>JAOTOL010001197.1:0-215000 GCA_034440575.1 Imbricaverruca yamaguchii
ACACACCACCCGACCTGGCTCTGCTCGCAGATCCTCCACCCGTCTCACCACAGCTCCCCAGCTGCTCTACGGTCTGCACACCCCAGCTGCACACCACCCGACCTGGCTCTGCTCGCAGATCCTCCACCCGTCTCACCACAGCTCCCCAGCTGCTCTACGGTCTGCACACCCCAGCTGCACACACCACCCGACCTGGCTCTGCTCGCAGATCCTCCACCCGTCTCACCACAGCTCCCCCAGCTGCTCTACGGTCTGCACACACCACCCGACCTGGCTCTGCTCGCAGATCCTCCACCCGTCTCACCACTCCTTTCGTCTGCACACCACCACCTGGCTCCTCCAGATCCTCCACCGGTCTCACACAGCCCTCCAGCTGCTACGGCTGCACACCCCAGCTGCACACACCACCCGACCTGGCTCTGCTCGCAGATCCCTCCACCCGTCTCACCACAGCTCCCCCAGCTGCTCTACGGTCTGCACACACCACCCGACCTGGCTCTGCTCGCAGATCCTCCACCCGTCTCACCACAGCTCCCCAGCTGCTCCACGGTCTGCACACCCCAGCTGCACACACCACCCGACCTGGCTCTGCTCGCAGATCCTCCACCCGTCTCACCACACCTCCCCCAGCTGCTCTACGGTCTGCACACCCCAGCTGCACACACCACCCGACCTGGCTCTGCTCGCAGATCCTCCACCCGCTTCTCACCACAGCCCCCCAGCTGCTCTACGGTCTGCACACACCACCCGACCTGGCTCTGCTCGCAGATCCTCCACCCGTCTCACCACAGCTCCCCCAGCTGCTCCACGGTCTGCACACCCCAGCTGCACACACCACCCGACCTGGCTCTGCTCGCAGATCCTCCACCCGTCTCACCACAGCTCCCCCCAGCTGCTCTACGGTCTGCACACACCACCCGACCTGGCTCTGCTCGCAGATCCTCCACCCGTCTCACCACAGCTCCCCCAGCTGCTCTACGGTCTGCACACACCACCCGACCTGGCTCTGCTCGCAGATCCTCCACCCGTCTCACCACAGCTCCCCCAGCTGCACACACCACCCGACCTGGCTCTGCTCGCAGATCCTCCACCCGTCACCACCCAGCTGCTCCACGGTCTGCACACACCACCCGACCTGGCTCTGCTCGCAGATCCTCCACCCGTCTCACCACAGCTCCCCCAGCTTCTCTACGGTCTGCACACGCTGCACACACCACCCGACCTGGCTCTGCTCGCAGATCCTCCACCCGTCTCACCACAGCTCCCCAGCTGCTCTACGGTCTGCACACACCACCCGACCTGGCTCTGCTCGCAGATCCTCCACCCGTCTCACCACAGCTCCCCCAGCTGCTCTACGGTCTGCACACACCACCCGACCTGGCTCTGCTCGCAGATCCTCCACCCGTCTCACCACAGCTCCCCCAGCTGCTCCTACGGTGCACACCCCAGCTGCACACACCACCCGACCTGGCTCTGCTCGCAGATCCTCCACCCGTCTCACCACAGCTCCCCCAGCTGCTCTACAGTCTGCACACCCCAGCTGCACACACCACCCGACCTGGCTCTGCTCGCAGATCCTCCACCTGTCTCACCACAGCTCCCCCAGCTGCTCTACAGTCTGCACACCCCAGCTGCACACACCACCCGACCTGGCTCTGCTCGCAGATCCTCCACCCGTCTCACCACACCTCCCCCAGCTGCTCTACGGTCTGCACACCCCAGCTGCACACACCACCCGACCTGGCTCTGCTCGCAGATCCTCCACCCGTCTCACCACAGCTCCCCCAGCTGCTCTACAGTCTGCACACCCCAGCTGCACACACCACCCGACCTGGCTCTGCTCGCAGATCCTCCACCCGTCTCACCACAGCTCCCCCACGGTCTGCACTACCCCAGTCTGCACACACCACCCGACCTGGCTCTGCTCGCAGATCCTCCACCCGTCTCACCACACCTCCTCCAGCTGCTCTACGGTCTGCACACCCCAGCTGCACACACCACCCGACCTGGCTCTGCTCGCAGATCCTCCACCCGTCTCACCACAGCTCCCCCCAGCTGCTCTACGGTCTGCACACACCACCCGACCTGGCTCTGCTCGCAGATCCTCCACCCGTCTCACCACACCTCCCCCAGCTGCTCCACGGTCTGCACACACCACCCGACCTGGCTCTGCTCGCAGATCCTCCACCCGTCTCACCACAGCTCCCCCAGCTGCTCTACGGTCTGCACACACCAGCTGCACACACCACCCGACCTGGCTCTGCTCGCAGATCCTCCACCCGTCTCACCACAGCTCCCCCAGCTGCTCTACGGTCTGCACACACCACCCGACCTGGCTCTGCTCGCAGATCCTCCACCCGTCTCACCACAGCTCCCCCAGCTGCTCTACGGTCTGCACACCCCAGCTGCACACACCACCCGACCTGGCTCTGCTCGCAGATCCTCCACCCGTCTCACCACAGCTCCCCCAGCTGCTCTACGGTCTGCACACCCCAGCTGCACACACCACCCGACCTGGCTCTGCTCGCAGATCCTCCACCCGTCTCACCACAGCTCCCCCAGCTGCTCTACGGTCTGCACACCCCAGCTGCACACACCACCCGACCTGGCTCTGCCCGCAGATCCTCCACCTGTCTCACCACAGCTCCCCCAGCTGCTCTACGGTCTGCACACCCCAGCTGCACACACCACCCGACCTGGCTCTGCCCGCAGATCCTCCACCTGTCTCACCACAGCTCCCCCAGCTGCTCTACGGTCTGCACACCCCAGCTGCACACACCACCCGACCTGGCTCTGCTCGCAGATCCTCCACCTGTCTCACCACAGCTCCCCCAGCTGCTCTACGGTCTGCACACACCACCCGACCTGGCTCTGCCCGCAGATCCTCCACCCGTCTCACCACAGCTCCCCCAGCTGCTCTACGGTCTGCACACACCACCCGACCTGGCTCTGCTCGCAGATACGACAACGTGGACTTCTGCGACGTCAGGAACTTGCCCGGCCTGGGAGATTTGAGCAAGAAGTTCGGCATGATCTGGCGCTTCATGCCTTTGGCCGACGAAACCGTGGACCGCTTCATCGTGCGAGATCTGGACTCATTAATCGGAACGGTGAGGTCAATGTAGCAGGTGTCTCATTAATCGGGACGATGAGGTCAATGTAGCCGGTATGAGCGTGGAGGCGGAGGGAAAGATGCGAGCGGTCTCAGTGGGAAAGCGGTGCCCATGCTTCCAGCTTTCTGGGATACTGTCCATTAAATTGCTTTGACTTTGACTACTTTTGTAAATTGACTACTTTGACATACTTTTGAGTGCAGAATGTGTCCCAGTTTTCGTCTTCTACAACATTCCTAGCATATTCTGACCTGGCACGACCTAACCTGAAGCGGCTTTCCAGCGTGAGCAGGCGGCCGTGCAGGAGTGGATCGCCTCCAACAAGACGTTCCACGTCATGAGGGACGCCCCCGCCCACGCCACCGAGATGCTGGGCGGCATGTGGGGCGGCTGGAACCGCCACAACGGCCTCTACAAGCAGGTGCGACAGCGCATCATCAACTCGACGCAGTGGAAGTTTAAGGTCAGTGACACAGGTGTTGGCCGCCGAATGGCACGTGTGGCAGTTGCGCATGCTTCGCCAAATGTTTCCCTCGGTCTCGCTGGCTTCAGTTCTTTTGTTTCTTGGGTCGGTTTCCGTTCGTTCTCATTTCTCTTGATCTGTTTTCTGTGTGGTGGAATTTTAGGTCCCACGGGTGAGGAAAGCTATTCCTATCTATCTACAAATGGATACGAGGTTTTAACAAATGAAAGGTAAAGCTATCGAGCATCACGTTTGTTTTTGCTTCTGCACAATGTTAGGATATACTGACATCCGCAAGGTGTATTCATGTATGTTAGAGTGGGTGTTGCTTTTGTATTTGGAACCGATGTGCCAAACAACAAAGGAGCTTCCCATGTAGGTGTGCGGGGCCTCTTCCGATGTTCGCCCCTGGACCAAACTCCGGCTATCCTACTGGAGTACGCCATGACGAGCGGCTGTGGACCCTGTTACCAGACCAGTCCTCTCCAGCGCTCAGAGACCCTTCCAAGTCCTTGACAGTCTTTCTGGCTTCAAGAGCCTTTTAGCTCTCATTCCGGCCCTCAGTATTCCTCACAATCCTCGTTAGCTACGAAGACGCTCCTTAACACTCAGTGAGCTCTGTTAGCCCTCAGAGGCCCTCTCAAACTGCTAGCGAATCTTCCCAGTTATCCATAAATTCTTTGGTTTCAAGCTCGATCCATGCTCTGAGGCTGGCCCTCGGATTCCTCACAGTAATTGCCAGTCGACATTAAATTTTATTGGCGCTCAGGAGACCCTCTTCATCCATTAGATGCCGCACTCAACCTCAAGATAATCCTAGTTCAGTCTGCGTCATGAACGGCGTCATGATTGGACATTATACCGGTGGCGCCGCTCTGGTAGTGGGTTTGTGAATGAACACCATCAAAATTGGTTGGCTATGATTATTGCCATATTCTAGTTTCCAGAGGTTAAATTATTAGTAAAATTATTATTAAATAAAAGATTAAGAAAAGATAGTACAATAAATTAATAATAAAAAGAGGTAAGTAGTTTCCAATGGTTAAATTTGAACAACATTGAAACAATCTCTCTTATAATGTGTAGTTCGTGTTATTATCAAATAACTTTATCCTGTTACTTATAGCAATACAAAACAACATCGGCTTTTCCACGCAAAAAAAAATGTTTAGGCTAAATTTACGGCTGTGGATGCACTAGCTCCATCCAACACCTATAAACGTAATGTTCTTAGAGAATATCGAAAAACCTGTCGCCCTCAACTCCAATGGTGACGGAAATCATACCAGGTACATCACATATCGCTTCAAATATGAAAATCTGTCTAACCTTGGGGATGGGGCCCATTGACGTTCAGGGCATGGTTCAGCGTCCATATTATGGATGGCGAACGGTCGACGACGGGCCGCGGGCCGCGGGCGTCGCCGCCGTCGTCCCGCCGTCTATGGTGGAAAATAGTTCCAGAAGGTGGTAGAAAAAGGAAAATTGTGCGGAATATATCGCTGTAAGTGGCAATGAAATTAACGTCTGAAGGCAGGCCAACTTTCATAAATGCAATTGGCATCACATTTTATATATACATAGTCACATTAATTGCTCCTATATTCTTCTCGCGCACCCTAGTGAGCATCCTGGTGTGCTTGCCGCGGGTGCATAATTAAGAGTACTTGAATATCATCAGAAACATACCTGATTTATTCCTTTACTGGAGATCTCCCCGATGTCCGCATTCACATTGCGTCTGACGCATAACGTCAGACTCTCAGATACCCTCATCACTCAGGGCCCTCTCCTACCTTTAGGGGTCCATCACAGTCCCCAATAGTCCTGTTTACCTCTTATTTCTGGCACCTGTCGCTACTCTTCGCCCGCGACCAATCGGTGTGAAAGATTGGCGACGCTACAGAACTCAACGGTCGATGTGTCATAAAACCAATAACCAGCCAACCTCTTATTTCTTGGCCACTTCAGCTCTGATATGGATCTTCACTAGTCCCTTGCAGCTCTTAGGAGTCATGTTCATCTCTCATGGACCCATTGAAGCACAAAGCGCATCCCAGCTATATATGGGCTTCAGGTTTTCGCTTCAGGGCCATGAGTGCCTGTTCATTCCTCGGCTGTTAGGGGCCCTTTGCAGCGGAAATTGCTCTTTCCAGATGGCATGGCCATTAGGGCACAGCGTCCTTGAGACATTTCGGATTCGAGATTCGGCCACGCGATTTTGAGATGTAATCGAGTGTGCTGATTTCAAATTCGAAAGCTGTTTTTGGATCAAAGCATTTTCTGGTCCGCAAATTTACACTTTTATGTAGGTATGTTTCCTAACTTTATGCTAAATATGGGACTATGGACACAAAAGCATGTCTGAAAGTTGTGTGACTGTTATATTCGTGATGTTCACACCAAAATACCTATGATTACCACTTTTCAGCGCGCTAAAGCGTATATTGGATATATTTCTGACGGTTTCTCTGGTCCGTCCGACACAACTCTCACTAACGCCATCTATAGGTGCTTTTTTCATTAACTCGGAAAATTGACTCTCATTGAACTAGACATATATCAAAAGCCTGTCCAGTATACATCTAAAATTTACACTAACGAACTGAAAACTGATGCCTAGGTTCCCTCAGGGGCAGATCCAGGGGGAGACAATAGTAGGTATGTTGAAAAAGGCAAAGGCAGGTTCGTATACAAAATACAAAAAGCGAACTCGTTTCTTGAAAACTTCAAATAACGTAAAACAAGCTTTGAAGTATCATAGTAATCGTTTGTAATGTAGGAAATAATTGCATAGCACACAGGACTACCGTTTAGTGATCGGCTGAGGGAAATAATAGATATCTGAAGGACAGAATGCATAAAGTACAGTTTTGTGTGGCCTTTTTACAATTCCACGTCATTGGCCTACTTTATAGCTTCCATTATATCCTTCATAGAGAGGAACACCGGCAACTGTTTTATGTGGTGGGCACTGGCGCGGACAGAGCCATCTCTGGCCTCCTGACCTTTCCAGCGGCTGTCGTGACGTGCTGGACCGCCCGCTCCGTCCACTGGGCATTCGCAGGGAACGGAGGGACATCCAGCGGCATGGATGTGATCCTCCTGAGTTCTGTTGTGGCGATTCCGCACGTAAACACAGGTTCCGTGATCTCTGTGTCGTCCCAGTCGATCAGTTGTATAAGTGATGAGGCGGACATGTTGATCTTAGGGTTCCTTCTCGTCCTTGGCGACTTGTCCCCGTACTCTGCTCCTCCTCTCACACCGATGATCTTTTCGATGGCAAACTTCCTATCTTCAGGTTGTTCGCTGGCGAGAAGGGACAACAGGAGGCTCTCAGGATGGGCGTACCAGGCGGAATACCGAACACAGCGGGTAACCGGCGCCTGAACCTCTTCTGGTTGCGTACTAAAGGTCCGGAGATGGGTTATTATGTGTTCGGGTGCGTCCACGACTTTGGGCTTCGTCTTAATCTCAAAGTAGCACTTGAAATATACGTTGACGCAGAACTTTGCCAGCCGTCTCAGGATTCTCTTGTTTGAGTCGGTGAGGCCGTGCTGCCTGGTCCACAAGTACACTATCCTCTCACCTGTTGTCAACCAGCGCGCGTGGTGCAACTTGCCAGGCTTCATTTCTTGCATACTTGCGGACAGACTTCCAGCTTTCACCGCCCGACATAGTTCGTAAGAGACCTTCTGGTCTGTTGACATGCTGTCAAGTACATCTTCTAGGATCTCCACATATTCCTCGCCTTCAGCTAGCCGTTCAAACGCTGGATCATACCTCATGCCTGCAAATATGCAAGAAATGAAGCCTGGCAAGTTGAACCACGCGCGCTGGTTGACAACAGGTGACAGGATAGTGTACTTGTGGACCAGGCAGCACGGCCTCACCGACTCAAACAAGAGAATCCTGAGACGGCTGGCAGAGTTCTGCGTCAACGTATATTTCAAGTGCTACTGTGAGATTAAGACGAAGCCCAAAATCGTGGACGCACCCGAACACATAATAACCCATCTCCGGACCCTTCGTACGCAACCAGAAGAGGTTCAGGCAGCGGTTACCCGCTGTGTTTGGTCTTCCGCCTGGTACGCCCATCCTGAGAGCCTCCTGCTGTCCCTTCTCGCCAGCGAACAACCTGAAGATAGGAAGTTTGCCATCGAAAAGATCATCGGTGTGAGAGGAGGAGCAGAGTACGGGGACAAGTCGCCAAGGACGAGAAGGAACCCTAAGATCAACATGTCCGCCTCATCACTTATACAACTGATCGACTGGGACGACACAGAGATCACGGAGCCTGTGTTTACGTGCGGAATCGCCACAACAGAACTCAGGAGGATCGTATACATGCCGCTGGATGTCCCTCCGTTCCCTGCGAATGCCCAGTCGATGGAGCGGGCGGTCCAGCACGTCACGACAGCCGCTGGAAAGGTCAGGAGGCCCGAGATGGCTCTGTCCGCGCCAGTGCCCACCACAGAAAACAGTTGCCAGTGTTCCTCTCTAAGAAGGATAAAATGGAAGCTATGAAGTAGGCCAATGACGTGGAGTAGTAAATAGGCCACACAAAACTGTACTTTATGCATTCTGTCCTTCAGATATCTATTATTTCCCTCAGCCGATCACTAAACGGCAGTCCTGTGTGCTATGCAATGATTTCCTACATTACAAACGATTACTATGATACCTCAAAGCTTGTTTTATGTTATTTGAAGTTTTCAAGAAACGTGTTCGCTTTTTGTATTTTGTATACGTATACCTGCCTTTGACTTTTTCAACATATCTACTATTGTCTCCCCCTGGATCCGCCCCTGAGGGAACCTAGGCATCAGTTTTCAGTTCGTTACTGTAAATTTTAGATGTATACTGGACAGGCTTTTGATACATTCAATGAGAGTCAATTTTCCGAGTTAATGAAAAAAGCACCTATAGATGGCGTTAGTGAGAATGTGTCGGACGGACCAGAGAAACCGTCAGAAATATATCCAATATGCGCTTTAGCGCGCTGAAAAGTGGTAATCATAGGTATTTTTGTGTGAACATCACGAATATAACAGTCACACAACTTTCAGACATGCCTTTGTGTCCATAGTCCCATACTTAGCATAAAGTCAGGAAACATACCTGCAGAAAAGTGCAAATTTGCGGACCAGAAAATGTTTGATCCAAAAACAGCTTTCGAATTTGAAATCAGCACACTCGATTACATCTCAAAATCGTATGGCCGAATCTCGAATCAAAACTTTCTCAAGGACGCTGTGCCCTAATGGCCATTCCACCTCTCCGAAGAGTGCTCTTCTGTCTTCACGACTCCTGGCAGCCCTCAGGGTGACGTCTTCAGGTTGAATGATCTTTTTCACACGAACTGTCAGATGCGCCATAATTTTTCTTGGATTATGTGTCTGCCCCACGCCTCGAATGACCCTGCGGAACCCCGGA
Source organism: Imbricaverruca yamaguchii (assembly GCA_034440575.1). Lineage (NCBI taxonomy): Eukaryota > Metazoa > Arthropoda > Thecostraca > Neoverrucidae > Imbricaverruca > Imbricaverruca yamaguchii. Next base: position 9,013 of record JAOTOL010001197.1, read on the forward strand.
GGCGGTTGCCTGAAACCTCCCATCGGACCCTCCAGGGGCGATTGTCTCTTCCCCGCTACCATACGCCACTGCTTTTTAACACCCCGGGCCCCTCCATGTGCTTAGAGGCCCTTTACATAACTTTGGCCCACTTTGGCCCGGACCGTCTCTGCCACTAGGGGGCTTCTTCATCAGCGTGAGTCCCACTGTTAGCCTCTTCTTAGCCACTGTTTCTCCACATCAGTGTGAGCCACAGTCGACCCAGTGGCCCTGCACGTCAATCCCGAGGAGTGCAGGGGCCTTGCTTCACGGCTCAGGCCACTCGCCGTAAGGCCTGAGGCCCCTCTTTCGACAGCTTTGGCAGTTTTGATTACACAAGGGGCCGTTTTTGATCACGTATAGCTTCGGCCGCCTCCGTCGTCCCGGTGGCCCTTCATACTGGCTCTGGACCCTTTCTGACTGGCCAATATCATCAAGCGGCGAGGTGCCCTCCTAGTTGGCGCAGGGATCCTCCTTATCGATCCAGGGCATCCTCTGTCAGGCCGTAGACCTTCTTCCGACAAGTCGGCTCTCTCCATCAGGACAGAGGTCCTTGCACGGGTTGGATCCCATCCACGGGCCAAAAAGCCTTTTCTGACAGTCCGAGGTCTCCTCCGGCAGGTAAAACACACATCGTTGTCCCAGGGTCCCTATTTGACGACTTGGCGCATTTCCCTGTAGGCCTGATGGCCTTTTGCAGAAAAAAGCTTACGCCCTCTACAGCAGGCCAGGGACCGTTTCTTCTGCTTGGGCCCGGCCGTCAACTCCGGAGCGCCATACTGATTCTGGGCCCTCTTCGTCAGCCAGGCACTTCCAACCCTCCGCTGCTCCCTCCGTCAGCCTGGAAGTCATAAGCGTTCGTCCAGCACATGGCCCTCGACATATCCCCGAAGGCACTCTCCATTGACTCTGAGCGGTCTTCATCGGCTCGGGACCCTTTCCGTCATCCCGGGGTCACTTTCATTGGTCCAGGAACCCTTCACGTCGGCCCGGGGGAGCCTTTGCGGGCATCCTACATCGACGCATCCTACATCTACCCTTCGCGCCCTTCTTCTTCGTTACGCCGCTGGTCCATGCACGTTCGCAGGGGTCCGTAGGCATCCGTGAACGTCATTAGCTATAAGAAAAGATAATTTCCCGTGGAAGTCCGCAAAAGTTCATGCACATCTGCAAGGTTCCCCAGACGCTTGCAGTTTCGTAGTCGTCTGTAAGTACACGTAGATTTTAGAAACGACACGTAGATATTCGCAAGGGGCGGTGCATATTCTGAATGGGCGGAAGACGTCCGGAAGGGCCCGTAAGGTTCCGTGAAGACTCGTAGACTTTCAAAGGGGACCAACAACAGCTTCGGGTGCCATACAAAATGTCGGCCGTCACATTTTCGCCATGGCGATCGTTTGAAGATTACTTACGTGACTGTGGCGCCCTTCGGGCCGTGTCAGGTGCCCGAAGAAGCCCAGGAAGGGGGCAACCACCCCGCCACTCTCATCACTTGCGTGTCTGTAGTCGCTAAACGTAACAGTCCACTTAGCACAGAAACTAAGCAGCGCCATTATTAAGACCGCGAAGCCACAGGATAGTCGACTACTAGCGACATCTCACTAGTTTGCTCCTGATCTGTCCATTGTCAAAGAGCGCCATCTTGGAAAGGGCGGAAGTTTGAAGGCTAACGATGTCTGAAGGAATAACGTTTGCTTCCAGCCCAATTTAACCAGTCATACGAGATATATCTTAGCTTGGACATACCATTATAATATGGCACTTTCCCCGTCAGACTACTTGGTCCATAGATCTCTGCGCAGCCCTGAGGAGTCGTGTTGCAAACATTAGCTGATGCTCTCCCTGCCAGGAGTCGTGTTGTCAAATCAGCTGATGGTCTCCCTGCCAGGAAATACTGTTAGTTGTGGGCTGCTTAACCAATCTAATGAACCGAGAAAGACAGCCAAACGTGAGCCTATTGCGCTTATACAAGCGATCACCGTGCATGCATGTCAACTTGGCTATTTTCTCATCGGATTATGGAGTATGGCAAAGCATGATTAAAGGTATGTCCACAACCTATCCTTAGTTGGGGGGGGCTTAGGGCGCATCGACGATATCCTTAGTTGCAACATCGACGAGTGGTGATGCATGGAAACACTACACATATATGCATCCTCACCCAGACAACCTTGCCGAAAGCAGCGCCTGGGACCTGTGCGTGCTCACCATGGCATCTTGTATTCTTTATCTTTGCCCACTGTGTCTATCTCCCCGTTTGATATTCTCTCAACCCTTCTCCCCTCTATTTCTCTGCCCTCCCTCCGTCTCCCCGTACCCATCGCCGGTACAGCGCTGACCACCGCTGCACCGCTCCGCCGACAGGGCCTGCTCTATCTCTCTGCCCTCCCTCCGTCTCCCGTACTCGTCTCCGGTACAGCGCTGACCACCGCTGCACCGCTCCGCCGACAGGGCCTGCTCTATCTCTCTGCCCTCCCTCCGTCTCCCGTACTCGTCTCCGGTACAGCGCTGACCACCGCTGCACCGCTCCGCCGACAGGGCCTGCTCTATCTCTCTGCCCTCCCTCCGTCTCCCGTACTCGTCGCCGGTACAGCGCTGACCACCGCTGCACCGCTCCGCCGACAGGGCCTGCTCTATCTCTCTGCCCTCCCTCCGTCTCCCGTACTCGTCGCCGGTACAGCGCTGACCACCGCTGCACCGCTCCGCCGACAGGGCCTGGACCAGCGAGTCCTCACAGTGGTGCTGTGGCCCGTGATCGTGAAGCACCGCGACCTGATCGCCCACGACAGCTACCTCTGCTGGCGCTACCCCATGTCGAGGCCGTTCCCGACGCGCCGCGAGAGCGTCCACGACTTCGTCGGCTCGCCGAGTCTGATCGACAGCAACTTCAGCGTCAACACCCACTGCTCGTACATCTGCCGACCCAGGGAGCACAAGGACTGGGTGTGGTGCTGACGAGGCGAGGCGGCTCGTGAAGTACATCTGCCGACCCAGGGAGCACAAGGACTGGGTGTGGTGCTGACGAGGCGGGGCGGCTCGTGAAGTACATCTGCCGACCCAGGGAGCACAAGGACTGGGTGTGGTGCTGACGAGGCGAGGCGGCTCGTGAAGTACATCTGCCGACCCAGGGAGCACAAGGACTGGGTGTGGTGCTGACGAGGCGGGGCGGCTCGTGAAGTACATCTGCCGACCCAGGGAGCACAAGGACTGGGTGTGGTGCTGACGAGGCGGGGCGGCTCGTGAAGTACATCTGCCGACCCAGGGAGCACAAGGACTGGGTGTGGTGCTGACGAGGCGAGGCGGCTCGTGAAGTACATCTGCCGACCCAGGGAGCACAAGGACTGGGTGTGGTGCTGACGAGGCGAGGCGGCTCGTGAAGTACATCTGCCGACCCAGGGAGCACAAGGACTGGGTGTGGTGCTGACGAGGCGAGGCGGCTCGTGAAGTACATCTGCCGACCCAGGGAGCACAAGGACTGGGTGTGGTGCTGACGAGGCGAGGCGGCTCGTGAAGTACATCTGCCGACCCAGGGAGCACAAGGACTGGGTGTGGTGCTGACGAGGCGAGGCGGCTCGTGAAGTACATCTGCCGACCCAGGGAGCACAAGGACTGGGTGTGGTGCTGACGAGGCGGGGCGGCTCGTGAAGTACATCTGCCGACCCAGGGAGCACAAGGACTGGGTGTGGTGCTGACGAGGCGAGGCGGCTCGTGAAGTACATCTGCCGACCCAGGGAGCACAAGGACTGGGTGTGGTGCTGACGAGGCGGGGCGGCTCGTGAAGTACATCTGCCGACCCAGGGAGCACAAGGACTGGGTGTGGTGCTGACGAGGCGGGGCGGCTCGTGAAGTACATCTGCCGACCCAGGGAGCACAAGGACTGGGTGTGGTGCTGACGAGGCGAGGCGGCTCGTGAAGTACATCTGCCGACCCAGGGAGCACAAGGACTGGGTGTGGTGCTGACGAGGCGAGGCGGCTCGTGAAGTACATCTGCCGACCCAGGGAGCACAAGGACTGGGTGTGGTGCTGACGAGGCGAGGCGGCTCGTGAAGTACATCTGCCGACCCAGGGAGCACAAGGACTGGGTGTGGTGCTGACGAGGCGAGGCGGCTCGTGAAGTACATCTGCCGACCCAGGGAGCACAAGGACTGGGTGTGGTGCTGACGAGGCGGGGCGGCTCGTGAAGTACATCTGCCGACCCAGGGAGCACAAGGACTGGGTGTGGTGCTGACGAGGCGGGGCGGCTCGTGAAGTACATCTGCCGACCCAGGGAGCACAAGGACTGGGTGTGGTGCTGACGAGGCGAGGCGGCTCGTGAAGTACATCTGCCGACCCAGGGAGCACAAGGACTGGGTGTGGTGCTGACGAGGCGAGGCGGCTCGTGAAGTACATCTGCCGACCCAGGGAGCACAAGGACTGGGTGTGGTGCTGACGAGGCGAGGCGGCTCGTGAAGTACATCTGCCGACCCAGGGAGCACAAGGACTGGGTGTGGTGCTGACGAGGCGAGGCGGCTCGTGAAGTACATCTGCCGACCCAGGGAGCACAAGGACTGGGTGTGGTGCTGACGAGGCGAGGCGGCTCGTGAAGTACATCTGCCGACCCAGGGAGCACAAGGACTGGGTGTGGTGCTGACGAGGCGAGGCGGCTCGTGAAGTCTGAAGTCGTGGTGTCTGCTGGTGAAGTAGCGGCTGTGGTGTCTGCTGGTGAAGTGGCGGCTGTGGTGTCCGGTGCCGGTACCCGAACGAACACCCCGCGGGCATTGTAGGAGGCGGCGTAAACGTGCGACTGGCCGCGCAGTTGCAGTGTAGCGAGGGCAACAAATTCGCCCTGTGTTGGCGATTCAGTCACTACCGGAAACAATATGGCAGGGACTTTCTAGACTAGACTTTCTGGCTTAGACTTAGAGACTAGACTGACTAGTCTAGACTGGGCTTAGACTAGGCTGACCAGACTTTCTTGTTAGCAGGTGCCTCGCCGGAATGTGACGGGTGCCCGGGCGGAATATGACCCTGACATGCAGCAGGTGTCCGGGCGGAATATGACCCTAACGTGTGTCAGAGGTTGGCTTTTATATCATCAGGTGCCTTGCTGGAACATGATCGTCATCTATGTCAGAAGCTGGCATTCATGTCGGTAGGTGCCCTGGTTGAATATGACCCTGACGTGTACCGGGTGCCCTGGCGGAATATGACCCTGACGTGTACCGGGTGCCCTGGTTGAATATGACCCTGACGTGTACCGGGTGCCCTGGCGGAATATGACCCTCACATGTGTCAGAGGCTAGTTTGACGTTGGCAGGAATCCTACGAGATGTCCCTCGCGTGCATCAGAGGTGGTGTACATTTGGAAAGGGTAATCGCAGACTCGTGCTGATGTGGCCGGCCAGTTGTCGCCTGAAATATCTGGCTAATGTTGTGATTGTGGAATTATCATCGAGCTGTGTGATATATTCGCGTTGTACTTGTACTGTTGTGTCACCGAACGTGCATAAACACTGATGTGAATTTGTTGGTGTTGCTTGCCATTGCGATCAGCAGTAGACAGTGCTGATGTACCTACTTACCGCTCCCACTTATGCAGGCACCTTTGCCCAGTAGATGTGCAGATGGATATGGCGTATATCTATGAGGCCTATATGAATATACATATACTATATATATATATATATATATATATATATATATATATATATGACCTAATTATCTAGGTCCTTCGAAGATAAAATGAACGAATTCCAAGGATATTCGGAAAACTAGATGGGAAGGGAGCATTCGGAAGAGGTAGGGTGTCCCTATCCAGATGTTCTCCCGTCCCGGGCCAAGTCCTGGCTACGCCACTGACTTCGCCACCGCACATCGTCCGGGTCGTCAGCCACCTACAGCTCCAGCAACAACCTACTACGGCGCTCCGTCTGTCCCCACCCCCACATCCCCAGAAGCTGCGACCTCATGGTGGCTGTCATTTAGGAGCAATGTCACGTGGCCACCCACCTAATCGTCGTGCTGCAGCGGACACGATGGGCGTCACCACTCCAAGTCACGTGGTCACCGTGCTGTATCAGGAAAAGTGGGCGGTACCCATTTATGTCACGTGATAACCGCCTAGTCGCCATTGCGTGCTATTTGGGCACGCAGTGGACGCGATGCGTGCCAGCTTTCAACCGGGATGTCCATTAGCACTCGGCCAGAAGGTCCTCTCACATAACTCGAGCTCGAGGGGGAGGCGGATACGCCCACTATGATCTTGGATACTGCTGAAGCTAGCAACGCTCAATTTGGCAAATAGATGACGGCTGTAGTGATCTCGCTTCAGTAGGAATTGCACGACCCTAGGTCAATGTGCTCAAGTTCGAATGAGGTCGAGATCGCTGGGCGTATCGCGCCGCCGCGCCACAACTCCAACGATTCATTCGTGATCGTGAACGGTCGTGGGCCGGGCGGTGGACTTCTCATCCTCGCGGCTCCTCCTTGCCAGCAGATTTCGATTTATTTGCATGCGGTGCGCTAATTCAGTTTCTAATACAGTTCCGAGATGACAGTGCAGCCTCCCTGCCCGTTTATGAGATATCGTCGAAAAGCAGGAGGGAGTCGGCGGACCCAGCCCGTTCGATGCGCGTGTTAAGACGACAGACGACGCTGACGCTGACCTAGATACATGGCGGACGGAGGGTTTGTTCGCTTCCCAAAGGCATGTGCCGGGAGGCCAGTGTGTAGAAATAGGCGCATCTGGGGAGAAGGAAAAGGGAATGGGAGGGAGAGGGTGGCATGTGAATGTATGGCTGACGTCGGCTATGTGCTATCCATGTAGCAAATAGCTCTTGCCAGGTGTCACTCAATTTTATCCTTGCAGGTGGCAGTGACATCCACATAAAAACCATTGCACTCAACATTGAAGGGCTCAGCCCCTCCGTCATAACAGGTAATGTTGACCCAGGGTGATTGAAGCCAGACCTGTGATATGATTCACAGAACGGCAGCTCCGTCTTAGCGCAGACTCGACGCCTTCGGCGACACGTCGCAAAGGCCCGACTCACTCGCCTCCAAAGGCCCGATTCACTCGCCTCCAAAGGTCAACTCGCTGGCCTCCAAAAGCCCTGTGGTGTCTCCATTATCTCAATGAGTATCAGGAAGACTTCCTAACAGTCTAGTTATTTAGCTATATACATTAGAGTACTTAGACTGCTGCCTAGCCAGCTTTCTCATGTTTTCCTCAGGTTGTGTATCGAAAGAAACGTTAAGTTTATGAGCTCCAAATGCGGGATGGATGTTGACTAAATGCATCACTTGCCACCACAAAGTGGTTGTTGTCAGACTGCTTCCGGTAACCTTGGACTCCTGAGCACGGACTTAGCATAGTTGGCGCACAGATAGGTCCGCCACAAAATTATGACATATTACATGCATGCATATTATAGGCACATACATTTAGTTGGAATTAAATCCCTAGCTGTTTTCTTCATATTTGCCTGGCTAGCTGCAATGAGGTGACATTTGCATGGCTAGTAAGGAAGTGTCAGCAGAGGGCAAGTGACAAGTGTACTTTACCTGTGTGTGTAGTTCAAGTGAAGTACTTGATTTCTCGATTGTGATGCTAATGCAGCATGCGCCAGAATCCAGAAAGGGGACTTGCAGCTAGCGCTTTCGCGATTTCAGTAAGTTTGCGAAGGCTACGTGGCACATTATTCACATATTCATTTACGTATTTCATGTACATATAGACGGACGCCGCCATGGAGCCGCACATCCCCATGGCCACATGTGCCTTCTCATTGGCTGTTGACTCGCCGGGGGTTTCGCGCCAGAGTGGGAAGACCCCCGCGTCGGGAGAGTGAGAATTAAGCTGGGAGGGGCGGACGTGCTGTCCGCCCACCAAGGGCGAAGTGAGTCGGTCACCGTGACGTCAAAATGCCCAGGTCGGACTGCGACTGCATCCATATGGATTTGCTGCACGCACGCATGTTGCATTGGAAAGTGATATTTAACCCGTCTCGCGCTCGTGGGGGAGGGGGCATCTCATGTTCACAATTGTTTTCCGCGGATTGGGAAGAAATAGCGGGCACAGCACGCTGTACTTTGATATACATTCTCACGTCAATTTGGCATGTTGCGTGAAACTTTTGAGACCAGGTCGTCTTCGGCCATGGAGTGATTCCAGGTCAAGTGAGATCAACCCTCTACCCCCTCCCCCCCCCAAAAAAAAAATAAACCGGCCAATGCGCTTTCGCAGATAAAGATATTTTGGTGAAACTTTCAACATTTCCATATATTTAGAAATTCCCCAAAGCCCGCAAGAGAATGATTGGTTTCTTGATTTTTCGTTTAATTGTTTTCACTGATTTGTTTTGCATATTTACCCATTGGGGCTAAAAACGAAGATTCTGGCTAAAGTAAGCACCCTTTAGGAGGGTAATTTGGCTTAGGCAATGCTTACCGGAACATCCTACCTAAGAGAGAAAATTTAGAAAATTGAACTCAAAATTGAAAAAAATGTAAAACCATTAAAATGCTCATTTTGTGTGGGCTAATATTTCGAGGCCATGATTGATTCGCCTTCCTTTTCGGAGTCGAAATAATTTCTGTGTTTTAAATTTACCCCAGAGCCCAAAACATATGTCGGTCATGATCCTAGTGACCCTCCATACCCCCTCATTCCCCCTCCACTAGTGGCGTAACTATTTGATGGGATAACATTTTGCGGATGGTTTCGAGCTCTACTCGTCTAGCGCTTTCCCATGACACCACTTTAGTTTTCGTGCAACGCTTTGTTTGGACATTGCAAGGCTTAAAATGATCCGCCGAGACGGAGTGTGAGGACCTGACCGGATAGGGAAATCGATTGAAATGTAAACCGGACAAATCATTTGATTTCATTCCTTAGCACTTAGTTCTTCACCAAGCACATTCAAATATCAGGAAAGGTACCGGCATGCAAAAACGAACCAAAGTTGCGTCGCTCCTTCCTTACCTTCATGCACTTCGCCGCACCAATAATTTTCAAACTCCTCCGTCCATGCCCGTGATAAGTGTTGACCACATCAGCTTGTTAGCCCTCCCTGCCATTCCGGTCAGATCTGCACACCCGTCTCGAGGGGCGATATATACCCCCTCTAATATCAAAACTCAGCATCACACGGTAACGAACGAAATATCATTGGAAAGCGCCCGACGAGTAGGGCTAGAAATTACCCTCACACCTTTATCCTGTTGAAAATTGACGTCACTAGGGGGATTTATGTGGTAACGACTGACATCATGCTTTGTCTTTAAACCATTATGTCAGTTCATTGGTTCTGGAGAGTTCATTCTGGAGATAATTTTACAAGCATATCTGATTTGGAAGTAGAAAAGGAAGGCGAAATAGAGACGTGTGTCAAGACAGCCCACGGTCAGCCCACGCTCGGCCCACGCTCAGCCCATAATAGCGGCCCCTTCAAAAACGTTCAAAATATAGCATAGCATGCATCTTGACGAGCTGAACACAATGGTAGTCTCCAAAGCTTGGTGCATGCAATAGTATAGCTTCCGAAGCAAATTATAATATAAAATTTGAATTACCAACACAAAATCCCAACCTTCCAGCAAACAAACCAAACAGTACATGAAAACAACTCGCCATAGTACGCAGAGTTCAACGCTGCACATTTATAATTGCTTTACACCGCACTTTTTAGCTCCCTACCTATGATTCGGTTTTTGACGTAATGTTTTACTTCCCATAGGGTTTAGCATGGAGGCCAATGAGTGAGATATGACCGGCACCTGCGATTTCTCTGATTTTTGGTATGCCAGCAACCCCACCTCCGACACTTGCATTTCCGAGGAAATTTTCCGGGTGCATCAGTATTCTCACCCAATAAATGAGGGTGAGAACATGCACTAAAATGAAGATCTGAGCGAATGCGGTCATGCTTCATCTTAAATGAATCCCCTCGTCAAGCTAAACTCAAAAATACCCCTGCTGAAATTATGCCTTGCCAACTTTATCCGTTGCATACTTATGGATTCGGTTTTTGACGTAATGCATTATTCGCCATAGGGTTTAGCATGGAGGCCAATGGGTGAGATATGACTGGCCCCTGCGATTTCTCTGATTTTTGGTATGCCAGCAACCCCACCTCCGACACTTGCATTTCCGAGGAAATTTCCCGGGTGCATCAGTATTCTCACCCAATAAATTGGGGTGAGAACATGCACTAAAATGCAGATCTGAGCGAATGCGGTCATCCTTCATCTTAAATGAATCCCCTCGTCAAGCTAAACTCAAAAATACCCCTGCTGAAATTATGCCTTGCCAACTTTATCCGTTGCATACTTATGGATTCGGTTTTGACGTAATGCATTATTCGCCATAGGGTTTAGCATGGAGGCCAATGGGTGGGATATGACCGGCCCCTGCGATTTCTCTGATTTTTGGTATGCCAGCAACCCCACCTCCGACACTTGCATTTCCGAGGAAATTTCCCGGGTGCATCAGTATTCTCACCCAATAAATGGGGGTGAGAACATCCACTAAAATGCAGATCTGAGCGAATGCGGTCATCCTTCATCTTAAATGAATCCCCTCGTCAAGCTAAACTCAAAAATACCCCTGCTGAAATTATGCCTTGCCAACTTTATCCGTTGCATACTTATGGATTCGGTTTTTGACGTAATGCATTATTCGCCATAGGGTTTAGCATGGAGGCCAATGGGTGGGATATGACCGGCCCCTGCGATTTCTTTGATTTTTGGTATGCCAGCAACCCCACCTCCGACACTTGCATTTCCGAGGAAATTTCCCGGGTGCATCAGTATTCTCACCCAATAAATTGGGGTGAGAACATGCACTAAAATCCAGATCTGAGCGAATGCGGTCATCCTTCATCTTAAATGAATCCCCTCGTCAAGCTAAACTCAAAAATACCCCTGCTGAAATTATGCCTTGCCAACTTTATCCGTTGCATACTTATGGATTCGGTTTTGACGTAATGCATTATTCGCCATAGGGTTTAGCATGGAGGCCAATGGGTGGGATATGACCGGCCCCGGCGATTTCTCTGATTTTTGGTATGCCAGCAACCCCACCTCCGACACTTGCATTTCCGAGGAAATTTCCCGGGTGCATCAGTATTCTCACCCAATAAATTGGGGTGAGAACATGCACTAAAATCCAGATCTGAGCGAATGCGGCCATGCTTCATCTTAAATGAATCCCCTCGTCAAGCTAAACTCAAAAATACCCCTGCTGAATCCATAAGTATGCAAAACCGAATCCATAAGTATGCAACGGATAAAGTTGGCAAGGCATAATTTCAGCAGGGGGTATTTTTGAGTTTAGCTTGACGAGGGATTCATTTAAGATGAAGCATGACCGCATTCGCTCAGATCTGCATTTTAGTGCATGTTCTCACCCCCATTTATTGGGTGAGAATACTGATGCACCCGGGAAATTTCCTCGGAAATGCAAGTGTCGCAGGTGGGGTTGCTGGCATACCAAAAATCAGAGAAATCGCAGGGGCCGGTCATATCCCACCCATTGGCCTCCATGCTAAACCCTATGGCGAATAATGCATTACGTCAAAAACCGAATCCAAAAGTATGCAACGGATAAAGTTGGCAAGGCATAATTTCAGGAAGGGTAGTTTTGAGTTTAGCTTGACGAGGGGATTCATTTAAGATGAAGCATGGCCGCATTCGCTGAGATCTGGATTTTAGTGCATGTTCTCACCCCAATTTATTGGGTGAGAATACTGATGCACCCGGGAAATTTCCCCGGAAATGCAAGTGTCGGAGGTGGGGTTGCTGGCATACCAAAAATCAGAGAAATCGCAGGGGCCGGTCATATCTCACCCATTGGCCTCCATGCTAAACCCTATGGCGAATAATGCATTACGTCAAAAACCGAATCCATAAGTATGCAACGGATAAAGTTGGCAACGTATAATTTCAGGAAGGGTAGTTTTGAATTTAGCTTGACGAGGGGATTCATTTAAGATGAAGCATGACCGCATTCGCTCAGATCTGGATTTTAGTGCATGTTCTCACCCCAATTTATTGGGTGAGAATACTGATGCACCCGGGAAATTTCCTCGGAAATGCAAGTGTCGGAGGTTGGGTTAGGTTATGTTGTATTTTTCCTTATTTTGAACATTAATTTTCAGGCTATATTACCAAACTCCAAGCACCTTCGTGGGCGGTATTTTCCTTCCAACTGAAAAGTCTTCATTTGAAGAGAAAGTGAATGATTATATTACTATTATGTTAAGTACATTCATGCACATTGCATAAGAAAAATAAATTCCAAGAAATACAAATTACGTTTAGCTACAAATTTACTTGCGTAGGTACCTATCTACCCAGAACAATCATGATCACACCAGATCATCAGTTCCGGTGTCATTCCATTTGGACATCAACCACCGAAGCAAGTAACTGCAACACTACTGATTTCTTGCCTTGCCCTCAAGTGCACAACCATCATCTTTGTCACCACACTATACTTTTTACCGTGTCTGCTAATCCAATATCACTGACTATTATATTGCAATGTTCGTAAGATCGAAGATCAGCTTGTGCAAACCCGACACAGAAGATTCAAACAGGCCAAACTGCCAAAAATCCAGTGATAATTGAAATAGCGTCAGCTGATGATTGGTCCTCTACTGTGAAGATCGCCAATGCCGTTCGAGCCACTGCCCTGACTGTTTCAGAACCGTGTATTTGCCCGACGTTGAGTGTCTGCATGAATGATTAGACTCTTAATTAATCACTGGTTGGTCTTGGTGCAGGTCGCTATACCATACGTGGAATATCTTAAGGCACTCTTTGGGAAAGTTAGGGACGGTTGCCTTAAAAATGTGAAGCATCCTGGATGCCTGAGGGATCGGGCTCCCAAACGTCGGGACGGTGTTCCCGTGCGCTGTATCCCAGCCAGCATTTTACCCGGGCCCCGACTGGGCACAGTGTGCGACTGGGCGAACCGACAGGGGCCCAGCATGGCCCAACCGCAAAACCTGGGAACGTTAACTGAGTGTGCAGCCCGGCCGGGGCCCAACATGGGCCCAGTCCATCGCGCGATTCATATCAGCGTCGCTTTCGCGGCGATACCGATCGTCTGCCCAGTCTGGGCCCGGTCGGGGTCCAGTCAGGACCCAGTTCCCCAAATATTACCACGCTGTCGCCATGAACTAGCAAAAGACGCTATTTTCAAAACGTGGGATGCCGGGTTCTTTCTCGGCGCAGCTACTCTACCACCAATTCGAGGTTCGTGAGATTTAGCGTTGATTAAACATCTGAGGAGTTGGATTTCAATATTCAAGGCTTATTCCTTCAACCAACCCACCAATGTTGGTGTATCGGGCTTTGATTATCACAAGACCAAGGTTCGAAAAGTAGGCTCCCTGCATTTCTGGGATGCAGAGCATTACTCTCCAGGAAAGTCTCGGTCCTTTTTACCTCGAAATTTAATGGAACTGCGCATAATTAACTGATATGCGATTAAGATTCAGTGGGAAGTGCAAACTGATGTTATCATGTAACTGGTGTTGAAGAACAACTAATTATCCATACCTGAGCATGCAAAATGATTGATAGCTACATCAAGAACTGCTTACAAAGTACAAATACAACCATTATTTTGTGCCATATTCATTTCTTTCCATATTCATATTCATTTCTCAGATTCCATAGCATTTCTCAGATATGATAAGAAGAATTTAAACACTGCTCACAGTTAATTAAAAAACCCTGTACATAAAAAGGCTGCATTACTACAGTTGAAGGCATTTATGAGACAAGTTTTACATATATTTTACATTCATGAATCCTACGAGGTTGCGTTTGGTAAAGCTAAGTTATGTTAGGATTTTCTGGTTTCGTGCAATACAATATGTACGTGTAGATACAATATGTTTTAGTGCAATAGGGGTCCAGCAATGAAAGGGGGTGGTGTAATGCTCTATATGAATGGCTTATTCAGTTGTTAAAAAGTAACAGGTGGGGATAAAAATGTGTCTGTGGAGTTCATTTGGCTTCATGCCGCTGTGGGAAAAGGCAACAGCAATATTCTGAGGATAGGAGCTTTCTACCGATCAGGAACCCTGCCACATTCTCAGCAACTGGAGCTTAACAAGGTGATTTGTGAAGAAGTCAGTAGAACCTTTAAGAGGAAGTGCCTTATGCTTGGTGACTTTAATCTAAAAGGTTATGAAAATGCTGGTGTTGGCTCCCATCATGCAAAATGTTTAAGAAATGCTTTGAAGAGGACCTGTTCTTACACCAGTTTGTATCGGAACCTACCAGGCAGGGCTCATTCTTGGACCTTGTATTCTCGGATTTAAGTGACTTGGTTCAAGACTTGACTGTAGGAGAAACTCTTTTTAAGGACTGCAGGAGTCTTTAAAGAAGCTTCAAATGTCGTTAATCTAAAGGCGTATGGAAAAGCTAGAGACACTGTGAAACAAAAAACCAGAGCAGCAAAGCGAGCAAAATAATTGGATTTAGCTTGAAACTGTAATGGGGACAATACAAAGTTCTTTAGTTTCTACAAGCTGAGTAAGGTTTCTAGTACAATTGGTCCACTGGAAGTAAACAGGACTACATTGGGAGAGGATAGTGAGATGGTTGAGGAGCTGAGCAAGCAGTTCAAATCAGTGTTTACATTGGAAGATATGACCAATCTGCCGACCGTACACCATAGTTCAGTGACATGTGATCTGATAAATGATGTTGATTTCATTGATAGTGATGTTGTTTACAATCATATCAGGAAAATAAAGCCAAACAAGGCAGCAGGACCTGATACAATTTATGCTAGGGGTTGCGGGAAACTGAAAAGGAACTGGCATTTCCACTTAGTATTCTATTTTATTTAGTTTCACAAAATAAAATTCCAACCGATTGGAAAATGGCAAATGTAGTTCCTATTTTCAAGAAAGGAGAAAGAGGGAAAGTTGAAAACTATAGGCCAGTAAGTCTCACATCCCTAGTCCGCAAATCAATTATCAAGGATAGAATGGTTAGTTATCTGAAAGGTAACAGATTGATTCAAGATACAAAGCATGGGTTTAGAAAAGGACGATCGTGTCTCACAAATCTCGCGGACTTTTTTAACTTCGCCACATAACAATTTGATCAGGGAAATCAGGTTGATGTAGCATACCTTGACTTTAGTAAGGCCTTTGACAAGGTACCCCATAAACGGTTAATGATACAGCTTCAGTCCCATGGTATTGCAGGTAGCATCTTAAAATGGTTAGTGTTGTGGCTTTCAGATAGACAGCAAAGAGTGATGCTAAATGGTACAAAGTCATCATGGCAAAATGTTCTTAGTGGAGTCCCCCAGGGGTCAGTAATGCGGCCACAACTTTTCATTATATTTGTATATAACATTGAAAGTAGCCTAAGCAGTAAAGTTTTGAAATTTACGAATGATTTGAAGGTCTTTAGGGTAATAACAGGTCAAGATGAGCATATATCGCTGCAAAAAGACTTAGACGAACTTGTGAAGTGGTTCGAAGAATGGCAAATTATATTAAATTTTGATAAGTGCAAAATCATGCATGTAGGTAAGCAGCATATGAAGGCTCCATACTTGATGGGTGGCCAAGTGCTATCAGTGACTCAACAGGAGAAGGATTTATGTGCTATTCTAAACACAGAATTGGGGCATCAGAATAGACCAAGGAAGCCAGGAAGAAGGCACTGAGAATGCTTGGGGCAATGAATAGGAATGTATCATACAAAAGTGAGGAAGTCATCAGGAAGTTTTACTGTGCAAATGTCAGGCCACATTGGGAATATTGCATCCAAGCTTGGTCTCCTAGCTATGAAAAAGATTGTTGGCTTTTAGAGAGAGCACAAAAGAGGGCTACAAAAATGGTCAATTGCATAAGCAACCTGGCATATGAGGAAAGATTGAAGAAATTTAATATGTTTTCACTTAGATATAGAAGGCTGAGAGGAGCTCTCATGGAGGTCTTCAAATTTGTCCATGGTCTGGAGAGGGGATATCTTGGGGAAATGTTCGAATTGAACAGAAATGGCGAAATTAGAAGTCATAAATTCAAAATTAAAGTTAACCACAGCAGAACAAGGTTAAGGCAGACTTTCTTAACCAACAGGGTAGTGGAACACTTGAACCAGCTGCCAGAAAACATTGTCAGTAGCAGCACATTGAACATCTTTAAAAACAGCATGGACAACCATTATAAGAATAGAGGGCTTGCTTTTCAGTATTACAGGGAGGGCTGATTGACAGATTTGGTGGGCAACTGGTTCAGTCTACAGAGTACAACCAAGAAGGGCCCTTGTGGCTCATAGTTGCTCTAATCTTTTATGTCTTTATGTCTTTATGTCTTTCTGGTAAATGAAACAAGTTTTCAATATTTTGTGTTCCAATAAAAAAGAAGTTTTTCTCCAAAAGGTTTCTGGAAATTTTCCATGAAGAAAGATTAGCTTTGTTGTTATTGAATTTAAGGCAACCACGAGACACGTTTTACGCACATTTTATCCCCATGAAGCATACTACGGGATTAGGTTTGGGTAAGTCAGGCCTGGTTAATCTTTTGTTGCAAATTAGAACAATTTTTAGTGGAATTTTGATTAATTTATTTTGTTTTCTTCAAAAAACCGTTCAGGCTAGCTTGGGGTAGATTGGGTTAGCTTAGGTTTTATATTTCAATTATTGAAGAACAAATTGTTCGGATTTGTTCGGTAAAAAATAATTTTCATGCGGATCAAGCCAATCGGTTTGTAGTGGACTGGGGCGGGGGAGAGAACGCCTGCTGTCGTTGGACAGCGCCTGTTGTTTTGGTTCAGTTCGGGAATGCATGTTGCCACGGAAGAACAGCATTATACTGATCATTACTATGACATTCATTATAAGATGACATTAATTGTAGGATATATTGACAGCTGTGAAGATTCTGTTAACCGTGTTGGCTGACGACATATTGAAGCAAGGTGCGTGGGACTGTTTGGTGTCTCTTCTACTACCTCACAGTAAATGTTATCTGCAAATGTCCTGCAGAGGCCACCAAGAGACGACTGTCATCCGTGCTTGTTAAGCTGGATGTAGTCATGAAAAAGCAGGATGTCCTTTTTGTACTCCTTGATGCCTTTCAAGGTAAGACAGTGACGTCGCTGAAACCAGAGGGCTTCCGATCCCTGCTAGTAGCCAAGAAGACATTGCAGCTGTGACGGAGCACTTGGAGTCTCTTGAACAGCGCAGTCCATTAGTATGGCTTGATTTATGTATGTTTATCATACAGTTTCTTCAATGGAGGCAGGACTATTCTAGCCCTGAAGTTGTATTTTGTGTGATGGCTCCTTTGTTGACTGCGTTGTTGACATCGTTGTCGTGTTTGTTCGTGCGTAGCAGATAACCCTTGACATACTTAACTGTTTTAGCTACCGAGCACTGCACTAAATATTCTTGGAGCATCTAATTTGCCCAACAATATGTCTCTTAGGAAAACTCGCCATAGTCTCATGTGGTCATAATCGTGTTGTAATCCAAAAGATCCCCACATGAACAGCCTGCTGCAGACTTATCCATGAGCGAAGATCCCACTTTTGACGTGCTTCTCTCTCCCTTGGGCGACAGCTCCCTTAAGCATTAGGCGACAAGTCTTCCATTGTTCAATCAGGACAGCTTTTCTTCTTCCTATCTGAAATGAAGTTTTCTGTGATTCATACTCTTTATCAACTGGCTTTTACATCTGACGAAATGAGCATCGAAGCACAGCATGGTATCATACATGTATTTCACCCCAGGGCATGTCATTCTGACCGACTTTCGCAGACTTTCGCTAAGCTCCACTGTTTCATTGACGATGTTGTGGGCGCTGAATGACCGACGCAATATATGCGCCCATAAATTACAATAATCAACCAGCCAATCAACACAAACGAACAGTATATATCTTACTTTGGGCTTCAACTGCCGTTCTTTGGCTGTCACTAGCTGATACTGTTACTGTTACTGTTAAAATACTGTTGTTTTGGGCATATTTTGTATTAAGTTGTCATCTTAACAGAATGAGACTGGGACTGATTTTTCAAACAGTTTACGGCATGAGTCTTAGCGAGCACCCTTCACTTGCAATCTAAGTTAGTTAGAATTGTGGCGATAGGGCGCATCGATGTCATTGGTCGTGTAGCACCCGAATATTTTTCCTTCAATCAGATAAACAAAAGTTGCTCATGTTTCCAGGCGCTCTACTTGGCCACCCTGGGTGGTGACACCGTGACAGCAGTGGTGCGGCTGTTGTTCGGCTCTCATGGACAGCGCCGCATCTGACCTGTTCTCACTTACCCCGTTTACATGAGCATAAAATAACGGAACGGTTCCGTCATTTTCATTTTCACGCAATAGTTGGCTCATGTAGCCAGGCACTTCGTGCTGCCAAACTAACGGAAGTTTTATCGTAAAATCACTTTTAGGAAGTTGGAAGTTTCAAAGTAACGCAATCTTCGGGGTCATTTTCATTACTAACATGAGGTTGTTTACAACTAAAAGCTAATTAATGACTACAACGCCAGTAAATATACTAGGTACTTACACTTAAACATGTTTTAGGATATTATATAATAAATATAACTCAAAATATATCACATATCCAACTTCCATACTTCTGAGCTGCACTATCGGTTCTGGCGCCACTATCAAGTCGGCTAATGCCAGTCAGTATCAGGAGGGGAACGCGTGTTAGGACAGTTTAATCCAGGTATTGGCTGCATTTGGCCTAAGTACAAGCCATGCCCAAACAGTGGGATGATACCGAAATTTCAGTTATGCTGGGAGTGCTGCTGGATCTGCAGATGTACGCTGCCATTGCCGGAAAAGGCAACGAAACGCTTGGGGACGTATTTACCTACATATTGATAAGGGAAGAGAGGGGGTTCTGAACACAGACATCATGCAACAAATAGCTCTACTGCTGCTTCTGTATAGCTGGACCAGTGATCGTAGAGTGCTTACTGAACATGAAAATGAAAAGCCTCCAATCACTTGTAATGAGGAAACTTAAAACAATTCTTTTTAGTGGTGTGCTGTATTCAGAACACAAAAAGTGGGTTTGCAGGAATAACTAACTTTAGGGGGTGGGGGAAAAAAAATTAATAAACACCAAAAAAAAAATAAAATAAAAAAAAAAAAAAAAAGGGAGGTAGCCTGTGGGTGTTTTTCACGAAGGGGCTGGTAAAACAAAAAAAAAAGAAAAAAAAAAAAAAAAAAAAAAAGAAAAAAAACAAAAAAAAAAAAAAAATTAAAAAATTTAAAAATCATAATCTTATTTTAAAAAAAAAAAAAAAATAAAATAAAAAAAAAAATATTTTTTTTTTTAAAGTGGAAAAGGAAATAGAAAAATAAAATTTAAAAAAAAAAAATAAAATTTTTTTATAATCCTACTTCTAACCCACCACCTACCCAACCAAAAAAAAAAAAAAAAAAAAAAAACCACAAAAAAAAAACTTCAAATGAATAAAAAGGGAGAAAGAAAAAAAAAAAGATGAATATATAGTGAATTTATTGTTAGAAAAAAAAAGAAAAAGGGGAAGAAAAAGAGGGTAAAAAAAAAAAACAAAAAAAAAAAAAATTTAAAAAAACTAAACTTTTAAATAAAAAAAAAAAAAAAAAAAAAAAAAATTAATTATAAAAAAAAAAATTTACAAAAAAAAAAAAAAAAAAAAAAAATATATGTATAAAAAAATTTTAAAGAAGGAAGTAAAAAATTGAGGCAGCAATTTTGCTGGGTTAGAAGAAGTCAACTTAAAAAAAAAAAAAAAAAAAAAGAAAAAATTTTTTATTAAAAATCTTCTTTTTATTTTCTAATTGATGAGAAAAAATTGAAAAAGAAAAAAAAAATTTTAAAATAAAAAAAAATAATTAAAAAAAAATAAATTAAAAAAAAAATGTGGGAAAAAATGTTGGTAATAGAAAAAATTTTTTGGGTGAAAAAAAAAAAATTTTTGATTATAAAAAAAAAAAAATTTTAGTAATAAATTATTTATAAAAAAAAAATTAAAAAAAAAAAAAAAAAAAAAAAAAAAAAAAAAAAAAAAAATAAAGGAAAAGTCATAAAGTCATAAAGTCATAAAGTGTTAAGGCTTAATAAGGGCCACAAGGGCCCATCTGGGTCAAGCCTGTCTAGAAGATATTAGAAAGTACATGTTCACACCTATCAATTCCAAACCCATGCAATCCCTCCACCTGTGCCACCACAGCCAATCTCATCAGTATGACATCGCAAAGGAAGTTGCCAAATCCACTGCTAGGTACACCCCATATAGTACAACATAATACTAGCATAATGTTATACCCTATATAGCTAGTGAAAATACTCAATATCCCATGCATCACAAGTTAGAATTCAAAAACAACATTTTCCTGTCTAAAAAAATTATCCACCCTACTTTTAAAGACATTCAATGAGGGACTCCCCACTGCATCAGCAGGCAGCCTATTCCATTGGTCAACAACCCTTTGACTGAAGACCTGTTGTCGTTTAACTGTCCTGCACCTCATTTTGTCTAACCTGAATTGATGACCCCTATGGGATACTCTAAACTGCAGAGCATCATTCAAATTGACCTGATCTAGCCCTCTAACAATTTTGTACATTTCAATCATGTCTCCCCTTAATCTCCTATACTTGAGTGAGTACATATCTAATGCATTAAGCCTTTCTCCATATTCTAAGTTACTTAATCCACTGACGAGTCTAGTGGCTTTGCGCTGGACTCTTTCTAACATATCTATATCCTTTTCTAGGTAGGGGCTCCATGCTTGTACAGAGTACTCCAAGTGGGGCCGCACATATGCTGAGTACAGCTTTTTCATGACTTCCCTGCTCTTATATTTCACACTTCTATTAATGAGTCCCAGCATTCTGAGTGCCCTATTTCTAGCTGAGATACATTGTTTTTTCTGCTTTAAGGTCTTTTGAGACCAACACACCTAAGTCCCTTTCCTCTTCAATAACATCCAGTTCCCTCCCTCCCATTTTATAACTGAATGTCTCGCCTGCAGACCCTATATGCATAACCTTACACTTATCATAGTTGAAAGTCATCTGCCATTGATCAGCCCACTCTTTTAGGTCGTCCAAATCTAGTTGAATATTACTAGATTGATCTCTGCTGTTAGCCACTCCTACCAGCTTGATGTCATCAGCAAATTTGAACACTCTATTCCTCAGCCCTACTTCAATGTTGTTCACAAAGATGATAAAGAGGAGGGGCCCTAGAACAGAGCCCTGTGGCACTCCACTCAGAACATCTTTCCAACCAGATTTACATCCATTCAATACTACCCTTTGTTTCCTTCCCTGCAACCATGCTTCAATCCAATGTAGAACTTTTCCTACAATCCCATGTTGTTGTAATTGATGAATTAACCTTCCATGTGGAACTTTATCAAAAGCTTTGCTAAAGTCCAAGTACACAACATCCATCCTGCTTTCATTGTCTACTTCTTTGGTAACATACTCAATGAACTCCAATAGGTTAGTTAAACAAGACCTTTGAGATCGAAATCCATGTTGAGTATCCCTTAAAAGGTTGTGCCTATCAAGATGAATCTGAACATTCTGTTTAACCAGCTTTTCTAGTACTTTGCAAACTAATGAGGTCAAACTGACTGGCCTGTAGTTTCCTACACTCTTCCTATTTCCCTTTTTGAAAATTGGTACTACACTTGCATTTCTCCAATCTTCAGGTACTTCTGAATACTCCATAGATCGCCTGAAAATGATACCTAGGGGAGTTGCTAAAGCTTTAGCACACTCTACTAAGATCCTAGCATATATTTCATCTGGTCCGGAAGCTTTATTAGGTTTTATATTCTGCAACTGCTTCTCTACGGCTTCTGTAGTTATTGTAAGATCCTCCAGCATATCACCTGCCATGGCATGGCCTACAGATGTTCCTATTGTACCAGAATTATCTTTAGTGAAGACGGATGAGAATTGCTTGCTTAGGGATTCCACAATGTCGCAATCATCAACCACTATTTCCCCATCTACCTCCAGTGGTCCTACACTACACTTTTTAGCCTTAAATTTATAGAAGCTAAAGAATCTCTTAGCATTACCTGCTGAACATTCTCGAGCAAAGTTGATTTCAGCAAGTCTTTTAGATGCTCTAACACACCTCCTAACTTTATTTCTAGCTATTCTATATGATTCTAGGTTTAACCCCGAGTTAGTATCTTTTAGTTTCTTGAATGCTTGTTTCTTTGAGTCCAGTAATTGCTTAACTTCCCTAGTCAGCCACGAAGGGTGCTTAACCCTGTTTGATCTAATTTGCCTACTGGGAATGAACCTATCCTGACCCTGAAATAGCTTATCTTTTATCATTGTCCACATTTCATAAGCATCTAAGCCATTCAATATGACTTCCCAATTAATTTCACTGAGGAAGCTCCTGAACTCACTGTAATTCCCTTTTGCAAAATTTGGAATCAATGTTCTGTTGGTTGCTACCCTTCCAACATATAATGAGAAGCGTATAATGTTGTGATCACTATTACCAAAGGTCTCTCCTACGTTAACATTTTGCACAAAATTTTCCTCATTAGTAAGCACTAGATCTAATATTTTATTTTCCCTTGTAGGCTCGTGTATCATTTGAAAGAAGAAATTGTCTTCAAAACAAGCCATGAAACATCTTTCTGATTTGCTTACACCTATTGTTTTGTTTCCCAATCCTGCTATGTTGAAATCCCCCAACAAAATAGTTCTCTCCTGTACTCTCCTACTTATCTCTTCCTGCATCAGCCTGTCAGTGTTTTCATTCTGGTCTGGAGGTCTATAGAATGCCCCAATCCTAAATTTTGTTCCATTCTTCAGAATTATATCTAACCACAAAGATTCTACTCCTGCACTATGTACACCATCCTCTATGGAATGACATTTCATTACTTGCCTAACATACAATAGAATGCCACCTCCTATCCTTGCCTCTCTTTGATAGGCATGCATGTTGTAGCCTGTCAATTCAAATTCTTGCAAGTTGTCTCCAAACATGCTTTCGTTAACCCATGCTTCTGTTATGCACACCAAATCTAGCTGTTCAGACAACATATATGCATGCAGTTCCCCAATTTTGTTCCTAACACTTCTGGCATTGACATAAAAACATGATAAATTATTCCTTCCATTGCTTGCTATGCTTCTCTCTTTATCAGCTACATCCCCCCATGTCCTGCCTAGTTTCCCTGTTTCCTGTTGAGAGCCTCCTCATACCTATTGCTGAGCAATTCCACTCCTCTCTTGCTCAGATGTAATCCATCTAAAGCAAACATCTCCGTCCTCCCCCAAAACTCCCCCACAAATCCAAGAACTGCACCCCAAGCTCCTTACAAATCTTGGCCACCCTGGTATTGAGCCCAATGGCCCTCGAATACCACTCCATGCTTGCATGGACCATAGGGAGGATGGATGTCACCACTCCTCTTTTCCTACTTCCTGCTAAACTACCTATCAAAGCCCTATAGGCTTTCATTGTTTCCTCTGTATTATTTTTTCCTACATCGTTCACTCCAACCTGCACAATTACCGTTGCACCCTCTCCACTTCCCCTCATTACTCCCTCCAGCCTATCCCTAACATCTTTCACCTGCGCTCCCGGGTAGCAAACACGCATCCGTCTGCTGGGGTTCTTACTACAAAATGTTCGATCCATGTACCGAACCCTGGAATCCCCTACGACTAAAACCTCTCTCTCTCCATCTCTATCTTCAGCCATCTGGTCATCCCCACCTCCGTCCCTCTCATCATTACCTTCCCTCTCCTCCAGTGCCTCAAACCTATTTTTAATTGGGACGCCCATGTCCACCTTCCTTAGCGCCAGTCGGGTGCTATGGCGCCTTGCCACCTTCCAACTGCCACCATCCCGGACCAAGCCATCCGAACTCCCATCAGTCCTCCGCTCGGGCACCCGAGTTGCCTGGCTGGCACCTCCCATGATGGGTCCCGCCACCAAACACTTCAAGCGCTCCACCTCCCCCGTTAACATATCTAACCTCTTACTCAAGTCCCCAATGATTCCCACACACTTACAATTCCCACAGTCTCCTTCCATTTTTTTGTTTTTTTTCTTTCTACTCTTAGTACTAAGTCTAGTTACTGTAAGCTTGTAAGCCTACAAGTATCTACTGTAATATATCTACAGTAATACAGTAATATAGCCTATAAGTATCTACAATACACTATAATCCCGTATAATTACACTAGATATGAAGATACCTACTCTAATTTATGCCCACTATTTTAGTCCTAAAATCTATCTTAAACTTACACACCAATTTGACACAAACTTATTCACTACAGAAGCCTACACTATAGAATTATACACTCTAGAATTACACACTACAGAGCTCACACCACACAAATATACACCACTGAATCAAACACTGTAGTACCCGTCCACAACACCCAACAATCCTGCAGTTACACTAGGATATGAAGATATACCTAGTGTAATGCTATGCCTACTATCTTAGTCTTAAAATCTATCTTAAACTTAAACACCAAATTGACACAGCCAACACCCTTAGAACTTAACAAAATGGCGCTGGGCAGCCTCCCTGGGTTAATATAGCCTAATTTGCTTGTCAAAAATACTTATTTGATAAAAACTGTTGAAATATACGCTCAGAAGCAACCGCTAAATATCTATACACAATTTATCCCAGTACACCGTCCCTTTCCGCAACACTTAGTTAGTCCTAAAATATATCTTATGAATACCCCCCAACTTACTACTAATTAAACTATCTTAAACTTCAACACCAAACACCCTATGCACACCAAAAAATAAATAAAGTATGTTAGGATAGTATGAATGTTGTCTAATGTACTTATGAGATCTACACACTTGTAATATCTCCTACTACAGAAATCGAAGCCTCGAGAACACGCCGAAAGCAAAGATGGCGCACACGGCGGCGTCGCTAGGTTAATATAGTATGGTTTGCGTGCTACGAAAATGCTTATAAGATAAAAACTAATGAAATATAATCACAGAAGTAATTGCTAAACACCTATACACAGCTTAGACTAAAGTACTGCCCAGTTCTGCAACGACTTATCTGGAAACCTGGAGCTCCAGCGCGCACCTCCTTCCACCTTGAGACCTGGCGGCTCACTTCATAAATTTACATTATTAAAAAGGGAAAATTTACAAAATAAAAATTAATTTTTAAAATTTTTTTTTAAAAAAAAAAAAAAAAAAAAAAAAAAAAAAAAAGATTTTTTTTTTTTTTGCATGCAAAAGGAATTGCATGCAACCACCATTACTTCCCCCCCCTTCCTCCCCCCCCTTTTTTTTTAAAATTTTTTTTTCCCCTCCCCCACAAAAAAAAATTTTTTTTTTTTTTATAAAAGGGGGGCGAAAAAAAAAAAAAATCAAAGGCCTAGAAAAAAAAAGAAAAAGAAGAGAAGAAGAAAAAAAAAAAATTTTTTTTTTTTAAAAAAAAAAAAAAAAAAAACAACACAAGCCTAAAAAAAAACAAATTTAACCCAAAATAAAAAAAAAAAAAAAAGAAAAAAAAAAAAAAATTAAAACAATTTAAAACATAAAAAAAAAAAAAAAAAAAAAAAACAAACAAACCGTGAAAGCAATGTTGTCATGATGGCAATGGGAAAAACAGTTAACACCTAATCTTTTGAATTAAAAAAAAAAAAAAATAAAAAAAAAAAAAAAAAAAAAAAAATAATTATACAAACCAACACACCCCCCCCCCCAAAAACAACCAAAAAAAAAAAAAAAAAAAAAAAAAAATCCCCCCCCTTTTTTTTTTTTATATAAAAAAAAAAAAAAAAAAAAAAAAAAAAAAAAAAAAAAAAAAAAAACCCAAAATTAAAAAAAAAAAAAAAAAAAAAATTTTTTAAAAAAAAAAAAAAAAAAAAAAAAACACCCTTAAAAAAAAAAAAAAACGTAGTCCAAACGGTGATATGAATGCCATGCAAGGACCGTGACTATTAAAATCACTGGCAAGAAAGATCTGACTGCTATCTAGAGCTTAAAAAAGAGGAGCCTTGAAATACGACTCTTAATCACAAGCTAGCGGCAGTACATTGGCCCAAGATAACTAGAGACAACAGGTACTCCAAAGTTGGCTGTTCTAGTATAGTTAGTTGAAACTAGACAAAACCTACGCCAACTGACGTCATATATCAGAAGCGTGATTTTATTCCAGAATACTGCTGAATTATATTCTAGTTTTGGACTATACCGATAAATCTACTAAATATGGTGCTTTCATTTTAGCACAATTATGGCGCTTTTCTCACGATTAGTTTCCCCGTTGGTTGTAAAGCATATTAGTCATTCATTGCAGCTTGAATATTTTTTTCTTATTCTGCTAGCGTGCTGGTGGCTTCGAACCGAAAGGCACCATACCCAGAATTAATTTATCCATGGCGTGGTTGATATTGAGAACACACCTCAGACAATTTATACGAATTAAGGCCTTATACCCACAATGTCAACTTGGTCAGCATGTCATTGATGCAATCTGGTTATTAATGTAAGCATGTGCGTTGGCCCCCTGTCAGTTATCATATTGTTTCTGTGTGCTATATGTAATCATGCCATACTGTGCCATTCACCAACTTGTGGACAATTTGATAATTGCTGGCCCATTGTATCATGGCTGGGCAGTAGTGGTAGTAGGGTAAGAGGGAGTTTCCAAACACTTAATGCATGGAACAAATTGCTCTACTGCTGCTTTTGTGTGGCCAAACCAGAAATTATACTGTTTACTGAATTTCAAAAAATGAAGATGGTATCCATATTCAGATGGTTCTCTCTATCTAAGTCATCTAACCACTCGCATAGAGCTACTTTAAAACATATAATTGTTTTGTAGTGTTGTGCCATATTCTGAACATGAAAGTGGTGGTGCAGGATTACTTCACTGTAGCTTTTGTGGTACCAATTATTAGTAGCCACTGAAAATACTGGTGTAATTCCAAAAAAAAAGTTATCAGACCTTAAAATAAATTTTCAGGAAATATGTACTTTTTAGTTAATGTTTGAAATCTTGATATGCCTGTCCAATGCAAAGTTGATTGATGTGGTTAAAATGTGACCGCTCTCACCTGTACTGTGTGAGATGTGATTTAAGGGTTCATTATTGCAGTTTTGAGTGTTTACAAGTGACGTTTGCACATTTTTCTTAGGCAAAGCTAAAATGAGGTTGGGATAAGTTAGGCATTTCTTTAGCTTCCTCAATTTTCAGATCGAATTGTTCATGAATGTTTTTATTTTTATTAGAAGCTAATTTATGTTCTCTTCTGAAAAGAGGCAAGGCTGGAGCTGTGGCAGGTTTTTACAATTGCACCTGCAGAAGAAGATTTGCATTTTAGTTGAGGTGGCATTTCAAGAAAAAATTGTAAATGCATGTTTCTGAAAGTCATTAAGATGATATGACCATTGTATTCCAGCGCACATGCATGCTTTTCAGTTCGTAAGTGAAGTAATGCTAAATGTGTTGCTTTGAGTGGGGTAATTGGTACTGAAGGATAATGTTAAATGTATAAACAGTGCATCCAAACCAATGTCATCCATTGAATATCTTTGATATCACATATGCAACAATGCTGGTTGAGTTATTACCACAATCCTTCCCCAGTCCAAACCTAACCTACCTCTTTTTCAGGTAAAACACTGTTGTTTCTATTCTATCCCCCAAATTCCAAAAACCTTGGTATTTATATATAAGAAGCCCCAATGAATACAATTTTCAGACAGATGTATGGACTGAACCTCTTGAAGCTTACTAGCAACTTCTTCCCAGTTTCCTGAAAATAATTTTCCATAAACTGTGTTGAATGAAGAACAAGGCTACTTGGGAGTAGTGAAAGATCAGAAGAAGACAGGATAGGCAGTCATGCACGGAAAGCCAAAACAAGGTTTAATTATACAAAAAAAAATGAATACATATATTTGCATGTGGCTATTTCTAACATTTGTATCATGATATTCCAGCAGAATAATGGCCAGCCTTTTCTACATGGAGTAATGATAACAGATTCAGCCTAGGATACAAAGTGTATGCTTCCATTAACTGAGTTTCCATGTCACGAGGTTAGTTAATATACGGTGCACAATTGATGCGAGTGTGTAATTAAGGTACAATGGATCTACCATTTCCTTCGTGAATCACGTTCAACATCCAGCATATAATATCAGTAGGTTTTAAATGACTGAACATGAGTATGTTTTAGGAGGTCCAACATCAGTTCTTTAGGTTAGACTCAGTTAGGATATTTTTGTAATTTGACATCAGTGTTCTTTGTTAGTCACCAAAAATCTCATTTCCCCACACTTTCCATATTTTCCATATTATTCCATATTCTCCCCACACTTTACATAACCTCTTATGTCTTATGGCGTGGGGGATAGCATGTACTGTCATTGTCAACATTAGTGTTTTTCCTAGTGTTTGAAAAAATTTTAGTTGAATGATATTAATATTATTTTTTAGTGAAATTACTTTTTTTTCTAGATATCAGCACATGAACTTGAACTGCTGATTTGCTGAGATTTCATTTTCCATAGAAATGAATATCAGCTTCCTTCAAATCACATCAGATAATGATGTGAATTGAAGGAATGTTAAATGCTAAGCGTGGCGGTGGGGGGGGGAATGATGTGTGGCCTGGTCGATGGCCAGAAGGAAACCAGCGGACCGATCGCTCGGCACCCATTTGCGTATCCCGAAGATGAACCACGATAAGCGTTTTGGACCCGCCTCCTAAGCCTTAGCGGCCTGACGGTTCCAACAGAGGAATTCTTCCACACATTCAGAGAGATGGATGCAGCGTTTTGTGTTCACCATGCCCAAGAACCCAACGATCTCAGCAGACATCCAAAGGTCATTGAAAGTTTCAAATAATTCAAATAATTAAATTTAAAAAACAAATAATACACGAGACTAGACGTACGTGTTGCAGTCGCACAGAGTGTATGTCAAGCTCAACAACTGATATGTGCCTGTGTTTGTGAAGTCGGTAGAGCGTAGCCTGTAGGTTTACACGTACTCATCGTCCCACTACGGTGCTCGTGAGTAGTTTGTGTATGTATGCATGTCGAGTTGTTCTCAGCCACAGATGTCACGATGAGGATGTTCCATCTATTCTTGCCAGTTCGTCCGATTTTACAAGGTGCCAGATATGTACGTACTGTAATGTTAGGTATTGTAATGTATTGCCGCAATGTAATCACATTAAGTACCGTGGCTTATCTGCACCTGCTACCGATAACCTCTTATGTCACGCGTTTGGTGGAGCCGCGGTAGCTTAGTCCGTAGGGTGTTGGGCTCTTGACCGCAAGATTATGGGTTCGAGTCCCGCAACCAGCGGAATTACCGAGTCCACCCGCGACCAATCGGTTTGAGAAGTTGGCGACGCTATATGGCCTAGCAGTTAATTGCGTCGTAAAGGAACCCAAGGTTCTTTTTCTGCTTCATGTGTTTGCTTCTCCCAATATATGTCTTGCGTTGTGCTTCCTCAATATATCGTTTTAATACGCACTCTGTTGGGCGCCGGAATATATATATTCATGTGCGCAAAATGACGAACGCAGTCCATGCGCCCAAAATGCACATTCACTTCCACCACAGAGTACACAACCGAGAAACAATCGGCAGTGGGAGTGAGGGCTTCCTCAATCTTGGCAGTCTCGTCTTCTCCAGATGCATGCTCCTCGTATTATAGTCTGATTGATAAACAACTTTTGTTGCCGTATTTATGTCGTGCTGTACTGCAAAATGCGTGATTTTTTTTTAATTTAAAATTTAGTCCCAGTTGTTCCTGGGGTGGCTTTAGGAACCAGGGTTCTATTGCTAATCAGAGCTTGTTGCGTGAACCCTCGCCCCACCACCCGATCCACGAATTCCTTTTCAACGGGATAATTTTCATCGAAAGTTTAACGTGCCGTCAATACATCGACACGGCCGCCCGGTAGCTCGTCCCCGGCCTTATCGGGCCAGTTGCCAACCCACACTCCCGGCCGGGGGCTAAACGCGAGCGCGCGAAGCGACTCGAACCCTGCGTTGCCAGGACAGGGGAGACCAGCACAGGCCAGCGCTCTAACCAACTGAGCTACCGGGGTGGCATTTCAGGTCGCATGATGCGAATAAAGAAATCATATTTTGAAAGGAAAATATTGTATGTAGTTAATAATAGAACACACTTAATTAAAAAGATGTATGGTATTACATGGTAATTTTTCATTCCAACCACAAATTAAACTGTTATTAAAGTTGCTTCCGAGCTGGTCTGGCATAGAAGTTGCTGTTACCTCTGCAATATTGCATGCATGACAGAAGTTTGATTCACATGGCGTGAGCGACGCAGCCAATTCATTTCGACTGAAAATGCCGAATAACGGTGTGCGAACATGGGCAAAGCCACGGTGGGAAATGAACGGGGATGCTTCCCCAATCTTGCCAAGTTCCGCGTTAAGCCTTTGACAATGCATGATAATCGAACCTAAATCCTCATGCGGGCATCTAAAATCCGTCTTAGCTCTTACGGGTTCCACAAAGTTGTTGCCGAATCTAAATCGAGCGTTCATGGTACGAAAAGTGTGTTTTTTTATTTTGTGCCGGCACTCCAGAAAGTTCAGGATTGTCACCGAAATATTTTAGCAAACGTCTGCTCCTGTCAAAGCAATGCTTGTCGCAGTCCTGGTGGCGTGTTTTCGCCGTGTATCGTAAAAGGCGTGGAGCCAAGCTTAGAACTGGCATCGCTCTGACTCCAGCTCGGGTCCAGTCATTTGACTGTTCAGCAGCATGCACAATTGTTGGTTTTGTCACCTTGATAATCATGTACTGTTATTATATGCACACCTCGAGGAGCAGGGACTAATGTTGGTCGGCGTGTACTGGTGGGAGGGGAAAGGGCAACCGTTAGTTTCTAGCTCAATATTTGCAATGCACTGCCGTAGTGCCACAAATGATTAAATTCAGGGGATCCTGTCTCCTATCCCACCCCCGATGGTCCGCTGCCCGTGTCAGGAAGGGACTGTGGGCCTGGACACTGCCATAAGCGGTGACGTGTTCCGTATTTCCTATGCCTGGCTGATTAGAAGAAGTGCCCAACCATAAATTTAAGGTGGCAGACATAAAGACATAAAGACATAAAAGATTAGTGCAACTCTGAGCCACAAGGGCCCTTCTTGGTTGCACTCTGTACACTGAACCAGTTGCCCACCAAATCTGCCAATCAGCCCTCCCTGTAATACTGAAAAGCAAGCCCTCTATTCTTATAATGATTGTCTATGCTGTTTTTAAAGATGTTCAATGTGCTGCTACTGACGATGTTTTCTGGCAGCTGGCTCCAGTGTTCCACTACCCTGTTGGTGAAGAAAGTTTGCCTTAACCTTGTTCTGCTGTGGTTAATTTTAATTTTGAATTTATGACCTCTAATTGCATCATTTCTGTTAAATTCAAACATTTCCCCAAGGTATCCCCTCTCCAGACCATTGACAAATTTAAAGACCTCGATGAGATCTCCTCTCAGCTTTCTATATCTAAGTGAAAACATATTCAATTTCTTCAATCTTTCCTCATATGCCAGGTTGCTTATGCCATTAACCATTTTTGTAGCCCTCTTTTGTACTCTCTCTAAAAGCCAACAATCTTTTTCATAGCTAGGAGACCAAGCTTGGATGCAGTATTCCAAATGTGGCCTGACGTATGCACAGTAAAGCTTCCTGATCACTTCCTCACTTCTGTATGATACATTCCTATTTATTGCCCCGAGCATACTCAGTGCCTTCTTCCTGGCTTCCTTGGTCTGTTCTGATGCCCCCAATTTTGTGTTTAGAATAACACCTAAATCCTTCTCCTGTTGAGTCACTGATAGCACTTCGCCACCCATCAAGTATGGAGCCTTCATATGCTGCTTACCTACGTGCATGATTTTGCACTTATCAAAGTTAAATTTCATTTGCCATTCTTCGGACCACTTCACAAGTTCGTCTAAGTCTTTTTGCAGCGAGATATGCTCATCCTGACCTGTTATTGCCCTAAAGACCTTCAAATCATCTGCAAATTTCAAAACTTTACTGCTTAGGCCGCTTTCAATGTTATTTACAAATATAATGAACAGTAATGGCCCTAGTACTGACCCCTGGGGGACTCCACTAAGAACATTTTGCCATGATGACTTTGTACCATTTAGCATCACTCTTTGTTGTCTATCTGAAAGCCACAACTCATTTTAAGATGCTACCTGCAATACCATGGGACTGAAGCTGTATCATTAACCGTTTATGGGGTACCTTGTCAAAGGCCTTACTAAAGTCAAGATATGCTACATCAACCTGATTTCCCTGATCAAATTGTTCGGTGGCGAAGTTAAAAAAGTCCAAGAGGTTTGTGAGACACGATCGTCCTTTTCTAAATCCATGTTGAGTATCTTGAATCAATCTGCTACCTTCCAGATAACTAACTATTCTATCCTTGATAATTGATTCGAGTACCTTGCAGACTAGGGATGTGAGACTTATTGGCGTATAGTTTTCAACTTTCCCTCTTTCTCCTTTCTTGAAAATAGGAACTACATTTGCCCTTTTCCAATCGGTTGGAATTTCATTATGTGAAACTGATCTACAAAATATTATACTAAGTGGAAATGCCAGTTCCTTTTCAGTTTCCCGCAACACCCTAGCATAAATATCATCAGGTCCTGCTGCCTTATTTGGCTTTATTTTCGTGATATGATTGTAAACAACATCACTACCAATGAAATCAACATCATTTGTCAGGTCCCATGTAACTGAACTATGGTGTACGGTCGGCAGATTGGTCATATCTTCCAATGTAAACACTGATTTGAACTGCTTGCTCAGCTCCTCAACCATCTCACTATCCTCACCCAATGTAGTCCCGTTTACTTCCAGTGGACCAATTGTGCTAGAAACTTTACTCAGCTTGTAGAAACTAAAGAACTTTTTACTGTCCCCATTACAGTTTCTAGCTAAATCCAGTTCCTTTGCTCGCTTTGCTGCTCTGGTTTTTTGCTTCACAGTGTCTCTAGCTTTTCGATACGTCTTTAGATTAATGACATTTGAGGCTTCTTTAAAAACTCTAAATGCAGTTTTCTTAGCCCTAATTGCTTTTATCACGTCTGGTGTATGCCATGCTGGCTTTCCTACCCTTCTTTTGCGTCTTTGCTTTTGGGGGACATGTCTAATCTGAGTTTCCTTTAAGTAAGATTTGAACTTTTCCCACATTTCACAGGCATTTAAATTGGAGAATTCTTCTTCCCATCTGATGGCACTTAAAGCCGCTCTCATGCCGTTAAAGTCTGCTCAGTTGAAATTTGGAACCTTTACCAAATTATCCTTGGTAATTTCTCTTACATGTGCCTTGAATCTAACTATGTTATGGTCACTTTTTCCCAGAGTTTCGCCTACAGTCAAGTCTTGAACCAAGTCTCTTAAATCCGAGAATACAAGGTCCAAGAATGAACCATGCCTGGTAGGTTCCGATACAAACTGGTGTAAGAACAGGTCCTCTTCAAGGCATTTCCTGAACATTTTGCATGATGGGGAGCCAACACCAGCATTTTCATAACCTTTTAGATTAAAGTCACCGAGAATAAGGCACTTCCTCTTAAAGTTTCTACTGATTTCCTCACAAATCACCTTGTCAAGCTCCAGTTGCTGAGAATGTGGCAGGGTTCCTGATCGGTAGAAAGCTCCTATCCTAAGAGTATTGCTGTTGCCTTTTCCCACAGTGACATCAAGCCAAATGGACTCCACAGACACATTTTTATCCCCACCTGCTACTTTTTGAGAACTGAATAAGCTATTCACATAGAGCATTACACCACCCCCCTTTCATTGCTGGACCCTTATTGCACGAAAACATATTGTATCCCTGGATCTCATAGTCCTGTAAGTTATCTCCAAAATATCCTTCACTGACCCATGCCTCCGTAATGCAAACAAAATCCGGTTCCTCCTCAGCAACATAACACTTGAACTCATCAAATTTGGAACGGATACTCTGAGCATTAAATATCATACACTTAACAAATGCTCCATAACCACCTTTGGCTTTTTCATATTGAGGAGTTCTTTTATCACTAGATGAACTATAACTCTGTCCCCTTGAGTTGCTGCTGTCCCTATTTGCAGACTTTGAGGTTCTATTGCCTTGGCTGACACTATTGGAATATTCCTGAGTTGGCAATGCAATTTCATCCCTCCCCACCCCATTTCCTAGTTTCCCTGAAGGACATGCTCATATACTTTGCCTAACACATGGACCCCCTTCTCAGAAAAATGCAGGCCATCCCTCTGATAGAGGTCCCACGATGCATAATACCTGCTCCACTTGTCTACAAATGTAAAACCTAGCTCCTGGCAGAGCTTTACTACCCTGGTGTTAGCTGCCAGTGCCCTAGAGCTCCACTCAGGGGAGGCTCTAGCCCTAGGCAAAATTCCTGTTACAAGCACTCTATTAGTACCCTTCAGGGTGGTCAGAAGGGCCCTGTGCTCCCGCAGGAGCTCCTCGCTCCTAGTATGACCTATGTTATTTACCCCTACATGCACTATGACTGTGTTAAACTGGTGGTCACTGGTGACCTGTGCCCCAGCCTTGCAGAATATCTGAATGTTGAATATTGCAGAATATTTCCTTTCTCTTTATGAAAAAGATCGTCCCATGTGAACATTGTTTTAATTCACTGTCGCTTATTAGAAGAACTTCCCACGACGCGCACAAAAAGCTGCCGGCCTCCAGGCTCGAACCGGCTACCTCCGAGTCGGCAGACCGACGCGCTACCAACTGCGCTACCAACACCGAGTCGCTCGGCCCGCTTAAGTTAAATAGTGTTGATGGATATGACATGGGTCTAAATAACACCATTTTACACAATAACTAACACATTCGTGTGAAAGTCTCCCATGATTATCTAAATACCATTAAACAAGCTTCCAGATGACGTATAATTTGCACCACTCACGTATACTTGTTAGCCAGGAACATACGCGGAAAAGTACCGTTTCTTGCTGTCGTGGTAATCTGCGGAACCCAAATCAGCGCCCAGATGACGTCCCCGGCTGCCAATGAACATTGACAGGTGCCGGTATGGCCATCAGCTCTGGCGCATTAGACTAGAAGAATTTGCCGCGCTGCGCCATCAATGTAAATTCCGTTTAAACTTCCGTTAGTTTGGCAGCATGAGAATTCCGCAAAATTAACGGAAAACTCACGTTTGCTCATGTAAACGCTTCCCAGCTGTTGGGATTTTAGCTGGAACGGAATTCCGTTTACTGTCAAACCTAATCGTAAGACTCATGTAAACGGGGTAACTGACCGATAAGTTTGAGCTCGGAGAGAAGTTCCGGGTACATCGGAACATAATCAGTGCACAATCAGCGCGCCCTTGCTCTAAATGGTTAATGGCATAAGCAACCTGGCATATGAGGAAAGATTGAAGAAATTGAATATGTTTTCACTTAGATATAGAAGGCTGAGAGGAGATCTCATCGAGATCTTTAAATTTGTAAATGGTCTGGAGAGGGGATACCTTGGGGAAATGTTTGAATTTAACAGAAATGATGCAATTAGAGGTCATAAATTCAAAATTAAAATTAACCACAGCAGAACAAGGTTAAGGCAAACTTTCTTCACCAACAGGGTAGTGGAACACTGGAACCAGCTGCCAGAAAACATCGTCAGTAGCAGCACATTGAACATCTTTAAAAACAGCATAGACAATCATTATAAGAATAGACGGCTTGCTTTTCAGTATTACAGGGAGGGCTGATTGGCAGATTTGGTGGGCAACTGGTTCAGTGTACAGAGTGCAACCAAGAAGGGCCCTTGTGGCTCGGAGTTGCACTAATCTTTTATGTCTTTATGTCTTTATGTCTTTATGTCTGTGTAGCGCAATCTGCGCCACGCTTGTGCTCGGTGTAGACTCGCGTGTCCAGCCTCAGCCCAGTCCCTGCCCATCCTCAGCCCAGTCCCTGCCCATCCTCAGCCCAGTCCCTGCCCAGCCGGGGCCCGGTCCGCGCCCAGTCCGCGCCACGCTTGTGCTCGGTGTAGACTCGCGTGCCCAGCCTCAGCCCAGTCCCTGCCCAGCCCGTGCCCAGCCGGGGCCCAGTCTGCGCTCAGTCCGCGCCACGCTTGTGCTCGGTGTAGGCTCGCGTGCCCAGCCTCAGCCCAGCCCGTGCCCAGCCGGGCCCAGTCTGCGCTCAGTCCGCGCCACGCTTGTGCTCGGTGTAGATTCGCGTGCCCAGTTGCTGCCCAGCTGGGCCCCGGGCAGAAAACCGGCCGGGGCCATGTCGGGCCCCAGCGAATGAATGTTGCATGGGCCAACTGGGGCTCAGTCGGGCTGCCCGGTCGCTGCCCTGCCGTCTGCCCAGCTGGGCCCCAGTCGGGGCCCGGTTAAAATGTTGGCTGAGTTAGGCCCCAAAGGTCGGGCAGGTCCCACTGAAAATTGCGCTGGGTTCCCAAATCGCACCAAGGTTCTTAAAAATCACATTAGGATTCCCAAAAATCGTGCTGGCCCATAAAAGTGACCCTGTGGGCTACAAAAAAATGGGACTGTGGCCCCTGAAAATACCGCTGGGACACCAAAATGTGGTATCGAGGCCCCAGAAAATCAGGCTTTGGCCTCAACAGGTAAGGTCGGGCCCCATAAATCAAGCTGTGGCCCAAGAAGTCTTTCCGGGCCACTAAGAATAGCATTGGGGCCACAAAATGATCGACCGTGCCCCTGAAAATCATGTTGATGCCCAAAAGGTCTGGCGGGGCCCTAAGAATCACGCTAATACCATAAAACGTCGGACCAGGACACCAGAAAATCTAGCTGGGGGCCTCAAAAGTGCGCACTTTGACCAATGAAAATCACGCTGTAGGTAAAGAAAGTCATAGTGAAAAAAAACATGGGATTGGCATTAATTCTCCATGGGATATATGGGATCCCACGTGTCCTATGAAGAAATGCCTGGATTGTCTCATGAGGAAAATCAAATATCATTGAAATAGATATAATCACATGGAAAAAACCTGGGCAGTCATATCATAGAGTTGGGACAGACCCATCCTAGCTAGCATTTTAACCGGGCCCCGACTGGGGCCCGGCTGGGCAGACGGCAGGGCAGCGACCGGGCAGCCCGACTGAGCCCCAGTTGGCCCATGCAACATTCATTCGCTGGGGCCCGACATGGCCCCGGCCGGTTTTCTGCCCGGGGCCCAGCTGGGCAGCGACCGGGCACGCGAGCCTACACCGAGCACAAGCGTGGCGCGGACTGAGCGCAGACTGGGCCCCGGCTGGGCAGGGACTGGGCTGAGGCTGGGCTGAGGCTGGGCAGGGACTGGGCTGAGGCTGGGCACGCGAGCCTACACCGAGCACAAGCGTGGCGCGGACTGAGCGCAGACCGGGCCCGGCTGGGCACGGGCTGGGCGTCGACTGGGCTGAGGCTGGGCACGCGAGCCTACACCGAGCACAAGCGTGGCGCGGACTGAGCGCAGACCGGGCCCCGGCTGGGCACGAGCTGGGCGTCGACTGGGCACGGACAGGGCGTTGATTGTGCAATGAGCAGGACCGGGGTTGCGCCCCAACTGGGCATCCTATCCCAGTTCACACTGGTTCGGGGTACCGCGTCCGGTCGGCTGACTATGGCTGCCACCGCGTCCCCAACCAACTTTCACACCAAGGTGGTGGATGAAGCACCTGTCGCAATTTATGCGCATGCCGTGTTGGCACATATAAAATGAATTTCTAAAAATATAGCATTTCAGTGGAATAGTGACGTAGTGAGACGCTCACTTGACACACCACCTAACTCAACATTTGATGCCACGTTCTGTGTAGACCACCTTGGGCGTTTCCACCGATAAGCGCAGTTTGCTCCCAGCTGTCACCGGCTTTTAAATGCCGTATACAATGCAAAACGTATGCTACTTCTTGACATAATACAATGACGTACATATCTACTACGCTAACACTCTACTCTACCCTAATAGTCGCTAAGGGCCAGCTGTGAGCTGCTGGGACTGTCTTTTCAGACACTTCACACTCATCCGTCGCGGTACCGCGCTCCGGAGCGGGGCGCTCGACTTGCGCTGTTTGGCGGTCATTGTGGACACGTTCCAATATCCTGCCGCCGCGATGCCGCGATCCATGTAGCCACTTTCCCAATGCGAAATCGATTTATCGCATGGTACATTCGGCCGTCCTCGTGTTTTTCTTCACCGCAGCTGAAAAGCACGAAACCATCAGATGTGCATCAACCCCTTTACTACTTCGCACAAGTTAGGCACACTAAGGTTGGTTGAATGGCTATTTAAACTCTCAGCTACATCAGCCAAATCCATCATCCGGTTATTGCGGTTTAGGGGCGCATGAACTGCATAGGCTATACAGCGCCCATTAAGTTAGTCGAGCCAGGTATAAACGTATCGGTGTCAAGTAAGGGGCGATAGTTCGCCTAACAGCATGCTATGGCATTTCATGACGTCGTATTTTGCACAGCTAGGTCATCGATATCCATGTGCTACACTTGTGGGCGGAAGTACACCAAATCAAAACCAACAGCCGACAGACACTGTGAGCTTTGCGACGCAGCGTGAATCAATCCACCATATCACTTGCACATGAAAACCGTAGTGCCCTTCGTTTACGGAAGGCATGCAGAAAGTGATATAGAGCTGCTTAATTATCCGACCATGTATGGTGATGCTGCCCATGGATAGAGATTATAATAACAGAGGATGGAGAAGTGATATATGCATAAGTCACATAACACGAACGATGCCTGTGGTTGGTGAAAGTCAGGCACAACATGGAAACTGGCAGTTTGCAGGCCGTAGGGTTCCAGTATGTCACGGATTAAGGGGGGCATTTAAGTATACCTTTGGGGATTATGGACTTTGATATACGAATAGGTCGTCGGTATGCCAAGTGTAAGACCAACGGCTACCTGGGCACAGCATGCGCTCCCAAGCCACAATGCCTGGGCACATTCACCATGGTACGAGCTGCTTACACAGTCACCTTCCAAGATATTGAACATTTTCAGAGCCAAAGCACCGATATGAAAAGAAAAGAAAAGCATAATTACGATGGGTTTATTAAGTGGTTGACTACTAGGAAGTACTTACAGTAGCAAAGGACTGAAAGAGGAGGCATGTGAACGTAAACGACCACAATATGACACATACCTTAATCACCGAATATAAGCGTCGTGCATCAGAATATTTGAACTAAAGCAGCCTTCATAGCTTCAGTGGATCACTACCAACAGTTGAACGGTAACCCCATTAGGTAAGAGGGCTTCAGAAGCTCCCTAAAGTATTGTGTTCGCCGCTTCTTAACGCGGCACGCTAATGTTCTGAAACTTCGTGACGTTTCCCAAGCCTCTTTTCGGCGTATGATGCTACCTTTTGCTATTGATAAGAGGCTATACAGTGCGCTTGGAGGCCATGACTGTTTCTTTAAACAATATGATGAGCTTTCAAAGCCAGACAGATATCTTATAAAGACAGACATTTTATGTATATCAGGACTAGTTTCGTGACAACACCGTTGGTGAAGAAAGCATACATATTGATTGCACATTTAACGTCACTAAATATGTGCATAAATGGCAGCGGCGGTCGGATGCATTGCACTGATTGTGCACTGATTATGTTCCGATGTAGACGAGTTACCCGGAACTTCTCTCCAAGCGCAAACTTACCGGTCAGTGAGAACAGGTCAGATGCGGCACTGTCCATGAGAGCCGAACAACAGCCGCACTACTGCTGTCACGGTGTCACCACCCAGGGTGGCCAAGTAGCGCGCCTGGAAACATGAGCAACTCATGTTTATCTGATTGAAGGAAAAATATTAGGGTGCTACACGACCAATGACATCGATGCGCCCTATCGCCACAATTCTAACTAACTTAGATTGCAAGTGAAGGGTGCTCGCTAAGACTCATGCCGTAAACTGTTTGAAAAATCAGTCCCAGTCTCATTCTGTTAAGATGACAACTTAATCCAAAATATGCCCAAAACAACAGTATTTTAACAGTAACAGTAACAGTATCAGCTAGTGACAGCCAAAGAACGGCAGATGAAGTCCAAAGTAAGATATATACTGTTCGTTTGTGTTGATTGGCTGGTTGATTATTGTAATTTATGGGCGCATATATTGCGTCGGTCATTCAGCGCCCACAACATCGTCAATGAAACAGTGGAGCTTAGCGAAAGTCTGCGAAAGTCGGTCAGAATGACATGCCCTGGGGTGAAATACATGTATGATACCATGCTGTGCTTCGATGCTCATTTCGTCAGATGTAAAAGCCAGTTAATGAAGAGTATAAATCACAGAAGACTTGATTTCAGATTGGAAGATGAAAAGCTGTCCTGATTGAACAATGGAAGACTTGTCTGTCGCCTAATGCTTAAGGGAGCTGTCGCCCAATGGAGAGAGAAGCACGTCAAAAGTGGGATCTTCGCTCATGGATAAGTCTGCAGCAGGCTGTTCATTTGGGCATCTTTTGGATTACAGCACGATTATGACCGCATGAGATTATGACGAGTTTTCCTAAGATATATTTTGCTGGGTAAATTAGATGCTCCAATAATAATTATTGCAGTACTCGGTAGCTAAAACAGTTAAGTATGCAAGGATTATCTGCTACTCACGAACAAAATCGACAACGATGTCACGTAGTGAACAAAGGGGCCATCACACAAAATACAACTTCAAAGCTAGAATAGTCCTGTCTCCATTGAAGAAACTATGAAAAGCGGACATAAATCAAACCATACTAGTGAACTGTGCCGTTCTAGAGACTCCAAGTGCTCCGTCACAGCTGCAATGTCTTCTTGGCTGCTAGCAGGGATCGGAAGTCCTCTGGTTTCAGCGACGTCACTGTCTTACCTTGGAAGGCATCTAGGAGTATAAAAAGGGCATCCTGCTTTTTGATGACTACATCCAGCTTAACAAGCACTGACCAAGAGACTACTGATGACAGTAGTCTCTTGGTGGCCTCTGCAGGACATTTGCAGATAACATTTACTGTGAGGTAGTGGAAGAGACACCAAACAGTCCCACGCACCTTGCTTCAAGATGTCGTCAGCCAACACTGCTAACAGAATCTTCACAGCTGTCAATATGTCCTACAATTAATGTCATCATATAAAGAATGCCATAATAATGATCAGTGTGATGCTGTTCTTCAGTGGCAACATGCATTGCCGAACTGAACCAAAACATCAAAACCGATTGGCTTGATCAACATGCAAACTCTTTTTTACTGAACAATTCCAAACATCTTACGTTCATAAAAGAAAAAAAAGAACCTAAGCTAACCCAACCTATCCTAACATAGCCTGAACTGTTTTTTGAGGAAAACAAAATAAATTAATACAAACTCCATTAAAAATTGTTATAATTTGCAACGAAAAGATTAACCAGGCCTGACTTAACCAAACCTAATCCTTTTGAATGCTTCATAGCCATAAAATGTGCACAAAACGTATCTCGTGGTTGCCTTAACACGTGCCCTGGAGGACCTCTGAAAATTACGCGCACTGAAGAGGGGGGATTCTGTCCTCAGAGTATCTGGGCTCCTATGAGGGCTAGAGTAGCGAAATTCGCAGGGTGTATGGACACGATGGTGAACTCTATTGTGCGCAAATATCGTGACTTTAGGTCGATATCTTCAAGGTCAAATGAGGTCAAAATAGGACAATTTTCTGGTTTTGCGTGGATTGGCTTGTCATTGTTATGGTTCGTTGCGATCGTGTTTAAATGCTCCAAAATTGGCATTAATGATGTTTTGGAGATTACTAAAGATGCAATACAGATGTCAGATCCGCCATTTGACCTCAGCTCCACCTATATAGGAGCACTTTATCAGGTCATTACCTGCTCCTGTTACCGGAACCGGACTGTCCACCCGACTGCTCCGCTGGGCGGCTCTCACAATCGGCTTCGCAAAGAACGGACTGAAATACATGAATAAAGTATGGAAAAGCTTAGGCAGACAATGACAAACAGAAAATTTCGGTATGTGTAAGGAGTAACATGCAAAGTGGCATCAATCCCATGACAATTATTTGCATATACGACAACATTCCAGTTGACCAAGTTTGGTTTAATTAGCCTCCCATGGACTTGACCTGACTTGACCTCGGTGACCTAACATGACTTTTCAATTATATAGCATAACAATATGCATGCAACAAGTCCCTAGTGTTGTCACGAACACTTCCCTTTTGCCAATGTACGGGAAGCCCATCAGCGCCGATTTTTATGGTCTGGCGCTGCGGATTGTTTTTATTTTAACGGCCCCTAACTTGAAAACGTTTCAGCCGATTTTAATTTTTCTTGCCTTAAGCAATGCGCCGGTCATTTCTAAGCAAGTACCCAAAACATGGCGTATATCGGCCGGTACAATATTGAGTTATGTACGAAAAATCGGTGGGGTCGGCGGATTTCGCCATCCCCTCCAAGGCGTGTGTTAATCTGTCACAAACTTAAGCAATATAGCATAACAATGTAGATCAAACAAGTCGCTAGTTTTGGGAAGAACACTTCATTTTTGCCAATATACGGGAAGCGCATCAGCGCCGATATTTGTGGTCTGGCGCTGAATTTTTTTTAACTCTATCGACCTCCAACTCGAAACATTTTCTGGCGATTTTCATTTTTCTTACTTTAAGCAACGCCCCGTTCATTTATAAGCAGGTACACAAACAATAGCGTATGTCGGCCGGGAAAATCTGGAGTTATCTATGAAAAAACTGGGGGGTGGGCGGATTTGCCCCCCCCCCTCCAAGGCGCGTGTGAAATTCAATAATACCAAAGCTCATTCTTCTTCATGGAAAATTTCCAGAACCTTTTTGAAGAAAATACTTTCTTTTAATTTGAAGAAGAAAACATACTGAAAACTT
Organism: Imbricaverruca yamaguchii; assembly: GCA_034440575.1. Lineage (NCBI taxonomy): Eukaryota > Metazoa > Arthropoda > Thecostraca > Neoverrucidae > Imbricaverruca > Imbricaverruca yamaguchii. The sequence goes on from JAOTOL010001197.1 coordinate 51,935, forward strand.
GTCTCACTTACCAGAAAAGCCTAACATAACTTAACTTTACCAAACCTAACCTCTTGGTATGATTCATGGATGTAAAATGTTTGTAAAACTTGCCTCATAAATACCTTCAAGTGTAGTAACAGCCTTTTTTATGTGCAGGGATCCTGAATTAATTGCGACCGTTGTTTAAATTCTTTTTATCATATCTGAGACACACCAGCTATAAATATGGAAAGTGGCACAAAATAGTGGTTGTATTTTTACTTTGTATGTAGTCCTTGATGTTGTGGAAGCATTTTGCATGATCAGATATAGAGAATAGTTGTTCTTCGAAAGCAGTTACACAATAACATCGGTTTGCACTTTCCACTGAATCATCATCGCATATCAGTTAATTATGCTCCATTAAATTTCGAAAGAAAAATGACCGAGACTTTCCTGAAGAGTAACGTTCTGCATCCCAGAAATGCAGGGAGCATGCTTTTCGAACCTTGGTCCTATGGTAGTCAAAGCCCGATATACCAACATTGGTGGATTGGTTGAATGAATAAGCCTTGAATATTTAAATCCAACTCCTCAGATGTTTAATCAACAATAAATTTCACGAACCTCGAATTGATGGCAAAGCAGCTGCGCTAAGTTAGAACCCGGCATCCCATGTCTTGCAAATAGCGTCTTTTGCTCGTTCATGGCGACAGCGTGGTAATATTTGGAGAACTAGGCTCTGACTGGGCCCCGACCGGGCCCAAACTGGGCAGACGATCGGTATCGCCGCGAAATGCGATGCTGATATGAATCGCGCGATGGACTGGGCCCATGTTGGGCCCCGGCCGGGCTGCACACTCAGTTAACGTTCCCAGGTTTTGCTTGTTGGGCCATGCTGGGCCTCTGTCGGTTTGCCCAGTCGCACATTGTGCCCAGTCGGGGCCCGGCTAAATTGCTGGCTGGGGAGAATGAATGCCAATCCAGTTTTTTTCACTAGGGTTTTCTTTACCTACAACTTGATTTCCATTGGTCCAGTCCAGTCTCCAAGTGTGCATTTTTTAGGCCCCCAGCTTGATTTTCTGGTGTCCTGGTCCGACTTTGTATGGTACTAGCGTGATTTTTAGGGGCCCGCCCGACCTTTTGGGCATCAACGTGATTTTTATGGACACGGCCGATCGTGGTGTGGCCCCAATGTTATTCTTAGTGGCCCCGCGATACTTATTGGGCCACCAGCTTGATTTCTAGGGCCCGACCGGACCTGTTGAGGCCAAATCCTGTTTTTCTGGGGCCTCGATACCACATTTTGGTGTCCCAGCGGTATTTTCAGCGTGAGGTTTCTTGGGCCTCGACACGAGTTTTGGTGCCCCAGTGGTGTTTTATTGGGCCACAGTCCCACCTTTTGGACCCCCAGCGTCATTTTTAGGGGCCAGCAAGATTTTGGGGTATCCCAATGTGATTTTTAAGGACCTTGGTGCGATTTGGGAACCCAGCGCAATTTTCAGTGGGATCTGCGCGACCTTTGGGGCCTAATGCGATTTGTACGGGCAACGGCGGGATTTTTCGACAGCCTAGATTATTTTTTTTTAAGAACCACGGCGCGATTATGGTACGCCCAGCAACCTCTCAGTGCTGGTGGAACTGCCCTCAATTCCTCCTTTGGTACGCCACTGTACGTCATTACTTGTTACACTGGTAAAGCAGGATGTGTACTTTAAATTGCTTCCTAGTAGGTATGGTACATTGCCAATCACCTTGAAGAATTGAGCTGAATGCTGGAGGTGAGCTGAATAGTGAGGTTCATCTATTTTCCTGTATGATCAGGTAGAAAATCCTTGACGTCATCACGGCTCCTGCTCCAACCAGATAATTTTGCGGCCTTCAGGGCGGCGAAAAAAATGGCGCAGCCTGTGTTCAAGCGCCGTAGTCTATAATGTACTCCGTGTTTGCTAGATAGGCATTGGTCTGTGTCAAATTATTGCAATGTTTGTGTTGGTAATTTGTTGTGAAGATTTTGATGCATTCAATCGTGCAGAAAATGCCGAACATGCATTGCTTGTGCGCTGAGTGACCTTAATCCTTCGAACCACAATTATTGCCTCTGTACTGCCGCCTTCCCGCAGTCAAACAAGTAATGGAGCTCAATTCCTGCAATTCTAGTTCTGAAGACGTGTGTGTGATCTGCTTTAAAACAATGACTATTTGTAGCATTATGGATTGTGATCACATAATATGCTATGAGTGTTCAACAAGATTACGGGTTTTGTGTGGCAAGCTGGAATGTCCAATCTGTAGACAGGATACCACAATGGTAAGCAGGTACCCAGGTACCAAATTTAATGAAATGTGGGCTTTGAGTTTCTTTTAATTTCCAAGTGCAATGCTTAATGTGGTTATCATGATGTGGCCACTAATTTGTTGTTATTCTGAAAATCCATTATTTTAAGTTGGAAAGCAAAATAGCACCAAAAAAGAGGTTGCAAAAAATCTGGTTGGCTCCCAAAGTTTCATGTTGCCCAAAGATGCAATGACAAATTCATGAACTGAGTGGAATATATCACTTTCTGAATGCTGAATCAAAATCCCTCCCAACAAAGTATCAACATTGTACTTCATAATGTGTTCATGCAGTCTTCAATTATAACTTCTAGCTAGGTTTTATGAAGCTATAGACTGGTCTCAGGACATTGCAAGTTTAAGGCAGCTGCAAAGCTGAATAACTTAGTGCACAGTGAAGTTTTGTGGGAAGTTGCAAAGCTGAAGTATGCATTAAGGTGTCCTTATCTTATTGCGGATGCCATAGTGTTGCCATATATTGCATGCATTTTTGAACTACAATTAATGTGTGTGTTGTCTGCATTGTGCATCCTAGTGCCTTTGTTTTAGTGATATATTATTTGCTACTGTAACAATCTAACAGTATCTTGTTCATAAGTGTGACATGATTGCTCACCATTGCAGTGTAGGATTTCCATATTTTTTTCTTGGTAGTGGAATACAAAATTTTTAGCTGGAGTACGATTTTTAGCTGGATTCCAAAAAATAGCCATGCACTTGCTGACAATTAACCTTGTTTTAGTGGGACTGAAAACCAATGGTAGCATTTTTGTATGTATAAATATCTCTGCAAACTAAGCCATGTCAAACACTGCTGCACTACAACAATGAGTTGTCCATAACCAGGTAGTATTGCAGTACATATAGCTAACTGCTGAGTCAGCAATATGTCAGCAAGCTAAGTCATGGATAGGTGCAATTGTGCCAAGGAATGCAATGTAGTGGGAGATGCCCTCAGTAACCAAAGTACTCCAAAAATATACCCATGATATCTGCAAAGTGGATAGATATTGCCTGAGTGTAGGTGGGTGATGTATTTCCAAGGTTCACAAACAAATATTTATGATAAATAGGCATGATGTGATGTAACTACACCAATAATATTTCTCCTGGCAGAGCTCAGGATGAATCACACTCACTCATCTTGGGCAGATCATACAACCAGGATCATCCTTCAACGAACACTTCTCTGAAGGACTAGTCCCACAACTAATGAGCCCAGTTCACCCATGATTCATTTGAATTGCTGTTAACTTCCGTTGTTGTCCAAAATCTAAAGCACCACAAAATGCATTTCATGGCCCGGTCAACCTTTGCACCATTCCGAGTTTGTGTGCACCATTTTCCACCAATGCATAATACACAGCTCTGCCTCAGATCACAAAATTGGATGTGGTTAGATTATTAGCGAAGGATGAGGTTATAAGCCAACTTCATGAACAATGGTAGAGAAAATGGTAACAAAAGTATGCTTAATCAATCTCAACAAAGTTCACAAATATGCACCTGTCACCAGGAACCGGCTTAATGCACACCTGGCACAGCAAACCCCACATGACTTGGATATGGATGGACTATTGTTTTGGAATATATGATGGTTTAATGAAAATTATACTAAAACAATCTGTCTAAAATAGCTTTATTCTCACCACCAAGAAACAGTTATTTTGCATGGAAAAGCTGAAAAAAATTGCTGAAAATGATTCTTATATATATTAAAAGTACCTTTATGTACTTCTTTAGTTCATGTCTGGAATGTTTAGTTTAAGCAAGGAACGACTTGGAAAGATCCAGAGCTGCTAGATGGGAGAGCAAATTTCCCCTGTAAAAGCACTCACAGGCGGTTTTAGTTCTCTTAAATAGAGTTGGTCGGATTTGCTACCCCAGCACTAGAAGTACAACTGATCTTGGGGCGGGCAAACAGGGGATGGGTCAGAGTAAATTTTGGAACAAGTATTATGGACCCTTCACTGACACTGATGAACCCAAAATGCAGTTATATTTCAAGGCACATGTTTATCTTCACTCACATTTACCCCCAAACAAAATTGACAGTCATCATAAGTGCACAAATGGCATTGGTTTCTTGGTGCAATCACCTCGGAGGACTTGCTTGCTCTGGGGCGGATTTTTAGGACGTTTTAAGTGATTTTCTTGCATTGAATGGGCTCATGGTGTCTGAAAAAAGTGGTCCCTTTAACAAAACGACCTTCGGTTGTGCATTCAAAGCACATACTGGCCAAACCAGGTTTCAAGTATTTACTCCAGCAATACCAAGTATCCCCAGATTTGCCAACTAGGGATTTCTGGTGCTTATTTGAGAGTGCTCCAGCACAAGTATCTAAAAATTAATATTAAATAGATATTCATTAATCTAAATATATCATATATCACATTAAATATTGATAAATATAGAATTAATTATTGACTTTATTCACACAAATATAGCATCTTTTCACATATGAAGCACCGCAAGTTGTGAGTAGATGTTTTTAGCCAGGCCCCTTATGGGTTTTAGCACAACACCGACGAGCATGTTTGGTACGCTCTGTACTGCATTTCAAGTATGTGTAGTGACGTTGACTGGTTGGCATGCTGGGATCGCTGAAACTGCTAGTTGTTTTCAGGTATGGACTTTGAGTGGTAGTACTCAACCAAACAATGTTGTTCTTCGTTTTCCCTTCTGGAGTACAAAATATTTCATTTAGTCTGGTCACAATCCTGGTGTACATAATGCATTGGTATGCATGACACCAACAAACATCAGTTTTTCCAACACTACCATTGTGATGCACAAGCATCTCCAAGTATCATTATAGGTATAAGGACTACCTCCCATTGTGGTTTATTATGCAACATCAGTTGATAGGGATAGGTATTTTGTATTGTTATCACAAACATAGATATCCCTAAATTAGGTATGTTAAATTAAAGAAAAGTGTACATTTGAATATGCTGTTTATTTAAATTGTGATTCAGTAACTTATAAGTTGTGCTAAGAGACATTGTTTTCATGGCAAATTTGGACACTGCTGTACTTGTTTCAACATGTCACACCTAAAAAACATTTTAACACTGCAAATGTATGCCATGGCTGATCAACAAGAGCCTGTATCTTTATGCCAGACTGCAAGGTATGCCAATTTTGATGAGATCACATTGGTAAGGGGAGTGTCACCAGCTGTGCTGCTGAGGTATCAATTGGTGTTTGCTATGCTTTACAGTCTGGTCTGCAGATATGACATTGTCATAAATTGGAGAAAGATAGGGCTATCAGATTGACATGGCAAGTAACAGGAGCTGGAACGTGCACCTTTATTAATATAATTCAGGTTACACAAGTTGATATGTAGGACAGTTATGTGGTAACATGCTTTGTGTCAAATGGTGGTTGGTAACTGCAATAGGATTGTGGTGATTCCTTAAGTTTTTTTTTTTTATAATATGGTGGATATACTTTTGTCTGGATAACCTTGTGCCTGAGTTTTGATTGGTGATGAATGAGATGATATTTATGGTCATATTTGCACATTGTGCAGGCCCCTTTAATCAGGCATGGATGGAGATAAGAATTATTGATACTGCAATTGATCCATACCCATGTTACACAAGATTGATTGAATATCACTAAATAGGTAGGTAGCTAGGTATTGATGGGCATGTATGATGTTGGCAGATAGTTTCCTTAGAACTAAGATCAATGGGCGCTGCATGACCGAAGCAGTCGATGCGCCCCTAAGCCCAAATAACCAACCAACCTAGAACTTAGATCATCTGAAGCGTGGGTAAATGTCCGGTCTTTTATGCGAGGTAGTCAAGCTTTCAAGACAGGTTGAAGGCTGGGACTGTATCGTAAGGCCAGGTTGCTATGCCTGCTTTTCTTCCATCAGAATAGTTATTTCATCACAGGAGAAATAATATTTACTTCTCAGTAGTGATCAGTGTATTGCATCGCCAGTTGTCCGAGCAACCAACAACTCACTGGCATATTTTCTGGCTGCCATTTCCATGCTGCCCACATCTAAGATGTGACTTCCTGGAGATGCAGCTGCTCAGTGGTGGAGCTTGTCTGACACCCATGCTGTGCCGCATGCTTCCCTCTTACCCGCCGGTCTGACGGCTGGCTGACCCCACAGGCGGTGTTCTCCTCCGACACCTGTGCTGTGCCGCATGCTTCCCTCTTACCTGCCGGTCTGACGGCTGGCTGACCCCACAGGCGATGTTCTCCTCCGACACCTGTGCTGGCATGCTTCCCCTTACCCGCCGGTCTGACGGCTGGCTGCCGCCACAGGCGGTGTTCTCCTCCGACACCTGTGCTGTGCCGCATACTTCCCTCTTACCCGCCGGTCTGACGGCTGGCTGACCCCACAGGCGGTGTTCTCCTCCGACACCTGTGCTGTGCCGCATACTTCCCTCTTACCCGCCGGTCTGACGGCTGGCTGACCCCACAGGCGGTGTTCTCCTCCGACACCTGTGCTGTGCCGCATACTTCCCTCTTACCCGCCGGTCTAACGGCTGGCTGACCCCACAGGCGGTGTTCTCCTCCGACACCCGTGCTGTGCCGCATGCTTCCCTCTTACCCGCCGGTCTGACGGCTGGCTGACCCCACAGGCGGTGTTCTCCTCCGACACCTGTGCTGTGCCGCATGCTTCCCTCTTACCCGCCGGTCTGACGGCTGGCTGCCGCCACAGGCGGTGTTCTCCTCCGACACCCGTGCTGTGCTGCATGCTTCCCTCTTACCCGCCGGTCTGACGGCTGGCTGCCGCCACAGGCGGTGTTCTCCTCTCGGAGGGGCGCACCCGCCGCCGAGACGCGCACCGACGACGCCGACGCGCTCGGACCGGAGCGGCTGCTGGCCGCCGAGAGCGAGCGCCACTACAAGGTCTCGTTCGACGGCCGGATGGCGTGGCGGGCGTTCGACGACCTGCTGGCGCACCAGTGTCCGCACTGCAGCGGCGCCGGCGCCGGCCGGTTCGGCACGTTCGCTCAGCTGCGCGAGCACGTGCAGCGCGAGCACGGCCTCTTCTACTGCGACGTGTGTGTCGTGCACCTGAAGGTGGGTGGCTGGGTGGTGGGGCGTGCAGCAGGGCAGGCTTAGTGGGGAGGTGTGTTGTTGGTGCAGGTAAAGGTTCGGTGAGGTGTGCATACCTGCAGTAGGTGGAGGTGTGATGGGGAGATGGTCTGCCTGCTTCTGTTATTTAAGCTGTAATGTTCTGTCTCAGAGTTTGCTGTGTTTCTGCCTATATCTATCGTATTCGGTACCAAACATGCTTCTCCAAACATTAATCTCGATCCGGGATGCAATAATCGATCATTGATCAAAGGTGCAGTGCTCTGTAAGAATGTCACGATGTTGCTGAATTACCATCCTGTTTCTATCTTGCCCTGATACATTTTAAAGGGTTCCAAAGGGTGTAAGGTATTCTGTTAAGCTTTGGTGGTACATGCTGTAAGATCAAGGATGCAACGCTTTATATGGAATTCATGATACCACATTATTGGAGTTTTAACCCTACCTGAATATGCATGCTTGAAGAGGGCTGAAGTTTTTTCTCAACAATGTTGGAAATGTGCAGTGTGCTCTCCAGATTAGCAGGTATCACACCATCAAATTACCATACTGAAAATATGTTCATTATCTTCTTGTGCAGGGATGATGTGAGTGGGATGGGCTAATTCCACCTCTAGGTTTTTCACTTCATTCTGAATCCTTCGATCTTGAGCACTGAAGTATCTGTTTCTAAATATTCTATCTTTGCATCCTGCCAGAAAGAATGACTTGTTGCCTTATTAGGGGGTCTAGTGATCAAATTACACCAAGTCTATTTACCAGGCAAAGTCTATTTGCCTGGAAGTGATAGTCCAGCGTGTCCTCGTTTGTATGATAGCTAGTTCTCAAATTCAATTTCAATGGCTTCTCTTTCCCACTCTCTCCCTCTCACCAGTTCTCAAATCCACAGGCCATTTTTCAGAGTTACCAGCTGTTATTTCCCTCGTATTTGTTTGTTTATTGGTTGGTTCACGACACACTTTATGCACATTCACGGCTAATGGCGCCGCCCACACTGTTTCGCCGGTGGGCCGTGGGATTGGGAAATGTCCTGAGTGGCGCTAGAGTCGAACCCGGGACCTTTGGTACCCATAGCCCGACACCTTAACCACTCGGCCGTCCCCGCCCCTCCCTCGTATTTGATGAAGGCTAGTTAATTAGTGAACCAAATAGTGTGAAATTGTGCAACAGTTTCAGAAGTAATTTTTGTTAACAAGTGCAACAGTGATATCAAATTTAACAAAGTTACAGCGTCCGTCTGACACACGTACGTCCACTCTCGGTCACAGTTCCCAGTTGAATCCCTCCCCCGGAGCCTTTTGCAACAGGCGCCCGGCGGCCGGAGCGGAGGCGTCCAAACAGCTGAGGTCGGCACGAGCTAGGTGCCAACAAAATGTCTGGGATCTGCTCAAGCTCGGATTCCAAGATGCATGGGAGCCAAATCCATTGAAGTGGGGTGGGGATGGGGTTGCAGAATTAAGTTGGTCACAATCGAGGCCAGGCCATGCCTTCATTCACCCTGTGGTGTGTTGTACACAAAAGTGAAGTGTATGCATGCCTCTTTACTTTACTTTCAGGGCTAATTTGTGTATTGATGGTACTCTGGCAGGTTTTTTTGTGGGCGGGGAGGGGAGGGGGACGCTGAAGCTTTTTCTAGCTATTGTCAAAGTTGATATTTGGATGTGCCTGTTACATAGCATCGTATTGTCCAGGCTGGTAAAGTGGGCCTTGTCGAAGCAGGTTGGTAGACCCTTGCCCTTGCTGTATGGTAGAACATTGTTCATGCTGGCAGATAGTCTAGGCTGGCAGATAGGACCTTGTCCATACTGGCATGACCGGACCTTGATCGTGGTGGTACGACAGGCCATTGTCCGTGCTGATGTGGTGGGACCTTCCCCGTGCTGCCAGACTGCTAACAGACCAATGTGAGACATGCCTAGATGGAGACGTGAGCCAGTTCAGCACCACAGATTGTGCTCCTGTTGCTTCCTGGTGCCATGCTCCTGGTACTGCTGCAGCTCTTCACCAAGGAGCGCAAGCTGTACACCCTGGAATTGCTGAAGCAGCACCAGAGCACCGGCGACGGGGGCGGCTCGTCTTACAGTGGACACCCACTCTGCCACCTTTGTCCAGAGAGGTCAGTGGTGACACCTACTGCCACCTTTGTTCGGAGAGGTCGGTGGTGACACCCACTCTGCCACCTTTGTCCGGAGAGGTCGGTGGTGACACCCACTCTGCCACCTTTGTCCGGAGAGGTCAGTGGTGTTCGTGCGTTAAAAAGCTGTATTCGCGCGTGTCACCGATCCTACATCCAGTCTTGAGAGCTACAAGAACTAGATGGTTCACTTATTTCTGAGGACACCTTCGATGCGCCAATGTTAGGACGGCACAAAGAATGTTTAGTTTCCTGCTCTGAGGGTCATATTGTTTCCACGAGTTTTTGCGATACCTAGTGCGCTTCTGCTTTGTGGTATGCAAATATTAATTTGACTGCCCTGCCACTCATGTATCTGTTTGCGTGAATGGAATTAGAATAGTTGCTTGTTGATGTTGTGATGGTGACTTCTTGGTGTAACATTGACAGGTTCCTGGATAAAGATGACTTGTACCTGCATCTGCGACGAAACCATTACTTCTGCCACCTCTGCGAGGCCGACAGCCAGCAGCTGTTCTACGGGTGAGCATGGAGACCTGCTGTTGTCTGTCACGATACCAGGCGCCCCCGGTGGCAAGTGAGATCGTAGCTGCGACCATCCATGGGTGTAGGCTTCTTGAAATTATTAACATGGCACAATACATGACAATGGGTGAGCCGAAATGGATTGGGGGTGGCATGGCACCCCCAATCCATTCCAAACCAACATGTTGAATGAAAGTGCCCTGTCAAAAGCATACAAGCTCACCCCTGCAACCATCTGCCAGAGTTACGCCCGTGTGTTCCCCCATTCGCTAGTTTCAGTTCTCACAGCTGCTGTGTGAAGCACCAGAGGCAGCCAGACATCACCGTTCCAGGCTGGCCGTGTCAGTGCGAACGAAGCCGCCGACAGCTGACTGTCCGTGTGTCTAATTGCAGCTTAGAGATGGCCAGGATGCGCCAGGTTTCATCGTGTATCTGAACACAAACTTCATAGCTGGTGCGCCCTGAACCTGAGATAGCCAACCGCACACCGGCCCGACAATAACTTTCAGTTCCGATCAGAGGTGAAGCTGGTCGTGTTTTAGCCAACCGAATCAGAGTATGAGGTGACCTCGACCCTGCCGGATTTCAGCGCGCATGAAGAGCTCCAGCGGCACTTTCGTAGGGAGCACTTTCTGTGCGAGGAGGGCGACTGTGCTGAGAACAAGTTCATCGTGTTCAGAACCAACATAGATCTCCAAGGTCAGTTGGAATCAGGGTGTCCAGATTCTGAGAGTGGCGACTCAATTTTACGTTTAGTTGTTTAGTTTTAATTCCAGGTTAAATGCTTGTTTGTTTGTATTTTCGCTGGTCGATATCAATTCCACCCTAGACGTCCACCACGTGCAAGTTGCGGCAGAGATTAACCTGCTTCACCCAGCAGAGTTTGCGCAATGTCGCTGGCCATTGCATAGTTAAAACATGTATGCAATTGTATGCAGATGTAAATGTTTACCTTTTCGCACCTGTTGAAACGAACATTGTAAATCTTCATCTGCATTTGACGTGTACACGTGTGTTGCTCGTGTTGATGCTCGTGCGTGTGTGTACGTTGGCGTGCGTGTGTGTGCGTGCCGTCTCAATGTCAGAGCAGAGTTGGATTTACGCTTTCGAATACTGGACATTGAGGCTGAAAAATGTGTCATCCAGTCCAGAGAGGGTAGTTGCTTTCCTTTTTGTGACGTTAGACATCCCTATTGTACTCCCCAGCTGGTTTTGGGATTTTTGCCAGCAATAGCTAGCCCACCAGTCGTTGTCAACAGCACCATTCAACGCTCCAGCACGAATAGGAAGGCACAAGTTTTCTGAGAATAAAATGCTCTGGAAGACAAAAATTCCTGGAGCAGTCTGTTTTTCTAACCCCATGTCAGAACCGAACGCTGCCGTTTACAAAATATCCTGTATTTCCGACATTGACACGGAATCGACACCTATCAGGAACTTCCTTTGACCTCCTGCGAACAGAGTCGTGACTTCGTGAATTGATTTGCATGAAAATGAACAGCATTCAACTGCTGCATTTGTTCTTATGTACCGTACTGTACTACTCGCATCTGCGCGATCAGAGTCTCACGTGCAGACGCGTTATTCATCGGCCAATATTACTTTTTTGGTCTCCATTTTTCCTATAGCATTGTTAGCTTGTCGCTTTCATTTATGTGACTTCCTCTGCTATTGGGTACACTTAACTGGCGATGCTTGTTTGTTTACTGGGCTGTTCTCGACGCACTTTCTGCACGATCGTGGCTAACGGCACCGCCCACACTTTTGTCGGTGGGCCGCGGGATTGGGAAACGTCCCGAGTGGTGCGAGTGTTGAACCCGAAACCTTAACTTGTGGTGATGACTAGAACCAACAGATAATTACAGACATAGACGCCATGAGAGTTTTGATGTTTTCGCCTGCAACTCTCCACCACGGACAATGGATACCGCGGTGCTGTGTTGACAGCCCACGGCCCCTACTGACGGATACCGTGGTGCTGTGTTGACAGCCCACGGCCCCTATTGACGGATACCGTGGTGCTGTGTTGACAGCCCACGGCCCCTATTGACGAATGCTGTGGTGCTCTGTTGACAGCCCGCGGCCCCTACTGACTGATACTGTGGTGCTGTGTTGACAGCCCGCGGCCCCTACTGACTGATACCGTGGTGCTGTGTTGACAGCCCACGGCCCCTACTGACGGATACCGTGGTGCTGTGTTGACAGCCCACGGCCCCTACTGACGGATACCATGGTGCTGTGTTGACAGCCCACGGCCCCTATTGACGGATACTGTGGTGCTGTGTTGACAGCCCGCGGCCCCTACTGACTGATACCGTGGTGCTGTGTTGACAGCCCGCGGCCCCTACTGACTGATACCGTGGTGCTGTGTTGACAGCCCACGGCCCCTACTGACTGATACCGTGGTGCTGTGTTGACAGCCCGCGGCCCCTACTGACGGATACCGTGGTGCTGTGTTGGCAGCCCGCGGCCCCTACTGACTGATACCGTGGTACTCTGTTGACAGCCCACGGCCCCTATTGACGGATACCGTGGTGCTGTGTTGGCAGCCCGCGGCCCCTACTGACTGATACTGTGGTGCTGTGTTGACAGCCCGCGGCCCCTACTGACTGATACCGTGGTGCTGTGTTGACAGCCCGCGGCCCCTACTGACTGATACCGTGGTGCTGTGTTGACAGCCCGCGGCCCCTACTGACTGATACCGTGGTGCTGTGTTGACAGCCCGCGGCCCCTACTGACTGATACCGTGGTGCTGTGTTGACAGCCCACGGCCCCTACTGACGGATACCGTGGTGCTGTGTTGACAGCCCACGGCCCCTACTGACTGATACCGTGGTGCTGTGTTGACAGCCCACGGCCCCTACTGACGGATACCATGGTGCTGTGTTGACAGCCCACGGCCCCTATTGACGGATACTGTGGTGCTGTGTTGACAGCCCACGGCCCCTACTGACTGATACCGTGGTGCTGTGTTGACAGCCCACGGCCCCTACTGACTGATACCGTGGTGCTGTGTTGACAGCCCACCGAGCGTCGGCACACGGCGGTGGCCAGCGGCGCGCGCGGCCTCTGCTCACGCTCCAGTTCAGCTCCCAGCCTGGCCGGCGACGGCGAGTCGCCTACAGGTAGCAAACCAGTAACCAACCAGCAGCCAACCAGTAACCAACCAGCAACCCAACCAGTAGCCAACCGGCAACCCAACCGTAGCGAACCTGTGTAACTACCCTGCTAGATAACCGCGGCCAATGTAGGCGCCATAACTAACCTGTTAGACCCCATGACTAACCTGTTATCAACTGCGGGCGGGTCAACCAGCTAACTAGACGACTTGGAACCAGTCGGCTACCAATTGGAAGTGGCACTGTGGTGTCTCGATAGCCAGATGGTTGGCAGTTTGCTAGTCCACGGTCTATCTGGGCAGAAGTAGGTGGGATTGTTCTTCCCTGGCAGGTCCGCCAGCTGACTAGTTGTGGCCGAGCTGGCGGCAGTCGCTTCCAGCTGCAGCTGGTGCAGCCATTCTGTTTTTTTTTTAGTTCAGGCTTTGCATTTGTGCAACTTCATGTTCTATCAGGTACGGTCGTGTTTATTGATTACATTGCATGTGCATGCTTACATTGATTCCATCCGAAATGCTCCTTTCCACATTATGTGGTATGCTCCCTACCACAATCATGTGTTAGGCTCCCTACTACATACATGTGTTATGCTTCCTACCACATCTATGCAGGGTTAGAATATTGTTTTTTCGTTAGGTGTGATGTCGAAACGAGCACAGTAGGATGTCCAAATTTGCCAAGGAATTAGCTTCATTTAAAATTCTTTTGATGCCTCAGACGCAATTTCAAGCTCATGGTGTAGGTTCCAAGGAGCAGAATGTTGATACTTCTTGGAGTTGGATTTCGATTGAACATTCATAAAGTGGTATATTCCACCATATTTCACGAATAATTTATCACTGCATCCATGTGTTATGCTCCCTACCACATCCATATGCTGTGCTCCCTGCCACATCCATCTGCTATGCTCCCTCCCACATCCATGTGTTATGCTCTCTTCCACATCCATGTGCTATGCCCCCTTCCACATCCATGTGTTATGCTCCCTACCATACCCATGTGCTATGCTCAATACAACAGTCATGTGTTATGCTCCATACTTCATCCATGTGCTATGCTCCCTTCCACATCCATGTGTTATGCCCCCTTCCACATCCATGTGTTAGGCTCCCTACCATACCCATGTGCTATGCTCAACACAACAGTCATGTGTTATGCTCTCTGCCACATCCATGTGTTATGCTCCATACTGCATCCATGTGTTATGCTCCATACTGCATCCATGTGTTATGTTCCATACTATATCCATGTGTTATGCTCCATACTGCATCCATGTGTTATGCTCCATACTGCATCCATGTGTTATGCTCCATACCACATCCATGTGTCATGCTCCCTGCCACATCCATGTGTTATGTTCCATACTACATCCATGTGTTATGCTCCATACTGCATCCATGTGTTATTGCTTCCTACCACAGCCATCTACTATGCTCCGTGCGACATCACTTATCAATGAGTGAAATTAAAAAGATGTTGGCAGGGAAGGAGGCTTCTTGACTGCCATGCTGATGCATATGAGTAATTGATGAGAATGATACATAAGTAAGGGACATATATATATATATATATATATATATATATATATATATATATATATATATATATATATATATAACATGGTTGCTTTTTATTGTATTTTCCAACGCTTCAATGTACGTTTGCCAATCAGGGTACCCTGATGACACCGGTAGCTAAAGTGATTGTAAATATAACCAGGAGTGTTTTAAGTAGAATATTAAAATATTGCGAATGGCGACTTAAGCTGAATATTAGTCTAAATCCAGGTGGCTGCTTTATTTCTCCATATTTCTTCTTCCTGTTGGCTTCTCTTTTTCGCGACTTTTTGTCCTGCTGGGCGATACAGTCCAGCGTGCCAGTGACCTTCCTGACCTAACGTGCATAGATCCCATTGTGGCAGTTCAGTTCGACTGGCAACACTTTTTGTGTCACTTTTTAGTCTGTCGGAATACATTTTTGTAATATTTATGGACTTCAATTGGAATATCTTTGTGTTCGAACTATTTGTGCGCCTTATTTTCCAAATGTACTCCACTTGAGTAGCATACTGGCTTAAAAAAGGATAGTCAATTTCTTTGAGCAATCAGCTATTTGGTGACCAAGTTTCCTTCAGCATGCTTTTCTTCAGAAGGTGCAATATGTAATTAGACAATGATGGGCTGTTATGATGGCACAGCCGACATGTCTGGATTGAAATCGCTTCTGGAAGACAATCAAGTTGTTTAGAGATGTTTTTGCCCAGGCCATGTGATGTCAAACAGCTTTGATTGATTGTGGCGTGACATCATTTTTTTCATGAGAGCAGCCATACCACATGTGACGTAAGTAACACTTCTTAGGCACTAATCATCTGATCACAATGTTACATTTATAGGCAGAAAATTCTGCCAAAGGAAGAGTAAGCAAACCTTATATCCCCAGCATATTTTTGGCATTTTGTTTGTTGGGCTTCGTATACATTAGGTGAATAACAAACCTGTACAATGGTGATTACATCAAGGCCTTTTCATGTATAGTGGTAACGACTATAGTTTTGGTTTCATTTTGAAGTGTTCTATTGCAGTAGGTGTCCGTTCACTAGCAACTTCAACATCCTACCGTTGTTTGGCCTTGCACGGTTAACCCTTCATTGCACGGGCGGAGGAATTTTGACCCTCACCAACTTAGCCTCTCAGGTCAAATCGAGCAGGCCAATGTCGGATTGCAGTCGGTCATGGTTTTCTGACTGACCTTGAAGCAAATTAGATTCCGTGCTTCAGCATCCTTGGCGTGCAAACTGATAGTCTGACTCATGTTCAAGTTGTTCGATGGAAATGTTCAAAGGGCAAGGTCACCGATACGGTGCCAAATAACCGGAAAATGTGTGGTGAACGGTCAAAGACGACGAATCTTGGCGCAGATTATGCTTTGGATAGAGTAACACATGTATCTAATGCGAAGGCAAACTGTTTCCTCTTCGGAAATTCTGAGTAAAACGTGGAACCTATTTTTTTTGTTCGAAAATTCCCAGATAGTAAAAAAATATGTACTTCCAAATCAAATTTTGGACCCTCTTCATATTGGAAATCAAATCTGTCCGGAAAATGACCTTGCTTTAGCTATTTTTACTTTCAAAATGCAATATGTTATCGTCAGGAGCACTTGGAGTACGCGTATCATCGGGCTGCTACAGTTTATATCTGTGACGTGACCTGATATTGACTTAAAACGTGGGCTACTGCTAGAGAACATTTACCATCGCGTGTGTGCCGTTGAAAATGGAATGTTGTACGATAAAACTTTCTCGTTTGGCGTTTCGACCCGATATGATGTCACTTTTTGTATTTTAGCTCATTTGTGTCTTGATCTTTTGTCCATGCACTCATCTTTTCACTCGTAGCTGTGTCTTGTATTTATCTATTTTGTATGGAAAATGTTTAAAGGTACTTCTAAAAACCGCATTGAGGTGGGATCGTGGCCCGACTTTGCCCTGCCCTAGCTCTGGAACCTGAATGAAGAGGACCTCCATTTCGTTTCCATATAACGTGCCCATGACTGACTGTGATTGTGGGTGACGTACTGTGACGGTTAGTGACGGACTGTGACGGTTAGTGACGGACTGTGACTGTTGGTGACGGACTGTGATGGTTGGTGATGGACTGTGACGGACTGTGACGGTGTGTGACGGACTGTGACGGTTGGTGACGAACTGTGGCGGTTGGTGACGTACTGTGACGATGTGTGACGGATTGTGACGGTTGGTGACGAACTGTGACGGTTGGTGATGGAGTGTGACGGACTGTGACGGTTGGTGACGGACTGCGACGGTTGGTGACGGACTGCGACGGTTGGTGACGGACTGTGATGGTTGGTGACGGACTATGACGGTTGGTGACGGACTGTGACGGACTGTGACGGACTGTGACGGTTGGTGACGGACTATGACGGTTGGTGACGGACTCTGACGGACTGTGACGGACTGCGACGGTTGGTGACGGACTGTGACGGTTGGTGACAGACTGTGACGGTTGGTGACGGACTGTGACGGACTATGAAGGGCTGTGACGGACTGTGGCGGGCTGTGACGGACTGTGACGGACTGTGGCGGGCTGTGACGGACTGTGACGGTGTGTGACGGACTGCGACGGTTGGTGACGGACTGTGGCGGGCTGTGACGGACTGTGACGGTGTGTGACGGACTGTGACGGTGTGTGACGGACTGTGACGGTGTGTGACGGACTGTGACGGACTGTGACGGTGTGTGACGGACTGTGACGGACTGTGACGGTGTGTGACGGACTGTGACGGTGTGTGACGGACTGTGACGGACTGTGACGGTGTGTGACGGGGCGCCTGTTGCGCAACAGTCGGCAGGACTCAACACCTGTGACGGAGCACGTTTTCGACATTACACCCGTATCGAGCGCCGCCGCCACCGTCCGTCCTGATGGACCGACAGAGGTCAGGAGGCACACACAGCCGCCCGACCGCTACAGGCCAGTGTGAGTCCCGAGGGAGGTCTGTATGTCCTGGAGACAGGTCGGTGTTGCCGAGAGGTAGTTAAGTGTCCCTCCCCGGGTAGGTCAGTGTCCCTCCCTGGGTAGGTCAGTGTCCCGCCCTGGGTAGGTCAGTGTCCATCCCTGGGTAGGTCAGTGTCCCTCCCTGGGTAGGTCAGTGTCCCTCCCCGGGTAGGTCAGTGTCCCTCCCTGGGTAGGTCAGTGTCCCCCTGGGTAGGTCAGTGTCCCTGCCCTGGGTAGGTCAGTGTCCCTCCCCGGGTAGGTCAGTGTCCCTCCCCGGGTAGGTCAGTGTCCCCCCTGGGTAGGTCAGTGTCCCTCCCCGGGTAGGTCAGTGTCCCTCCCTGGGTAGGTCAGTGTCCCTCCCTGGGTAGGTCAGTGTCCCTCCCTGGGTAGGTCAGTGTCCCTCCCTGGGTAGGTAAGTGTCCCTCCCCGGGTAGGTCAGTGTCCCTCCCTGGGTAGGTCAGTGTCCCTCCCTGGGTAGGTCAGTGTCCCTCCCTGGGTAGGTCAGTGTCCCGCCCTGGGTAGGTCAGTGTCCCACCCTGGGTAGGTCATTGTCCCTCCCTGGGTAGGTCATTGTCCCACCCTGGGTAGGTCAGTGTCCCCCCTGGGTAGGTCAGTGTCCCCCTGGGTAGGTCAGTGTCCCCCCTGGGTAGGTAGTGTCCCTGGGTAGGTCGTGTCCTCCCTGGGTAGGTCCCCCCGTAGGTCAGGTCCCCCCTGGGTAGGTCAGTGTCCTCCCTGGGTAGGTCAGTGTCCATCCCTGGGTAGGTCAGTGTCCATCCCTGGGTAGGTCAGTGTCCCTCCCCGGGTAGGTCAGTGTCCATCCCTGGGTAGGTCAGTGTCCCTCCCTGGGTAGGTCAGTGTCCCTCCCTGGGTAGGTCAGTGTCCATCCCTGGGTAGGTCAGTGTCCCTCCCTGGGTAGGTCAGTGTCCCTCCCTGGGTAGGTCAGTGTCCCTCCCTGGGTAGGTCAGTGTCCCTCCCTGGGTAGGTCAGTGTCCCTCCCTGGGTAGGTCAGTGTCCTCCCTGGGTAGGTCAGTGTCCCTCCCTGGGTAGGTCAGTGTCCCTCCCTGGGTAGGTCAGTGTCCCTCCCTGGGTAGGTCAGTGTCCCTCCCTGGGTAGGTCAGTGTCCCGCCCTGGGTAGGTCAGTGTCCATCCCTGGGTAGGTCAGTGTCCCTCCCTGGGTAGGTCAGTGTCCTGCCCTGGGTAGGTCAGTGTCCCTCCCTGGGTAGGTCAGTGTCCCTCCCCGGGTAGGTCAGTGTCCCTCCCTGGGTAGGTCAGTGTCCCTCCCTGGGTAGGTCAGTGTCCCTCCCTGGGTAGGTCAGTGTCCCTCCCTGGGTAGGTCAGTGTCCCTCCCTGGGTAGGTCAGTGTCCCTCCCTGGGTAGGTCAGTGTCCCTCCCTGGGTAGGTCAGTGTCCCTCCCTGGGTAGGTCAGTGTCCCTCCCTGGGTAGGTCAGTGTCCCTCCCCGGGTAGGTCAGTGTCCCTCCCTGGGTAGGTCAGTGTCCCACCCCGGGTAGGTCGGTGTCCCACCCTGGGTAGGTCAGTGTCCCTCCCTGTGTAGGTCAGTGTCCCTTCCTGGGTAGGTCAGTGGCCCTCCCTGGGTAAATCAGTGTCCCTCCCTGGGTAGGTAAGTGGCCCTCCCTGGGTAGGTCAGTAGCCCTCCCTGGGTAAATCAGTGTCCCTCCCTGGGTAGGTCAGTGTCCCCCCCCCTGGGTAGGTCATTGTCCCTCCCTGGGTAGGTCAGTGTCCCCCCCCCTGGGTAGGTCATTGTCCCTCCCTGGGTAGGTCAGTAGCCCTCCCTGGGTAAATCAGTGTCCCTCCCTGTGTAGGGCAGTGTCCCTCCCCGGGTAGGTCATTGTCCCACCCTGGGTAGGTCAGTGGCCCTCCCTGGGTAGGTCAGTGTTCCACGGAGACAGGTCGGTGTTGCCGAAAGATAGGCTATCAGTGGCATGCACCGGAGTATTTAGTAGGCTCGCAATATTAATAAGACGTGTCTTGTTAAATAGGTGGCGGCTGGTATTCACTGTTCTTGTATCGTGCTCAATGACCGATTGCTCGCAACTTATCACGCTGTGTCGGTGACCAGTTACGATACGTGGCTAACAGTTGAGTGTGCCGCAATCGGAAGCGCCCGAGACTGTTACCTGCTCTCTCAGAGATCAGAGACGCCTTCCGTGCGTGACCCAGGACTGTTACCTGCTCTCTCAGGGACCAGAGACGCCTTCCGTGCGTGACCCGGGACTGTTACCTGCTCTCTCAGGGACCAGAGACGCCTTCCGTGCGTGACCCAGGACTGTTACCTGCTCTCTCAGGGACCAGAGACGCCTTCCGTGCGTGACCCAGGACTGTTACCTGCTCTCTCATGGACCAGAGGCGCCTTCCGTGCGTGACCCGGGACTGTTACCTGCTCTCTCAGAGATCAGAGACGCCTTCCGTGCGTGACCCGGGACTGTTACCTGCTCTCTCAGGGACCAGAGACGCCTTCCGTGCGTGACCCAGGACTGTTACCTGCTCTCTCATGGACCAGAGGCGCCTTCCGTGCGTGACCCGAGACTGTTACCTGCTCTCTCAGGGACCAGAGACGCCTTCCGTGCGTGACCCGGGACTGTTACCTGCTCTCTCAGGGACCAGAGACGCCTTCCGTGCGTGACCCAGGACTGTTACTGCTCTCTCAGGGACCAGAGACGCCTTCCGTGCGTGACCCAGGACTGTTACCTGCTCTCTCATGGACCAGAGGCGCCTTCCGTGCGTGACCCGGGACTGTTACCTGCTCTCTCAGAGATCAGAGACGCCTTCCGTGCGTGACCCAGGACTGTTACCTGCTCTCTCAGAGATCAGAGACGCCTTCCGTGCGTGACCCGGGACTGTTACCTGCTCTCTCATGGACCAGAGGCGCCTTCCGTGCGTGACCCGGGACTGTTGCCTGTCTCTCAGGAACCAGAGACGCCTTCCGTGCGTGACCCGGGACTGTTACCTGCTCTCTCAGAGATCAGAGACGCCTTCCGTGCGTGACCCAGGACTGTTACCTGCTCTCTCAGAGATCAGAGACGCCTTCCGTGCGTGACCCAGGACTGTTACCTGCTCTCTCAGGGACCAGAGACGCCTTCCGTGCGTGACCCGGGACTGTTACCTGCTCTCTCATGGACCAGAGGCGCCTTCCGTGCGTGACCCGGGACTGTTGCCTGCTCTCTCAGGAACCAGAGACGCCTTCCGTGCGTGACCCGGGACTGTTACCTGCTCTCTCAGGGACCAGAGACGCCTTCCGTGCGTGACCCAGGACTGTCCTGCTCTCTCAGGAACCAGAGACGCCTTCCGTGCGTGACCCAGGACTGTTACCTGCTCTCTCAGAGATCAGAGACGCCTTCCGTGCGTGACCCGGGACTGTTGCCTGCTCTCTCAGAGATCAGAGACGCCTTCCGTGCGTGACCCAGGACTGTTACCTGCTCTCTCAGAGATCAGAGACGCCTTCCGTGCGTGACCCGGGACTGTTGCCTGCTCTCTCAGAGATCAGAGACGCCTTCCGTGCGTGACCCGGGACTGTTGCCTGCTCTCTCAGGGACCAGAGACGCCTTCCGTGCGTGACCCAGGACTGTTACCTGCTCTCTCAGAGATCAGAGACGCCTTCCGTGCGTGACCCAGGACTGTTACCTGCTCTCTCAGAGATCAGAGACGCCTTCCGTGCGTGACCCGGGACTGTTACCTGCTCTCTCAGGAGACCAGAGACGCCTTCCGTGCGTGACCCGGGACTGTTACCTGCTCTCTCAGAGATCAGAGACGCCTTCCGTGCGTGACCCGGACTGTTACCTGTCTCTCAGGGACCAGAGACGCCTTCCGTGCGTGACCCGGGACTGTTACCTACTCTCTCAGGGACCAGAGACGCCTTCCGTGCGTGACCCGGGACTGTTGCCTGCTCTCTCAGGGACCAGAGACGCCTTCCGTGCGTGACCCGGGACTGTTACCTGCTCTCTCAGGGACCAGAGACGCCTTCCGTGCGAGACTCATGACTGTTAACCGCTCGGATATATTAGAGGCGCCATCAGTGAACGTTCCGTATTAACTCGTGAAGTATGGAGTTCGGTTCTTCGTCGTGAGATGGCGGGTTGAAATCCCACAACCGGCTGGATTATCGCCTCCACTCGCGCTCAATTAGCGTGAGAGTTTGACGCCATTTTCTCTACCCGTTGAATTAAGTATTTTCGTTTCTCCTGAAGTATTTGAAACAACTAGTTATGGGCGCGGTACAGCTGAGGCAGGCGACGCACCTCCGGATGCCAGCCTGGCAGAGGTCGTGCTCGAGTGACGCGCCGGTGCCGCCGTTTCAGGGCAGCTCCCGGCTCCGGTGGGAGGTCCACGTCGGCGGCCGATGACGCCGGGTTCCCGGCGCTGAGCGTGAACGTGAACGGTCGTCCACCGGCCCGCACCGCCGTCACCATCAACGTCAGCCACCGGCCGGCGGCCCCGGCCCGAGCTGGGGCCGGGTCAGCAGCAGCGGCGGCGACGGTCCGTGCCGGGGTCGGGTCACCAGCTGCAGCGGCAGCGGCTCGAGCTGGGGCCGGGTCAGCAGCAGCGGCGGCGACGGCCCGTGCTGGGGTCGGGACATCACCAGCGGCGGTGCCGGCGGTGGCCGCGCCCGCCCAGTGGTCCCGCAGAGCCGGCCCGACCTCGTGCCGCAGCCCCAGCTCTCCGGCCTCACCACAGCCGCGCATATCGCAGGTAGGCGCAGGTCGCCGGCGGACCTGACCCGCTGCTCCTCCAGCTCCGGCGGACCTGACCCGCTGCTCCTCCAGCCTCAGCGGACCTGACCCGCTGCTCCTCCAGCCCACGGACCTGACCCCTCTCTCCGGCGGACCTGACCCGCTGCTCCTCCAGCTCCAGCGGACCTGACCCGCTGCTCCTCCACCTCCAGCGGACCTGACCCGCTGCTCCTCCAGCTCCAGCGGACCTGACCCGCTGCTCCTCCAGCTCCAGCGGACCTGACCCGCTGCTCCTCCAGCTCCAGCGGACCTGACCCGCTGCTCCTCCAGCTCCAGCGGATCTGACCCGCTGCTCCTCCACCTCCAGCGGACCTGACCCGCTGCTCCTCCAGCCTCAGCGGACCTGACCCGCTGCTCCCCCAGCCTCAGCGAACCTGACCCACTGCTCCTCCAGCTCCAGCGGACCTGACCCGCTGCTCCTCCAGCCCCAGCGGACCTGACCCGCTGCTCCTCCACCTCCAGCGGACCTGACTCGCTGCTCCTCCAGCTATAGCTAGCCTGACCCACTTACCCGCCGGCGGGGCTGCCTCGTGATCATCGATGGCTAGACACAACTCACACTCTTTAGCTGGTCACTCTCTTCGCCTGATAATGCTGACTGAATGCTTTATCTTTCAATGTTTCCAGTTCGGTCAACGTTTCAATTTTCTCCGTGGAGTGAACTTCCAGTTCAGTTGTGGGTGAGATGCTGGTCTCCTGACGGAAAGGTGGTGGGTCCAAGCCTGACCTGTCGCTGGTCTTCATACGCGACCAATCGCCAATGGGGTGGGAGATAAGCGACTCTATATGACCATATCTATATACGGTAGTCGATAAAAAATTGATAACCAACAAATGGTTTGTTTGCACTGCTAGACCATTAATTGCTTCCTTCGTTTGATTGTGAACTTATCCCCGTCCAGCACGAGTAAAATGACACTGTTGCACATTCATCCTACTTGCTTCGATGTGCTCTCATTTTTCTTGTAAGCTTGGAATCTCCCTTGCGTTATAGAATACCTCGGACATTAAACTTCACATTCTGAACATGAGCCGGAAATTCTATCTGTTTTCAAACTATGGTCGTTATGTCATGGAGAACGATGACAAAATGCGCCTAATAGAGCTTAGTTTTTTTTCTGCGTGCATTCGTACTACGAAGCAGTGTTGGATTTTCACTTCTCGGCCTTGGATTCGGAGTGTATAGTTTTTTGGCTTGCCAAAGTATGGAGTGTATAATCTTAAGAAGCACTATGTAATGAGCGTATAATTTTTCAGTTTGCCAAATTATGGGGTGTATATTGCAGCACCAAGTAATGGAGTATATACATTTTATAAATAAAGAAGTGTATACATTTTGAAAAAATGCAGTGATGTTTCTTGGAATCAATAATAAAAACACGGGGGCCTCGGTAGCTTAGATGGTGGAGCGTCGGACTCGAATATCGCGGCCGGCGGCATTTGCAGCCCACCCACGACCAATCGGTGTGATAGGTTGGCGTCGCTATACAGCCTTGCGATTGAATGCGTCGTAAAAGAACCCGATATTTTTCTTCTAGAATAAGACGCCTTAAAGCATTTGTTCGATTCCTATCTTAGTGTCCGGTAGACAACCAGATGGGGTCCACCACACATCGTCGTCTGAAGTCATCCACGTTACGTGGATGACTTATAAGGCACCTTCTTGGGCAATGGTAGAGAAAATGATCACGAAAGCATACTTCAAAAGTATCAAAAGTATCAATATCAGCCAAGTTTATATATCCATACCTGTCACTCCTGGCATGCCCACTCCGCACAACTAATACATATTTACAACACACCTCAAGAGCAGGACGTACGCGCACCGACTGATATATGGGAGGGTCTAAAATGTTACTTCGGGATATGGGTTTCGGAATATATAATGGTGTAAGGGAAGTTACACTAAAACAATCCGTCTAAAATATTTTATTCCCACGACGATGAAGCATTTTTATGAGAAAGCTGAGCAAATTTATTCAAGTTAATTCTTATTAATATTAAATGAATTTCGATGCACTTTTTGGTTCATGTCTGGAATGTTTAGTTGAAGCAAGGAATGACTTGGAAGAGTGGTAAGTGACTAGACGGGCGGGCAAATTGCCGCTGTAAAACCGACTATCGTCACGGACAAGCTGAAATTAGCGTCTCATTTCGCACCATGATTGTTATGAAATACCCAAAAAAAGTGAGAATAAGTTAGAGGAAACTGCCAAGAGAATTACAGGGGACTTTTTTCTCAATAATCAATCAGGATTATGGAGACATTAATCATTGGATCAGAATGTGGCTTATAAGAGTGTAGAGGATTAGGTAACTCACGTAAATCTGAATTTGTGGGCCGGAGTGGGGAAACCTCGTGGTCAGAGTGGCGTGAACACAACCATTCCCGCTTGCTGATGAAATTCTGAAATAGTATAAGTCATGAAATCGAAAGAAGGTGACATTTTTGGTTTTATGGAGCTTCATTTTGGAGCAGTGTTAGGAGATTTTAGGAATGTTTTGGCATCATTCAGGCAATTTTCTTGGTAGAAAATCCTTCCGATATATTTTATGTATATCGCTCCTGACTGCTTAATAATATAAATATGAACGGTTTTATCCATCCAATTTGAAGTAGAACATATAATTATCCAAGGAAGCAAAAAGAAATGCATTATCCATGGCTTTTCGTGGCAATTATTTAAATAGCTCCGGCCAGATTGGGAACTGGAGAGCGGTGAATCCATTGAATCCAAGAACAGGCCTTCGTACGCGGTCGGGCGGGTAAAAGTGAATTTCTTTATTTGGTTAGCGGAGCGTAGTGACTTTTTTTTCATTCAACGAAGGATTTTCTTTAAAGCTCTTCGCTGCTATCCGGATGGAATTGATTGCGTATTTGGCTCGAGGTATGACAATTGGTATTACCTCACTAGGCAGGTACCTACCTACTTACCTATATCATATATCTTCACGGTTATTCGAATTATTGATTTTGATAAACCAAAGATGTAAGCTTATGTTGTATGACGGGATATCTTCAGATAATGCAAGGAGCGGGACATGATAATATTAATTGCTGCGATGTTTTGCCAACAGGTGTAGTAATGAACAAAACTGTTTGTTTTGCTTTTGTCTGGAAAATCCTGTCTTCACTGACCACATTTTGAAGCGTGAATGTTTTTCTTTCAAAGTGGAGGCTGGGCCCCTTCAATACACATTGACTGCAGATATTATAGATATGCATGCATTCAAGCATTATTTGTGCATTTATGAAATGTGCAGGGAATTGTTGGGTGCATCCTGTCCTGATTCTCCATTTAATACCATTATACTTTTTACTTTTCTGGTCTCTGGCTTTCTGAATGGACAAATTTGCAATTTAAGATGGGTTAATTTCTTCAAATTTATTTTGTATGCAATGATTATGAATGTGTTCATAATGTAGGTACCTACATGATGTGACCACACATTTTTTTGGCAAGTGCAGTTGGGTAGCAAAATGACACCAAAAAAGTGCCTCAGGTTTGGTTGGGAAATATACCATGAAATGCAATGTTAAAAATTAAGAAAAAGCTGCAGCCTAACTGGATGCAAGAAAGCCTTTTTAATGGAAATTTTCTAAGCAATTATTTCCTTTAAAAATTAAAACTAAATGGCCTATTCTAAACAAACAGCCTATGCTAGCCTGAGTGTTTTTTAATTCAAAAACTTTTTTTTTTATAATCCTGAGTGATCCTCAAAGGGATTTGATAAGTGGCTAACTTACAAAAAAAAACTAATCTAGCAAAACTTAGCCAAACCTAATACCTTCGTATGCTTCATGGAGGTAAAATGTGTGTAATACTTGTGTGGAAAAGTAACACTGCCCATGAAAATTCCTATGCTGTGGCAAAACATGGCTCATATCCACCAGTACTTTTGGGATTTCGGGGAAGTGCTACCCTTTGTGGCTTACTAGTTGTATTGATGCCACTCTAACTCTTGGTGTCCATCCATACATTCTTCTGGGCACATCTGGACTCTGTTCTGAGGTTTTTCCACAACTGGAGAACATACACATGAAGGCATTGGTGGCTGTTGATTAATTCACCTGCACTTCACCAGACAATCACACATGCACAAATGGAATGTTATGGAATGATATGGAAGATGGAATGTTATGAAATATGGAATGTTCAATGGCATTAAGATCATATTTAGACTGCAGTGATCCATATTTTGTCATCTGTTAACATCTGTTGTACTTGTGCATGCTAGCAAGCTGATATTCTTCCAATCTGGCTGGCATCTCATTTTCGGCTCCACTCCTGCCTCCTCTTGGAATGTGCCTGCAGATGACCTGAAATATCAAATGTACATTATCCTCAATTATACTGGAAAGTTATGTGGTAGGGGATCCAGTATGACCAGCATTGGAAAAGTGGCCCTTTTTTGGAACTTTTGCAATCCAGAGAATTATACACTCCCAAAAAAAATACACTCCTTGCATTGCTGGATGAAGATATGCTTAAATAGCAAGACAGCTAGATATCATTATACAATAGTGATAACTTGGGTGGAAAGGAAGATTCAGTCATACTGGGTCCCCTACCTCATAAAGTTTCCAGTATAATTGAGGATAATACACATTTGTTATTTGGGGTCATCTGTAGGCACATTCCAAGAGGAGGCAGGAGTGGAGCCGAAAATGAGATCCCAGCCAGATTGGAAGAACATCAGTTTGCTAGCATGCACAAGTACAACAGATGTCAACGGATGGCAAATTATGGATCACTGCAGTCTGAATATGATCTTAATGCCACTGAACATTCCATATTTTATAACATTCCATCTTCCCTATCATTCCATAACATTCCATTTGTGCATGTGTGATTTCTGGTGAAGTGCAGGTGAATTAATAAACAGCTACCAATGCATTCATGTGTATGTTCTCCATTTGTGGACAAACCTCAGAACAGAGTCCAGATGTGCCCAGAAGAATGTTTGGATGAACACCAAGAGCTAGAGTGGCATCCACACAACTGGTAAGCCACAAAGTGTAGCACTTCCACCAAATCCCCAAAATACTGGTGGATATGAGCCATGTTTTGCCACACCATAGGAATTTTCATTGGCACTATTACTTTTCCACACCCATTTTACACCCATTTCACCTCCATGAAGCATACAAAGGTATTAGGTTTGGCTAAGTTATGCTAGATTATTTTTTTGTAAGTTATCCATTTATCAAATTCCTTTCAGAATCATTCAGGATTATATAAAAAAAAGTCTGAATTAAAAAAAAAAACACTCAGGCTAGCATAAGCTGTTTGGTTAGAATAGGCCATTTACTTTTAATTTTTTAAAGGAAAAAATTGCTTGGAAAATTTATATCAAAAAAGGCTTTCTTACATCCAGTTAGGCTGCAGCTTTTTTCTTCATTTTTAACATTGCATTTCATGGTATATTTCCCAACCAAACCAGAGCAACGTTTTTGGTGTCATTTCGCTACCCAACTGCACTTGCCAAAAAAATGTGTGTTCACATGTAAGTACCTACGTTATGAACATATTCATAATCATTGCACAAAAAATATATTTCAAGAAATCAAATCACCTTAAATTGCAGATTTGTCCGTTCAGAAAGTCAGAGACCAGAAATGTTAAAAGTATAATGGCATTCAATGGAGAATGGGGACAGGATGCACCTAACAATTCCCTGAACATTTCATGAATGCACAAATAATGCTTGAATGCATGCATATCTGTGATATCTGCAGTCAATGTGCACTGAAGAGGCCCAGTCCCCATTTTGAAAGAAAAGCACTCACGCTTCAAAATCTGGTAAGAGAAAACAGGACTTTCCAGAGAAAAGCAAAGCAATCAGTTTTGATCATTACTACGATTGTCGGCAAAACATCGCAGCAATTAATATTATCATGTCCTGCTCCTTGTATTATCTGAAGATATCCCGTCACACAACACCAGCTTACAGCTTTGGTTTATCCAAATCAATAACTCGAATTACCGCGAAGATATTTGATATAGGTAAGTAGGTAGGTACCTACAAAGTCAGATAATACAAACTCTCATACCTCGAGCCAAACACGCAGTCACTTCCATCCGAATAGCTTTAAAGAGCTTTAAAGAGCTTTAAGCTTTAAAGAGCTTTAAAGAAAATCCTTCGTTGAATAAAAAAAATAACTACGCTCCGCTAACCAAATATAGGAATTCACCTTTACCAGGCCGACCGCGTAGGAAGGTCCGTTCTTGGATTCAATGAGTTCACCGCTCTCCATCTCCCACTCCGGCCGGAGCTATTCAAACCATTGCCACGAAAAACCATGGATAATGCATTTATTCTTGGTTTCTAGGAGAATGATATGTTCTGCATCAATTAGGATGGATAAAACCGTTCATATTTATATTATTAAGCAGTCAGGAGCGGTATACATAAAAATATCGGAAAGATTTTCCCCATTAAAATTGCCTGAATGGTACCAAAACGTTACTAAAACCTGCTAATACTTTGCACCAAAATGAAGATCCATAGAACCAGAAATTTCACCTTCTTTCGATTTCATGACTTATATTGTTTCCGAATTTCATCAACAAGCGGGAATAGTTATATTCATGCCACTCCGACCGCGAGGTTTCCCCACTCCGGACAAATTCAGATTTACGTGTGTTGACCTAATCCTGTACACTCTCACAAGCCTCATTCTGATCCAATGATTAATTTTTTTCCCATAATCCTGATTATTACTAATTGAGAAAAAGTTCCCTGTAATTATCTTGGCAGTTTTCTCTAACTTATTTTCATTTTTTGGTATTTCATAGCAATCATGGTGCGAAATGAGACTCTAATTTCCGCTCGTCCGTGACGATAGTCTGTTTTACAACGGCAATTTGCCCGCCCGTCTAGTCGCTTTTCATCCTTCCAAGTCATTCCTTGCTTCCACTAAACATCCCAGACATGAACTAAAAAGTGCGTCGAAATATATTTAATATTAATAAGAATTGACTTCAATATTTTTTCAGCTTTCTCATTTCAAAAATGAAAATTTAATCGTCGAGAGAATAAAAGATTTCAGACGGATTGTGTTAGTATAACTTTCCTTAAACCATTATATATTCCGAAACCCATATCCCGAAGTAACATTTTAGACCCTCCCATTTTAGACCCAGTCGGTGCACGAACGTCCTGCTCTCGCGGTATGTTGTGAATTTGTATTAGTTGTGCGGTGTTGGTATGCTAGGAGTGGCAGGTATTGATATATGAACTCGGTTGAAATCGATTAAGTATACTTTTGTGATCCTTTTCTCTACCATTGCTCTGGAAGTCGCCTTATAAGTCATTCACGTTACGTGGATGACTTCAGACGACGATGTGTGGTGGACCCCACCGATTGGTCGTGGGTGGACTCTGCAAATGCCGCCGGCCGCGATATTCGAGTTCGACGCTCCACTATCTAAGCTACCGAGGCCCCTGGGTTTATTTTTATTCTTCTTTCCAGGAAACATCACTGCATTTTTCAAAATGTATACACTTCGTTATTTATAAAATGCATATACTCCGTTACTTGGTGCTTCAATATAGACCCCATAATTTGGCAAACTGGGAAATTATACACCATATAACATAGTGATTCTCAAAATTATACACTCCATACTTTGGCAACCCAAAACATTATACACTCCGAATCCAAGACCGAGAAGTGAAAATCCAACACTGAGTATGACTGAATCTTCCTCTTCATCCAAGTTTCCACTATTGTATAATGACATCTAGCTGTCTTGCTAGTTAAGCATGTCTTCATACAGCAATGCGAGGAGTGTATTTTTTCCCAGAGTGCATAATTCTTTGGATGACTGAAAGTTCCAAAAAGGGCCACTTTTCCAATGCTGCTACAAAGTCAACAATGACAGTTATTGCTAGCCACAGTGACGCGTTAAGGTAAGCACGAAAACCTGCTATGCAGATTAGTCTCTACTACAACTGCACCCTGTACCCATATATCTGGCATTATGTGTTGATCGGTTCTGGACACAATTTGTCGATATGAGTTACCAGTCTTCTGGACAGTGGTGTCTTAATCCTATCGATAAACCCTACATTCAGGACACCGCCCCCCCTCTCCAACGTGATACACGATTTGTGGGAGATCTCGTCACGAAAACCATGGTTGGGTAGTAGCCTTGGCGAACTTCCTAGATGGCTCTGAACATTCAGTCACTGACCAGGCCTCACCCTCGGCTTTTACCCAAGCCAGTGTGTTTTTGTAACCGCCTTGAACGATTCCTGTGGATGTGTACCATCAGCAGATGCATCCAGCACTGTCACGAGGTGTCGCAGCTAACACCGTCAGCAGACGTCACAGCTAACACTGTCAGCAGACGTCACAGCTAACACCGTCAGCAGACGTCACAGCTAACACTGTCAGCAGACGTCACAGCTAACACTGTCAGCAGACGTCACAGCTAACACTGTCACCAGACGTCACAGCTAACACTGTCATCTGACATCACAGCTAACACTGTCAGCAGACGTCACAGCTAACACTGTCAGCAGACGTCACAGCTAACACTGTCAGCAGACGTCACAGCTAACACTGTCAGCAGACGTCACAGCTAACACTGTCAGCAGACGTCACAGCTAACACTGTCACCAGACGTCACAGCTAACACTGTCAGCAGACGTCACAGCTAACACTGTCACCAGACGTCACAGCTAACACTGTCATCTGACATCACAGCTAACACTGTCAGCAGACGTCACAGCTAACACTGTCAGCAGACGTCACAGCTAACACTGTCAGCAGACGTCACAGCTAACACTGTCAGCAGACATCACAGCTAACACTGTCACCAGACGTCACAGCTAACACTGTCATCTGACATCACAGCTAACACTGTCAGCAGACGTCACAGCTAACACCGTCAGCAGACGTCACAGCTAACACTGTCAGCAGACGTCACAGCTAACACTGTCAGCAGACGTCACAGCTAACACCGTCAGCAGACGTCACAGCTAACACTGTCAGCAGACGTTAGCACGAGGCTCGGGCGAGTGTGCGGCGGCTGACAGGGCCGCCGTCGGCAGGTGTCCAGCTCGGGCAACATCACCATGCAGAGTCCGACCACCGACCAGCCGCCACTGTTCGTGGGCGGCCGGCTGGTCAGCGACCTGGAGGCGGCCTACCCGCGGCCGGGCACGGCCGAGACCTGGCCGGCGGCCGGCGCGAGCCGGGACAGGGACACGGACCGGGACACGGACCGGGACAGGGAGCGAGGAGCGGGCCGGGACAGAGACCAGTACACGGACCGGGACACGGACACGGACCGGGACACGGACGGGAACAGAAGCAGTGGCCGGACGGAAGAGCCGGCAGGTAGCGGCGCAGCAGTGGGCGAGAGCGAGGGTGCCGACCGTGGCTCTGTGGGAGAAGATGCGCGCGCCATCAACGGTGAGGCAGCAGCACCCGACGAGCCGCACCTCAACCTGCTGACGGCCAGGCTGGCCGAGCTGCCCACGCAGCCGCAGGAGGAGCTGCCGGCAGTCGCCAGGTGCCGCTACGTCAAGCCGGACAACTTCGAGAGCAGGAACGGCCGGCTGGTGAAGCTGGCGCGGAACGCCCTCCGCTCCGAGGACGCCTTCCAAGCCTTCCGCCAGATGTCAGGTCAGTCGGCCACCGACCACCAGGCGCCAGACCAGTCGACCCCTCCCCCTGGTGGTAACGGCATCAGTGCCAGCGTCCTACCTGCTGTCACACCTGGTGACCGCCGCCGGCACAGCCGAGTACCGTAACTGTCACACCTGATGACGGCCGCCGGCACAGCTGAGTACCGTAACTGTCACACCTTGATGACCGCCACTGTCACAGCTGAGTACCGTAACTGTCACACCCGATGACCGCCACCGGCACAGCTGAGTACCGTAACTGTCACACCTGATGACCGCCACTGTCACAGCTGAGTACCGTAACTGTCACACCTTGATGACCGCCACTGTCACAGCTGAGTACCGTAACTGTCACACCCGATGACCGCCACCGGCACAGCTGAGTACCGTAACTGTCACACCTGATGACCGCCGCCGTCACAGCCGGGTACCGTAACTTCCACACCTTGATGACCGCCACTGTCACAGCTGAGTACCGTAACTGTCACACCTGATGACCGCCGATGTTACAACCGAGTACCGTAACTGTCACACCTGATGACCGCCGATGTTACACCCGAGTACCGTAACTGTCACACCTGATGACCGCCGATGTTACACCCGAGTACCGTAAC
Source organism: Imbricaverruca yamaguchii (assembly GCA_034440575.1). Taxonomy (NCBI): domain Eukaryota; kingdom Metazoa; phylum Arthropoda; class Thecostraca; family Neoverrucidae; genus Imbricaverruca; species Imbricaverruca yamaguchii. The sequence continues at coordinate 84,601 of JAOTOL010001197.1, forward strand.
TGTCACACCTGATGACCGCCGATGTTACACCCGAGTACCGTAACTGTAACACTTGATGATCGCCGCCGGCACAGCCGAGTACCGTAACTGTCACACCTGATGACCGCCGCCGTCACAGCTGAGTACCGTAACTGTCACACCTGATGACCGCTACTGTCACAGCTGAGTACCGTAACTGTCACACTTGGTGACCGCCGCCGTCACAGCCGAGTACCGTAACTGTCACACTTGATGACCGCCGCTGTTACACCCGAGTACCGTAACTGTCACACCTGATGACCGTCGCCGGCACAGCCGAGTACCGTAACTGTCACACCTTGATGACCGCCACTGTCACAGCTGAGTACCGTAACTGTCACACTTGATGACCGCCGCCGGCACAGCCGAGTACCGTAACTGTAACACCTGATGACCGCCACCGGCACAGCTGAGTACCGTAACTGTCACACCTGATGACGGCCGCCGTCACAGCAGAGTACCGTAACTGTCACACCTGATGACCGCCGCCGTCACAACTGAGTGCCGTAACTGTCACACCTGATGACCGCCGCCGTCACACCCGAGTACCGTAACTGTCACACTTGATGACCGACGCTGTTACAGCCGAGTACCGTAACTGTCACACCTGATGACCTCCGATGTTACAGCCGAGTACCGTAACTGTCACAGCCGAGTACCGTAACTGTCAGCCGAGTACCGTAACTGTCAGCCGAGTACCGTAACTGTCACACCTGATGACCGCCGCCGTCACAGCCGAGTATCGTAACTGTCACACCTGATGACCGCCGATGTTACAGCCGAGTACCGTAACTGTTACAGCCCAGTACCGTAACTGTCACACCCGATGACCGCCGCCGTCACAGCCGAGTACCGTAACTGTCACACCTGATGACCGCCGATGTTACAGCCGAGTACCGTAACTGTCACACCTGATGACCGCCGATGTTACAGCCGAGTACCGTAACTGTCACACCTGATGACCGCCGATGTTACAGCCGAGTACCGTAACTGTCACACCTGATGACCGCCGATGTTACAGCCGAGTACCGTAACTTGCACCGTAACTGTCTTACAGCCGAGTACCGTAACTGTCACACCTGATGACCGCCGCCGTCACAGCCGAGTATCGTAACTGTCACACCTGATGACCGCCGATGTTACAGCCGAGTATCGTAACTGTCACACCTGATGACCGCCGATGTTACAGCCGAGTACCGTAACTGTCACACCTGATGACCGCCGTGTTACAGCCGAGTACCGTAACTGTCACACCTGATGACCGCCGACGTCACAGCCGAGTACCGTAACTGTCAGCCGAGTACCGTAACTGTCACACCTGATGACCGCCGATGTTACAGCCGAGTATCGTAACTGTCACACCTGATGACCGCCGATGTTACAGCCGAGTACCGTAACTGTCACACCTGATGACCGCCGATGTTACAGCCGAGTACCGTAACTGTCACACCTGATGACCGCCGATGTTACAGCCGAGTACCGTAACTGTCACACCTGATGACCGCCGATGTTACAGCCGAGTACCGTAACTGTCACACCTGATGACCGCCGATGTTACAGCCGAGTACCGTAACTGTCACACCTGATGACCGCCGATGTTACAGCCGAGTACCGTAACTGTCACACCTGATGACCGCCGATGTTACAGCCGAGTACCGTAACTGTCACACCTGATGACCGCCGATGTTACAGCCGAGTACCGTACCTTGTTACAGCCGAGTACCGTAACTGTCACCTGATGACCTGTTACAGCCGAGTACCGTAACTGTCACACCTGATGACCGCCGATGTTACAGCCGAGTACCGTAACTGTCACACCTGATGACCGCCGATGTTACAGCCGAGTACCGTAACTGTCACACCTGATGACCGCCGCGTTACAGCCGAGTATCGTACGCTTAACTGTCACACCTGATGACCGCCGATGTTACAGCCGAGTACCGTAACTGTCACACCTGATGACCGCCGATGTTACAGCCGAGTACCGTAACTGTCACACCTGATGACCGCCGATGTTACAGCCGAGTACCGTAACGGCACCATCAGTGGCGAGCACTTCTATGGCCACTGCATGGAGCTGCTGGGGATCGACAGCTTCGGCCAGCTGTTCTCCGAGCTGCTGGTGCTGCTGCCCAACATTCAGAAACAGACGGTAACACACGTCCGCCCCTCTTGTGCTTCACCAAAGTACCGAACTGTGTCGACCATGGCATACTTCCAGACTCTCTAAATAGCCATCGTGTGATAAAGACGTGTTGTCCGCGTGTCCCCATTGCACAAGCTGTTTTATTGCGTTTACCTTAAGCGAGGGGGAAATGTAACACTTGGATACCCAACAATGTCGGAATAACGGGGAACGAGTTGGCTGACCCATCATCAAAGCATGCTGCGCGGAACTAGTACACCCGTGTGCTGCCTCTCCCAGCAGCACACCTCGGCCAGACAATCGCTGTGTTTTTCCAGGGAAAGTGGCAACAAAGCCTCGTGGCAGCAAAGCTCGTTTCTCAGCCCAACAAAGCCGATACTTTGTAAGACGACACATATTCTAGGTGATGGGTCACGTGTGGTTCAGACCGGATGACTATTCGAGTTTCTCTCGCACGTGCGGTTTGCTCTCGTTTACCCAGGGAAGTTTTTGTTTTACCTGCACTGGTTTGGGCATAGGGAACTTGCGCTTGGCAGTGGACCTGATCGGAAGTTGAAACCTAGGCACACCTACGACATCTCCTATCGCTATCTCCTCTGGGAGAACAGAAGCTATCTGTGCGTCACCTACTACTAGCATGACAGTCCTTTTCACCAGAGCATCGATTGTCTTATGGAAGAAACGCGTATGGAGTAAGAAACGCGTTTGACGAATGGAGACATTCTGGGAAATATCTCAAAATTTGCACATTTTCGGAAAATTGTTCCGTTGCTTCTCAGCAGTTGGATTTGAAACCACGTACACACCCAGGTAATAGTTTTCGCCAACTATGGATCACACGAATAAAAGTCATTGGCGCGACTGAACTTACTAACGTCCGCCCCTCCCCATCCCGTGATGCTCGGCGCTGTATGACCGAAGCAGTCGATGCGCCCCTAAGCCCAAATAACCAACCAACCATCCCGTGATGCACCCGTGCGGGCCATCCGGCTGGAATCTGGTGTGCTCTGGATGTTTTTTTTTGTCTACCCTCGGGCATCATGGATTCTTTGAGACAATCCACAGAATATACTGCAGCTGCACCCGATCAAGCTTGTTCGTCACGGGGTCACACAGCAGCCATGTCCAAGTGTTGATTTGTAGTGACGTAAACTTGAGAGCAAGCATCAGCGACCTGACGTGAGTTGTTGGCAACGCTATATGACCTATGTTGAGTGCATCGTAGAATATACGGCTTCCCATCCCAGCTGACCTATTTTTGATGTGACCTAACCCAACCTAACCTAACTTTACTCTGATGCCAGACATCGGATATGAACATCCATCTCCAATCCCCCTGTATAGTGCGTATTGCGCATTGCTTCCTGGAAGGTGGTGACGACTGGAATCCAGTCCCATCCAGCGGGCCGTCCGTCGGTGCGGTGACATTGCGATGACCTGGCGGTGACCCGGTGTGACGCTCGACAGGAGCTGCTGTCGGCGCACGACCGGCTCAACAGGAACGGCTTCCAGCGCGGCAAGCTGCTCGAGTGCCCCACCTGCGGCCAGGTGCTGGTGTTCGCCGACTACGCGCGCCACTCGGCACTGCACGGCCAGAACTGCGACCTACCGCCCGCCTGGCGACACTGACGTCACTCTCGAGAGCCGTGGGTGTGTGACGTCACACTGCCGCCCGCCTGGCGACACTGACGTCACTCTCGAGAGCCGTGGGTGTGTGACGTCACACTGCCGCCCACCTGGCGACACTGACGTCACTCTCGAGAGCCGTGGGGGTGTGTGACGTCACACTGCCGCCCGCCTGGCGACACTGACGTCACTCTCGAGAGCCGTGGGTGTGTGACGTCACACTGCCGCCCGCCTGGCGACACTGACGTCACTCTCGAGAGCCGTGGGTGTGTGACGTCACACTGCCGCCCACCTGGCGACACTGACGTCACTGCCGCCCACCTGGCGACGCTGGCGTCACTCTCGAGAGTCGTGGGTGTGTGACGTCACACTGCCGCTCACCTGGCGACACTGACGTCACTGTTGCCCGCCCGGCGACACTGACGTCACTCTCGAGAGCCGTGGGTGTGTGACGTCACACTGCCGCCCGCCTGGCGACACTGACGTCACTGCCGCCCACCTGGCGACGCTGACGTCACTCGAGAGAGCCATGGGTGAGTGTGACGTCGCTGCGCACCAGCGCGTCGGCGGCATGCAGTGCAATACGGAGGTGATGCGGACGGTCGGCAGGCATCGCTCTGCGACGGCCACGCCGTGCCGCGATCAAGGCAGAACAGGTGGTCTGACGTTTGACCCCCGACCCGCGGGTCTAGGTGCGCGCCGGTCGGAGCTTTCTTTTCTACCCAGCAGTGTTGTTTATCTGGCGGTTCTGCGAGTCAGCCGTCTGGCCGAGGGCGCGTTCGTTGTGTTCAGCTTGTTACGGCCGGCGTGTGACGTCACGTTCTGACGTCATCGCGCCGGTGTTGCCTAGCGAGGAGCGGCGTGCCGTACGTTAACGAGCTAGTCAGTCTCAGTACAAGTAGTCGGCCGCCGGGCTGGGCGGCCAGGACATTAACTGTGTTAGTCCAGCGCCAGTCAGCGCGCGCAATCGTCTCTGTTCACAGAACCACCTACCCAACGAGCTTTGCTACCGTTTGCTGTGAAGAAAGCCCCCCGCCGTGTCTGTTCGCATCGGACATCGAGAGGCGAGGGTGGTTGTACGGCTGTGTGTGTGGGTGTGTAAGATCGAGGATGACGTTTATACACGGAGTTTGTGAGCCGATGTTTGGGCGGCAGAGGTGACGTCACAGGGTTGCCGTGCTGTGACGCGTCACAGTGAATGTGTGACGGACGCCGTACGACTGTACCGAGGCCACTATACCGCGCCGACGCCCGACCCGTTCCGGACGAGGATCGGGACACAGCCGCGCGCTGGGCTCCTGACGTCTGGTGACACGCCGACCACCCACGTCACCAGGGACGGCACCGAATCAACATGTTTATTACAAATTAGCCGCGCCACACCGACGCACGCTGGCAAACCTCGCAGACCTCGACACGCCGACACGCTACCGCTGCGCCGGCGGTGGCTCCCTGCCGCCACCGGAGCCGTCAGCGGCGGCGGCGGGGGGGGGCGCGGGGCGGGGCGGCGGGCGTGGGCGGCCGCTGATGTGACGTCGGGCCGGGCCGCCTGGCCCTGGCGCACCGGAGCCGTCAGCGGCGGCGTGGTGTGGCGGCCGCTGGGCCGGCCGCCTGGCTCCCTGCCGCCACCGGAGCCGTCAGCGGCGGCGTGGTGTGGCGGCCGCTGATGTGACCGTCGGGTCCGGCCGGCCGCCTGGCCCCCTGGCGGCACCGGAGCCGTCAGCGGCGGCGTGGTGTGGCGGCCGCTGGGCCGGCCGCCTGGCTCCCTGCCGCCACCGGAGCCGTCAGCGGCGGCGTGGTGTGGCGGCCGCTGATGTGACCGTCGGGTCCGGCCGGCCGCCTGGCCCCCTGGCGGCACCGAGTGGTGGCCACACCGGTCATCAATCAGTGATGACCGGTGATGGTTGCGCGTCGCTCCTGACGCAGGGCCAGGCCGAGCGGACAGCCCGCAGCTCCTGTGAGGCGAGCTTCAGCCGTCCGTCAGTTCATGAGCACCTCCATCTGGACGGGTCGCATCAGCACCGGACCCACACCGCATCTGACGTGAGGCGAGCTCCAGGCCTCCCCCGGCCCCGGTCAGTTCATGAGCACCTCCATCTGGACGAGTCGGGCGTGTGTGTCGCCCGGCAGTCGGTACGGCAGACTGCCGGCGTACGTGATGAGCGCGCGCGCCTGCTGGCGCCGCTCGGCGGCGTCGGCTGACCCCGTCTGCAGCAGCGTCATGGCGGCCAGCAGCAGGTCGGGCACACAGCGGCGCACCTGTCACACGTCACACGTCAGTACACCAGACACACGTCAGTACATACATCACACGTCAGTACACATGTGTACATATCAACACATCACACGTCAGTACACATGCTCCGTGCACATAACCCATCACTACAACACCTATCAGCACACATGTTGTGTACACATCAATACATCGCTGCAAGGCAAATCGGCAGCACACACCACGTCAGTGCACGTGCCATGTGCACATCAATACATCACTGTAACACCTATCAGTGCGCACATGACACGTCAGTGTGTGTGCTGTGCACACAACACGTGCCTTGCAGCATTACCCAGCACACACAACACACATCAGTACACGAGCAGGGCACATATCAACGTGATCCGCAGCGCTAATTAGCACACCCCTTCCACACATCACACTCACATCACACATCAGTACACTTCCTTATTATGAAACATGGCGGTCTGATCCTATTACAAATTCCACAACAAGCGTCGGTAAGTCTTCAGTCCACAGCCCTCAGCCCTCAGCACTCAGCGTTGGCATCAGCTCGTCCCCAGCGTTGACGTCAGTCCCTAATCAACAGGATCGATGTCTGCCTTTAGAGTCAGTGCCAGTCCCCAGTATTAATCGGTCGGGATCGGCCCCCAATACTCGGGGTCGATGTCAGCCTCCAGTCGTCAGAGTCGGTTGATTGATTGATTGATTATTTGGGCTTAAGGGCACGTCGACTACTAAGGCCATTTTGCGCCCATATTAAGCGTAGGTGTCAGCCCCTAATCTTCATGCTCTGTGTCAGTTCCCAATACTGAACGTCGGTATCACCCCCAGCCATTGGCGTCCCAGTGGCCGCTCGTCGGTATCACCCCCCAGCCATTGGCGTCCCAGTGGCTGCTCGTCGGTATCACCCCCCGGCTGCTCGTCGGTATCACCCCCCAGCCATTGACGTCCCAGTGGCTGCTCGTCGGTATCACCCCCAGCCATTGGCGTCCCAGTGGCCGCTCGTCGGTATCACCCCCCAGCCATTGGCGTCGCAGTGGCTGCTAGTCGGTATCACCCCCCGGCTGCTCGTCGGTATCACCCCCCAGCCATTGGCGTCCCAGCGGCTGGTCGTCGGTATCACCCCCAGCCATTGGCGTCCCAGTGGCTGCTAGTCGGTATCACCCCCCAGCCATTGGCGTCCCAGCGGCTGGTCGTCGGTATCACCCCCAGCCATTGGCGTCCCAGTGGCTGCTAGTCGGTATCACCCCCCAGCCATTGGCGTCCCAGTGGCTGGTCGTCGGTGCCGGTGCCGGTGTCGCTGACCTCCTCCTGTAGCCGGCTGAACCGAGCCAGACAGGCCTCCAGCTGGTCCTGGGTCACGGGCAGCAGCCGCAGCCGCTGCACCACCGCCAGCGCCTCCTCGTGCCGCTCCAGATGGTACAGGTCGAACAGCGACATCAGGTCCAACAGCAGGTACAGGGTGCCGGCCGCCTGTCAGGATCAGGTCCCACAGCAGGTCACAACACGGCTCACACTGCAGGTCACAATACAGGTCACAATACAGCTGGTACCACAGCACGCACCACCGGCTACTCAGCCTTGTGAGACGATCGATCTGATGTTTGCCGTCATTCCGACTGTGAAACATCGCTCCCTGATCATTCATAGAAGCGCTGCTGCTGATAACTGAACCCACTTGTTTGTTTCCTTCGGACAGCACTACCATCAGGAATTATATGCGCACCACTTTGACTGGCGCAAATATGGCATCAGCATCAGCCTTGGAAACCGTGACGATGTTATCGTGACACATAGGCCAGGTCGGATGTACCCCGCACTACTCACACGCCATTCACGTCAGAACTGCCTCTGCGAGTGTCGACAATCGCAATATCAGCGGCTACTGACATCGGCCAGGTCGCAGGTACTCCGGCGCTACTTGCACGCTATTCACGTCAAAACTGCCCCCGCGCGTGTCGACAATCGCAATATCAGCGGCTACTGACGAGATGGACGGGGCAGGGTCAACCATGCAGGACACACCGGTCCAGGTGGACCGACACGTGAAGCGGACAGAGATGACCACAGCATGGCACTGGAGTCGGATACCAAGGCATGACCGGAGATCGAGACCACAGACTAAATGACCGAACCAGAGGAATAGAGAACAGAGGACCAGAGGAGCAGAGGACGCGACGAGCAGAATACAGGACAAGAAGAGCAGAGGACAGGATCGAAGAGCCAGAGTAGCAGAGGACAGGACCAGAGGACGAAAGAAGCAGAGGGCAGGACCTGAGTAGTAGAGGACAAGACTGGAGGAGCAGGAGGCGGAACCAGAGAACAGGACCAGCGAACCGTACCTGGGCCGAGCCGTTGGTGCCGGTCTCCTTGAAGCGCTTGGCGATGGCCACGGCCACCAGCTGCAGCTGCTGTCGGCGGCTGCCGGCTGTAGCTGGCCGCGACACCAGCTGGCTCAGCAGCCGGTTGAGCAGCTCCAGAACCTGGCGGCATTATCGCCGGCTGAGCGCACGCCAACCACCCCCATCTCGGTCCCGGTGTTGAAGGCCCACAACCCGGCTGAGCACACGCCAACCACCCCCATCTCGGTCCCGGTGTTGAAGGCCCACAACCCGGCTGAGCGCACGCCAACCACCCCCATCTCGGTCCCGGTGTTGAAGGCCCACAACTCGGCTGAGCGCACGCCAACCACCCCCATCTCGGTCCCGGTGTTGAAGGCCCACAACCCATTCCGAGCATTGAATGGAACAGTGGCCAATATAGAGCAAAGCTGTGCAAATGATGATCTTAATGCAACGTAGCACTATTATACGTAATGAGGCAGTGTTTTAACACGCAATTATTGTACGCTGATACTTTCGTCTAAGTGCAATTCCTGGACCATTGCTATGCAAAGGTGGCGGTAGATCACTTGCCGCGCTACGTTGTCATGGTTGTTGGCCAGATCGCATAGCTGTACAGCGGACATGCCATCGCCACACCAGACCGCGCTACCTCAGGGCTAAAATAATGGGTTTTCGTTAGGTGTGAGATGTCGAAACGAGCACAGCAGGATGCCGAAATTTGCCATGCAATTGTTGTCATTTATAATGCTTTTGATGTCTTTCAGACTCTAATTTGAGCCAATGGTGAAGGTACTTATGACTGTACCATAATTTTTTGTTTCGGGATTCATAATTTAGGAAGAGCTATATTCGGGATAGGGTGAGTTAGTTAGTTATTTGGGTTTTAGGACGCTTCGACCAATTTTGATAATTCGCGCCCATAACATTGTATTATGCTTCACTGCTGATACAAACTATTAGCTCGGTGTAAACGTCGTCTTAAATCCGATCGATGAAAGGTAACTAAACAAGCTCCCCGAGAGTACTAGTTTTGAATAGTTTCCTAGAACGTCTTCATGTCAGGGAACTCTTCTTTTTTTAAGTTTCTTCCGTAAAATAATATTCGCTCACGTGCAAAGTAATGACATGTGAATAGCACGTGACGCACTGTCAAATTTTCCGAACAGCGGGGACACTGTGGTCGTTCCTCCCCACATATGAGATAGCGATGGGTAGCGTAGATGTGTCCGATACGCAATCTGCAAAGTGCAACTTCTTCTGGTCTAGACCTACATAGGCATGAAGCCCAATGTCCCAGGTGAGGCTTGATTGTCTTAAGTTTATTGTTGGCGTCTCTATCCCAGGCATTCTGCCACTTATGAAGGATGAAAATAGATATTCTTGAGAAATGATCCCTGGCAAGGAGTGGACAAATGCGTGGGCGTGGGTTCTGTGCTGCCCACTTCGCCGTAGAGTCCGCACGCCCATTACCGGACACCCCGGTGTGGCTCGGGACCCAACACAAACGGGCAGTTTTCCCAGCCCGCCCTAATGTAGTAAGGCGTATGAGAATGTCGAGTAGTAGAGGGTCTAGGGATAAAATTCGGTCAGTGCCAAAAGGCTGCTAAGGGAATCAGTTAGGATCACGCATAGCGCGTCCTGTGAGATCCCTACGAATGACAGTGCCTTTATGATCGCAATTAGCTCTGAGCTATACACAGAGACGTAAACAGACAAACTAAATGTATGTACATCAGCACCGCACACAAAAGCACAGCCTGCTCCCGTGGTGTTCTTGGAACCATCAGTGAAAATCGTTGTGTGTTGTCGGTAGGTATTCAGGTGCTCCAGTGTTCTACAGGCACAATTCCGACGGGATATCCACTTTACGCATGGCTGAAAGGGACACATCAATTGGAGGCGAAACCAACTTCCAGGGTGGTATCAGTAGCTTCTCAACCCTCGTCACTCGGCGCACTCTGGTTCGACTTTTCCTGAGAAGGGCCTGCATACGTGAACAGAATGGGGCTGTTCTCTGTGTTCGCCCCCAGAAAAGAGTGCCAAAACGCGGCGGGATAATACTGCATCGTAGGTCGGGTGTGGGAAATTGGCGCAGCCTACAAGCATATCGTATGCCCAGCATTTATCGTCTCAGTGCCAGCGAGGGTTCGTTTCCCTCTGCTTCCAGGCTAACTACCGGTGATGTTCGGAAAGCACCCGTAATAATGCGCAGCGCTACATAGTGCACTGTGTCTAAAGTGCGCTTGATGCTAGCACGAGCACCATTGTACACGTAACAAGCGTAATCCAACTTGGACCGGATAAGTGCTTTATAAAGCACCATCAGTGGTTCACGGTCAGCACCGTAAGACATTCGAGCAGTGCACTTTAGTAGATTGAGATATTTAAAACAACTTTCTCTCAGTGTATTAATGTGGTGTTTATAATCAAGCGGCTATCAAATTGAATTCCAATAAATTGTATGACTGGTTTAGCTGCGATAGGCTCACTATATAATTCCACGTCTAATTTCTGGACGCAAAGTCGGCGACAAAAACGAATTGCAGCATTTTTTCCGTGGGAAACCAAAAGCCATTTCTGGTGCTCCAGCTTTGAAGCTTGTTTATCGCGAGTTGCAACTGGCGAGTCATTGCTGTTGTATTTGAGGCAGAGGACCATATCGCGAAATCGTCGACGAATAGTGATCGCCCAATGTTTTGCGGCAGTTCATCATCAATGTCATTAATCATAATAGCAAATAATGCAACCCTGAGGACGCTTCCCTGTGGGACTCCAGTAATCTGCTGGTATTTATTCGACAGCTCGTGTCCTACACGGACACGAAAGAATCGCCGGGTCAAAAAGTTGCGGATGAAAATTCATATGTGGCCACGGATTCCAAGATTCCGAGCCTTCATCAAGATTCCGTGACGCCAAGTGGTGTCATATGCGCCTTCCAGTTCGAAGAAGACTGTTCCAGCGCGCCGTTTCAGCCTCAGGGCTAGACGTATAGCGGTGTCAAGTGTTAAAAGATGACCTGTCGTCCCACGATGTGTTCTAAGACCGCATTGAGCGTTGTTAAATAAATTGTGTTTCTAGGAACCACGTACGTCTTATATTGATAATTTTTCCAGTAATTTGCACAGACACCAGGTAAAGGCGATGGGCCGGTAATGCATCGGATTCAGTCCACCTTTCCCTGGTGTTAATACAGGGATCACTGTAGCTTCCCGCCACGCGTCTGGGAATCTGCCTTCTTCCCACAGGTTGTTGAAGATTGCTGACAGTAACTTTAGTGCTGGTGAAGGAAGATGCTTCAACAGTTCGTTATGAATGAGATCGGGTCCCTCTGTAACATGCTTAAGGTTCTTTATTGCTGAGCGTAGCTTCGCTTCGGTGAATCGTTCGTTGTATAGCAAATGTTCAGAAGTGAGAAGTCAACTACTTGGCTCTCAAAGTTGGTTTTCTGACGGAGAAACTCTGGGTCCAAGTTACCTGCCTCACTTCGGGCTACTATCGCTTGGCCTATTGCATTTGCGACATCCGAAGGATGGTTCACGTCTGCACCAGCCACACGCAACACTGGAAGAGGTATAGAGTTAAATTTATCAGCTATCCGCTTTATCCTGGACCACACTTGTGTAGCTGGGGTGGTTCGGTTCAGGGTGGACAGATAATTACGCCAGGACGTGCGCTTGGCTTCTCTGATCGTTCGTCGTGCTGACGCTCTCGCCCTTAGGAACGCTATTAAGTTAACGGAAGCGCTATTTTTGTTTTACAAAAATGTAAAGTCCCGTTTACGTTCGCGTATGGCGTCCCCACATGGTACGGACCACCACGGAACTGGAGGGCGGCGGGGAGCTCCAGAAGTCCGCGGTATACCTGCTTCGGCCGACTATAAAAGTATGGAGGAGAATTGTTCAACTGAGGGGGTGTTACCGTCCACATCCCCTCCAATCGAACCTTCCACCTTTGTCTGGAACTTCTCCCAGTCAGCTTTACAAAAAAAATCCATCTCCGAAGTCTCAACCCAAGTACAACCCGATCGTCATAATCAATAAGTAAGGGGAAATGGTCGCTGCCAAGGGGGTCTTCATACACTGACCAGGTAAAATACTGCGTCAAGTGTGAGCTTGTAAATCTAAGGTCAATCGCCGATGTAGAACCGGAAGGGAGTGCCAAGTGGGTGGTAGAACCAGTGCTCAAAAGACAGAGGGATTCGTCATTAATAAAACTTTCTATGGAACGTCCTCGCTGATTGGTGGAGCCACGTCCCCCGGCGATATGATGTGCGTTGAAGTCGCCAAGAAGCAGAATAGGAGGAGGGAGTTCTAGAATCAGCCGCCTCAGCTCGACGGAAGGGAACAGAGTGGCCGGCGGCAGATATAGGAAGCACAAGGTAATTGTGAGGCGACCAAGACCAACTCTAGCAGCAACCACTTGGAGAGGAGATTGCATGGCTATCTCCTCGCATAGGGCACTATGGCTCACTGCCAACATGACTCCTCCATGTGCGACTGTGGCCGATGACATGATTTTGGTAAGCACAGAGTAGCCGTTGAGTTTAAAAGACGAGTTAAGAGGTAGCTTCGTCTCTTGAAGGCATATTGCAGTTGGACACGGTGTGCTTAAAAACACTTCCAGCTCCCCGTATTCGAACGAATCTCCCTTCAGTTCCATTATAAAACAGATGGAGTCATCGGGCTAGTCACTTAATTTTTTTTCTTCAAATGCACGTGTCGTGATGGACTAGAGTTGCGGAAACGTAAAGTGAATATGACGTAAAGTTAACTCGCTATTAAAGTTCGGGCTCCGTCCTCCGCCCCGTAGAGGTGACCGCTGGCAGTCCGTAGGCTTCACGTCGACTCGGCCCAAAGGACTGAGTCCTCGGGCGAGAGCGGGCTGACTCCTCCCCAGGTGGAGAGTCTGACGGCGGCAGGCCCCGCTTCTGGGGCCCCAGTCGGGGCGGGGGCGGGGGAGGGCCCATCTCGTTGGCAGATAGAGCCGGTCCCTCCACTCGACGTCGTGGCGATGGGGTGGCCGCCGTCCGTGCTGGCGCCTGCTCAGCCCCCTGGTGGCTCTTCTCGCAGGCCCTCTCCATCAGGGCGAGTCGCGCTCTTTTTTCCTCGCGGGCCCGTCTTTCGGTTTCCTGGTAGTGCAGGGTGATATCGGATATTTTGATTGGTCGTTGGTGGTCTCGGGGTGGCGATGCAGGTGCAGAAGTGGACGTCGAGGGTGGGGGCGAAGCCTTGCTCACGGGAAAGGGAGAGGGATCGGGTAGGGAAGAGGTGGATAGGACGGATTTGGAGACTGTTCTGGGGAGTGCGTGGGAAGAGAGGAGATTGGAATGCGGATGGGTCGTGGGATGGGGGACTTGGAGGTAGGCGATGAGGTAGACGTGGAGGGGTCCGGATTTGGTGGAGGGAATCGAGAAGGCCTCTTGGACCTTTGAACCAGAGTCCACTCCCCACCCTCAGGGATTGATTGAGAAGGGGTCTCGGATGGGCAAACGAGGGATCCCTTCGTGGATGGTGGGACCTCCATCGCATCGTCTACGTGTTGGGTTGGGTGACCTTGCCTCTCATGTGACGGCAGGTGCACGCCAAAGGACCGCAGCAGGGTCGTCAGCTGGGCAATCAGCTCAGAGGCCATGTTGGGCTCTACATGTACAGGGGTTACCAGAGTTTTCTTGCGGGTTTGTTGTGTTGTTATGGAGTTAAGTTGTGTTTTTGCTGCACACGATACCCTTGGGTGAGTTGCCTCGTAAAATTCGCGCGCCTCCCGAAATATAATCTTCTTGGAAAATTTAATTGAAACTATCTCCTTCTCTTCCAGAAAAATAGGACAAAAACGGCCATAAGCAGTGTGGGGTTTTTGGTTGGAGCCACAGTTAGAACAGTATGGCTCTCCGCTTCGCATTTGTCTCTAACATGCTCCGTTGAACCGCACCTTCCACATGTTTCACGGTTTCTACAGTCCTGAGGAGTATGACCGAAACGGAAACACCGGAAACATCGCGTCGGGTTGAGAACAAATACACGAACCTTGACGCGGACGTATCCGACGTTGATGAACTCAGGGAGATCAGTCATCCGGAATGTTAAGATGAAATTGTCAGTTCGTTGTGTTTCCTGTCCTTTCCGAATCGTGATACGAGCCTCTACCACTCTCCACTCTGCCAGGCCATCCATAATGTCAGTGTCCCACACATCTCTCAAATCGTACCAGTTTATGACACCTTTAGATAAATTTTTCGTGTTGTGTGGAAGAACTTTGATATTTACCGTGACTGTTCGACTGCCGCTTTCATTTCGTACAGTTTATTTTAGTTCAGTAGCTTCAATCGCCATCCTTGCGTCACCTGTAGTTTTGAATTCCACCTCCAGTCCACCGTCTCTAAGCTTTCGACACCTCAATACCACACCGAGCCTCTCGCATGCTTCCTTTCTTTGAAATGGTGTTAGCGAGGAAAGACTTTTCCCTTCTTCTTTTGACTTCATAATAAGGATACGGGGCGCTGGAAGACTGCTGTTTCAACTGGTCTGTTCCCTACTAGAGGGAACAGGTGGGTTGTTTATGTTTGTGGTTGCCATATAGTGCACTTGGTTTCTACTCCTCAGGTGCCCTGCCACAAAGGAACCCTACTGGGGGGACGCCTGGGTCCCGCGAACGGGAAGTCGCCAGGCGCCCGTAGAGCTATACGGGGCAGGCGGCGAATTCGCCCGCTCGGGAGAGACTCACCACCCCGACCGGGATCCAGCACCGTCCACCCCCTGACCCCGGCCGGCCAGGCCGGCGGGCACCGGGAAAAGTCCCAGGCCCCCGTATCAGGACCGAAGAAGTGTGTTGGTCCCCCGTCACAACTAGCACCGTACGACGGGGGACCTCAACCTCCAGGACTTCGTCAACCCCGGGGGACGGGCCGAGGGGACGCGGGTACCCCGATAAAACTGAGCTGGTGGGCAGGACCGGGGAAGTTGTCCTGCCTGCTCATAGTAGGGATAGTTGGTGTCACAGGGCCACATGAAGGATATGTATGTTGGGATGAGATTGGGATTGGAATGGGAACGTATGGATGGAAGGACGAGTGAGGCACTCTTCGTCTCACCCTTCGCCGGTACGATGGTCGCCGGGTCTTTGGGGCACTCGATCCCCACCCCCGCCCACCCACCCACCCACCACGAAAAGGTGGTACCTCGTCGGGGGAGTCGGGATACGGAGAATAATCCTATGTTACAAATTTGCAGTGCTTGCCATATCACATTATAGACAACCCATTTACCTGAAATTGCGTTGCAAAATATTCGTGTATTACCATTCCTTATCGAGAGCATGGACATGCTAATTGTATGGGCGTGAATGATCAATTCTGGTCGAAGCGCCCTAAAACCCAAATAACTAACGACATGCTACTTGTAAGTGAGATACTGTAAGGAAAAGGTTGTGAATACTTCATAAGCACACATCAAGGAGCAGGGTGTCGATACTTTTTGGAGAAGGATGTTGATCGAGTGTTAAATAGTTAACGTTAATCCAGAGGTGAATAAGTGGCATATTCCACCCTATTTCCCGAATAACTTAAAACTGCGCTACCTTGTCCCCCGGGCCACGCTACCTTGTCCCCAGGTCGCGCTACCTTGTCCCACAGGCCATGCTACTTTGTCCCCCAGGCCGCACTACCTTGTCCTCCAGGCCGTACTACCTTGTCCTCCAGGCCGCACTGCCTTGCCCCCAGGCCGCACTGCCTTGTCCCCCAGGCCGCCTACCTCGTCCCACAGGCCGCACTACCTCGTCCACCAGGCCACGTTACCTTGTCCCACAGACCGCGCTACCTTGTCCCTCAGGCCGCACTACCTTGTCCACCAGGTTGCACTACCTTGTCCCCCAGATTGCACTACCTTGTCCCCCAGATTGCACTACCTTGTCCCCCAGGCCGCACTACCTTGTCCCCCAGGCCGCACTACCTTGTCCCCCAGGTTGCACTACCTTGTCCCCCAGGCCGCACTACCTTGTCCCCCAGGTTGCACTACCTTGTCCCCCAGGTTGCACTACCTTGTCCCCCAGGTTGCACTACCTTGTCCCCCAGGTTGCACTACCTTGTCCCCCAGGCCGCACTGCCTTGTCCCCCAGGCCGCACTACCTTGTCCCCCAGGCCGCACTACCTTGTCCCCCAGGTTGCACTACCTTGTCCCCCAGGCCGCACTGCCTTGTCCCCCAGGCCGCACTACCTCGTCCCCCAGGCCGCACTACCTTGTCCCCCAGGTTGCACTACCTTGTCCCCCAGGCCGCACTACCTTGTCCCCCAGGCCGCACTACCTTGTCCCCCAGGCCGCACTGCCTTGTCCCCCAGGCCGCACTACCTTGTCCACCAGATTACACTGCCTTGTCCCCCAGGCCGCACTGCCTTGTCCCCCAGGCCGCACTACCTTGTCCACCAGGCCGCACTACCTTGTCCCCCAGGTTGCACTACCTTGTCCCCCAGGTTGCACTACCTTGTCCCCCAGATTGCACTACCTCGTCCCCCAGGCTGCACTACCTCGTCCCCCGGGCCGCACTACCTTGTCCCCCAGGTTGCACTACCTTGTCCCCCAGGTTGCACTACCTTGTCCCCCAGGTTGCACTACCTTGTCCCCCAGGTTGCGCTACCTTGTCCCCCAGGTTGCACTACCTTGTCCCCCGGGCCGCACTACCTTGTCCCACAGGTCACACTACCTTGTCCCCCAGGTCGCGCTACCTTGTCCCCCAGGCCGCCTACCTTGTCCCCCAGGCCGCGCTACCTTGTCCCCCAGGCCGCCTACCTTGTCCCCCAGACTGCGCTACCTTGTCCCCCAGGTTGCACTACCTTGTCCCCCAGGTTGCACTACCTTGTCCCCCAGATTGCACTACCTTGTCCCCCAGGCCGCACTACCTTGTCCCCCAGGCCGCACTACCTTGTCCCCCAGGGCGCACTACCTTGTCCCCCAGGCCATATTACTTTGTCCCCCAGGCCGCGTTACCCTGTCCCTCAGACCGCGCTACCTTGTCATGGTTGTTGGCCAGGTCGTACAGCTGTACGGCGTCCTCCAGCTGGCCCCGCCGCTCGCTCTCCGCCGCCACACGCTCGATGACCGGCCGCGGGTCAAAGTTGTACCTGCGGTAGCGGCACGTCGTCACCAGCATTGTCAACTCCATCGCCAGCTGAAACTCGCTAGCTGGCACACAATCACTACTCTCAACATGCCCGGCCTCAACCGCCATAACGTCCACCGTTCGTGGTGCCCATTCCAAATCGAAGGTTAGCATTCTGAGTCAATCAAAACACAGCCAGAATTAATTCAGACAATCCAGGGCAGAGACCGCCGGGTATAACTAATGTAGCATAGCCCAAGCAACACAATGTCGCTCGACCAAACAGAAAACGTGTTCATCCGTAGAGATACATCCCAATTTGAGGTATTGCCAGGACAAGCCACCTAACGAAGGGTACACCAATATACACTTATCGAGGAGTACACAAATATACACCTCTCCTCATCTGTGGAGAAATATTTCCATCTGAGGTATCACTGACGTCTGGTGAGGGTGCATAAATATACATCTCTCCTCATCTGTGGTGGGATATTTCCACCTGAGGTATCACCGACATCTGGGAAGGGTACAACAATACACATATCTCCTCACTTACAGATATACATTTCCAAGTGATGTACCACCGGCCCATTTCAACTATCTGGAGGATACGGCACACTCCTCCTGACCTGTCGGGAGAGAACTCCTGTCTGATACACTTACGGTTCGCCTCACCACTGTCCAGAGCCATCTGAGATACTTCAAGCGTTGCTCACCTCCCCAGCGCTCTATCTCCTGAGATGAATAGTGTAACGAAGCTCGTTCTGACCCCCGGAGACTAATGCATTTTACTCTCATGTGTACAGACTCGTCAGACCTGGGACTCGTCAAATCTAGCCAGGAACGTCCGGAGTGGAGGCCGTCATCCAACGGCATCCGAGACGCCGCCAGGCAATCTGAGACTTGCTACAAGAGATCCGAGACCTCCAGGAACCTGAGATATATCCAGGTTCGTGTGACACACCTCCAGCTCTCGTCACTTAACCCGGGCTCTGGATGTCGGCAGCCGTCGGCATCCAGCCGGCCCAGCAGCAGCAGACAGCTGCGCTACAGCTCTCCTCACCTGTCCAGCGCTCCCGGCTGTCGGCAGCCGTCGGCGTCCAGCCGGCCCAGCAGCAGCCAACAGCTGCGCTACAGCGCTCCTCACCTGTCCAGCGCTCCCGGCTGTCGGCAGCCGTCGGCGTCCAGCCGGCCCAGCAGCAGCTGGTAGCTGCGCGACTGCAGCGCCAGCTCGGCAGTGGCGGCGGCGAACAGGTCGCCGCCGTCGTCCAGCTGCAGGTGGCGCAGCAGGAAGAGGTAGTGCAGCGCGCTCTGCGGCTCGGCCGTCTCGAAGCGGCGCGTGTACATGAGCACGAGTCGCGCCAGGTTGAGCCGGCGGCGCGGCCTCGGCTGGTCGGGCGCGCTGCTCAGCAGTGGCGCCTGTGTCGACTCGGCCAGCTGCAGCAGACTGAGCTCGTGCAGCGCCAGCGCCATGTGCACGGCGTGCGGCCGCAGCCGCTCCACGCGCGCCACGAACTCCACGCCCGCCTCCAGCTGGCCGGTCAGCATCAGCACGCGGAAGTAGAGCGACGGCTGGTTGTACGCGTCGAAGTGGGCCTCGCCTGGAGACAGGTAGCCGCGGCGCGTCAGCTGCGGTCACGCCGCGGCGGCTCTGCCGCTCTCCATTTATGGATTGGGAAAGGATAAGGGCTCTTCCAAGCCGGAGGGGACAATTTTGCTCTCTTGCCGACGTCAAAAACTCCTTGCACTTCGCAGTCAGATTTGGGCATGTGTATCACACAGTAAAAAGGTGGCAGTAATCTTCAAACTTCATTCGTCTTTTTGTTGTTGTTTTTTGTTTGTTTATTGGATGGCTCACGGCGCACTTTCTGCACATTCACGGCTAATGGCGCCGCCCACACTGTTTCGTCGGTGGGCCGCGGGATTGGGAAATGTTCCCAGCGGCGCTAGTGTCGAACCCAGGACCTTTGGTACCCAGAGCCCAACACTTAACCACTCGGATATCCCCGCCCACAAACGTATTTTTGTTTTTTTATAAACTTGGATTGGTGATTCAGGGCGCGCCGAATACTGAGCTATGTTGTGCCCCAGATCCTGATACAGGTGGGCATACAATTGGTCGGTTGGTTACTTGGGACTTCGGGCGGACCGACTACGTCTCTCACACAGCGTCCACAAGCCCATGTCCGCTTCCAAAAAAAATAACATCGCGTACCGAAGTGGCGACTTTACCGGCACACTTTGTGCCCTGTCGATCCATTCAACTGCATCTGATCACACCTTGTCAATGACAGTCAACGAGCTATCGAAACACTCATGGTCAGCAACGTTTCGCCAGCTAATACATCAGAAGTGCACCTGTCGCGACACCCTGCCGCCGGACGTCACTGCCTACAGCCCAACTGCTCCCACGGCTCCATCGGCCGCCCGTCCGCGGCTACCTCGGCTCACTGCAACACCATCCTGTACAGCACACCGTGGCTCCTTCACTCCTGCATAATCCAGTCGGCATCACGTCTTTTCCCGCACTCACGTCACTTCAGCTACTGCAACAGCACCCTCAACACGGGCTGCTATAAGGCGACCTGGCAGTAGACGTATATAAATGGACCTGCCGTTATTTGCCATACAGTCGTGAAACCACGCAGTGTCACCACTCTACTACCGCGCAAGGGGGCCGCTAACAGAAATGACAAGCGGCCAGCGAGGCCGGCGAACCAGACACCCTCCAATTACAAGGCAACCGGCCATCTACTAGGCCACTGGCTGGTTGGTTATTTGGGCTTAGGGGCGCATCGACTGCGTTGTTCATACAGCGCCCACAACAATGTTAGATGGTCCCAATGGTCTTAAACGGTTCAACAGTAGCACACGAGCTTATAAAATGCAAGCAGGTCATTCCGGTCGTCTTGTGTTACATCCCAGTGTGGTGTATAAATTGCTCTAAAGTAGACATCTGAAAGAAAGCGAAGAATCTGTCCCGAAGTTACCATGTACTCTAAAGTTCACATCAGAAAGGAAGCTCTGCTATCCCACTGGCTGCCCCAACACCCGCCGTACACCCACCGTACTGGTCGAGCAGCATGGTCTGTAGCTGAGGAAGCTCTGCTATCCCACTGGCTGCCCCAACACCCGCCGTACACCCACCGTACTGGTCGAGCAGCATGGTCTGTAGCTGAGCCAACGCAGTCAGCTGCGCTTCGCCAGGCGCGAGCGCGTTCAGTCCGCTCAGCTTCAGCCACAGAAAGTCGTCGGTGGATGACTGCAGCTCAGACACCGCCTCTGAGAGCTCTTCTGTTACGTCAGACGCCCCCAGCGCAGAGTACACCGCCCTGGGGCATGGACAGGTCAGAGTAACATAACACCATGGTACGTCAGGTCAGCAAAGTCAAACTGGTCATCAGCTTGCCCTGGAGCAGAAATAAGGTCACCTGGAGCAGTCAGCGTTTGTTGTGTCCTGTCCGTCGGGTCGGTGGCTGCTCTTCGGCGGGCACCAGTCGTCACGGATCACCGGCACTTGCATACGGATCAGGTGTACGTAGTATCAATGCTAAACTAGTGCACGGGTTGGGTGGCACACCAGGTGTACGCATCAGCAGCACTGACCTGGTGTCGGTGTCAGCAGTACTGACCTGGTGTAGGTGTCAGCAGTACTGACCTGGTGTAGGTGTCAGCAGTACTGACCTGGTGTAGGGGTCAGCAGTACTGACCTGATGTAGGTGTCAGCAGCACTGACCTGGTGTCTGTGTCGGCAGTACTGACCTGGTGTCGGTGTCAGCACCACTGACCTGGTGTAGGTATCAGCACCACTGACCTGGTGTAGGTGTCAGCAGTACTGACCTGGTGTAGGTGTCAGCAGTACTGACCTGGTGTAGGTGTCGGCAGTACTGACCTGGTGTAGGTGTCAGCAGCACTGACCTGGTGTAGGTGTCGGCAGTACTGACCTGGTGTCGGTGTCAGCACCACTGACCTGGTGTAGGTATCAGCACCACTGACCTGGTGTAGGTGTCAGCAGTACTGACCTGGTGTAGGTGTCAGCAGTACTGACCTGGTGTAGGTGTCAGCAGTACTGACCTGGTGTAGGGGTCAGCAGTACTGACCAGGTGTAGGTGTCAGCACCACTGACCTGGTGTAGGTGTTAGCAGTACTGACCTGGTGTCGGTGTCAGCAGTACTGACCTGGTGTAGGTGTCAGCAGTACTGACCTGGTGTAGGGGTCAGCAGTACTGACCTGGTGTAGGTGTCAGCACACTGACCTGGTGTGTGTCGGCAGTACTGACCTGGTGTGGTGTCGCACCACTGACCTGGAGTAGGTGTCAGCACCACTGACCTGGTGTAGGTGTCAGCAGTACTGACCTTGTGTAGGTGTCAGCAGTACTGACCTGGTGTAGGTGTCAGCAGTACTGACCTGGTGTAGGGGTCAGCAGTACTGACCAGGTGTAGGTGTCAGCAGCACTGACCTGGTGTAGGTGTCGGCAGTACTGACCTGGTGTCGGTGTCAGCACCACTGACCTGGTGTAGGTAGCAGCATCACTGACCTGGTGTAGGTGTCAGCACCACTGACCTGGTGTAGGTGTCGGCAGTACTGACCTGGTGTAGGTGTCAGCAGTACTGACCTGGTGTAGGTGTCGGCAGTACTGACCAGGTGTAGGTGTCAGCAGTACTGACCTGGTGTAGGTGTCGGCAGTACTGACCTGGTGTAGGTGTCGGCAGTACTGACCTGGTGTAGGTGTC
This sequence comes from Imbricaverruca yamaguchii, assembly GCA_034440575.1. Taxonomy (NCBI): domain Eukaryota; kingdom Metazoa; phylum Arthropoda; class Thecostraca; family Neoverrucidae; genus Imbricaverruca; species Imbricaverruca yamaguchii. Next base: position 106,795 of record JAOTOL010001197.1, read on the forward strand.
AGCAGTACTGACCTGGGTGTAGGTGTCGGCAGTACTGACCTGGTGTAGGTGTAGGTGTCGGCAGTACTGACCTGGTGTAGGGGTCGGCAGTACTGACCTGGTGTAGGTGTCGGCAGTACTGACCTGGTGTAGGGGTCGGCAGTACTGACCTGGTGTAGGTGTCAGCAGTACTGACGTGGTGTAGGTGTAGGTGTCGACAGTACTGACCTGGTGTAGGTGTCGGCAGTACTGACCTGGTGTAGGTGTCAGCAGCACTGACCTGGTGTAGGTGTCGGCAGTACTGACCTGGTGTATGTGTCAGCAGTACTGACCTGGTGTAGGTGTCGGCAGTACTGACCTGGTGTAGGTGTCAGCAGTACTGACCTGGTGTAGGTGTAGGTGTCGGCAGTACTGACCTGGTGTAGGTGTCGGCAGTACTGACCTGGTGTATGGGTCAGCAGTACTGACCTGGTGTAGGGGTCGGCAGTACTGACCTGGTGTATGGGTCAGCAGTACTGACCTGGTGTAGGTGTCACCAGTACTGACCTGGTGTAGGGGTCGGCAGTACTGACCTGGTGTAGGGGTCAGCAGTACTGACCTGGTGTAGGTGTCAGCAGTACTGACCTGGTGTAGGTGTCGGCAGTACTGACCTGGTGTAGGTGTCAGCAGCACTGACCTGGTGTAGGTGTCAGCAGTACTGACCTGGTGTAGGTGTCAGCAGTACTGACCTGGTGTAGGGTCGGCAGTACTGACCTGGTGTAGGTGTCGGCAGTACTGACCTGGTGTAGGTGTCGGCAGTACTGACCTGGTGTAGGTGTCAGCAGTACTGACCTGGTGTAGGTGTCAGCAGTACTGACCTGGTGTAGGTGTCGGCAGTACTGACCTGGTGTAGGTGTCAGCAGTACTGACCTGGTGTAGGTGTCAGCAGCACTGACCTGGTGTAGGGGTCGGCAGTACTGACCTGGTGTAGGTGTCGGCAGTACTGACCTGGTGTAGGTGTCGGCAGTACTGACCTGGTGTAGGTGTCAGCAGTACTGACCTGGTGTAGGTGTCGGCAGTACTGACCTGGTGTAGGTGTCGGCAGTACTGACCTGGTGTAGGGGTCGGCAGTACTGACCTGGTGTAGGTGTCGGCAGTACTGACCTGGTGTAGGTGTAGGTGCAGTGATAAATTATTCAAGAAATAGGGTGGAATATACCACTTTCTGAACAATCAATCGACATCCTTCTCCAAGAAGTATCGACATCCTGCTCCTTGATGCATGCTCATGAGGTCTTCATGTCTCCTTTCTGACAGTATCACATTTATAAGTAGCATTGTCTCATGCGCATTCTCTCGATAAAGAATGGTGGTACGCGAACATTTCACAATGCAATTCCAGGTGAAAGAATTACCTAAAATGTGATAGGGCAATGCAAAATGCAATACAAGATTATAGCAGCTATTATTCCCCCTATCCCGACTATAGCTCTTTTTAAATTAATAATCTAAAAACAAATTATAAAAGTGCCAGCATAAGTACCTACACCGTTGGCTGAAATTTGAGTCTGAAGACATGAAAAGTATTTTAAATGGCACTAATTCCAAGGCAAATTTCGACATCCTACTGTACTCGTTTCGACATCTCACACCTAACGGAAAACCAATATTTTAACCCTGTGTAGGTGTCGGTGTCGGCAGCACTGACCTGGTGTAGGTGTCAGCAGTACTGACCTGGTGTAGGTGTCAGCAGTACTGACCTGGTGTAGGTGTCGGCAGTACTGACCTGGTGTAGGTGTCAGCAGTACTGACCTGGCGTCTGTGTCGGCAGTACTGACCTGGTGTAGGTGTCGGCAGTACTGACCTGGTGTAGGGGTCGGCAGTACTGACCTGGTGTAGGTGTCAGCAGTATTGACCTGGTGTAGGTGTCGGCAGTACTGACCTGGTGTAGGTGTCGGCAGTACTGACCTGGTGTAGGTGTCGGCAGTACTGACCTGGTGTAGGTGTCGGCAGTACTGACCTGGTGTAGGTGTCGGCAGTACTGACCTGGTGTAGGTGTCGGCAGTACTGACCTGGTGTAGGTGTCGGCAGTACTGACCTGGTGTAGGTGTCGGCAGTACTGACCTGGTGTAGGTGTCGGCAGTACTGACCTGGTGTATGTAGCAGCAGTACTGACCTGGTGTAGGTGTCGGCAGTACTGACCTGGTGTAGGTGTCGGCAGTACTGACCTGGTGTAGGTGTCGGCAGTACTGACCTGGTGTAGGGGTCGGCAGTACTGACCTGGTGTAGGGGTCAGTGCCGGCGGCGCTGCCTCGCCGGTACATCAGCCGGACGGCCGTCTCAGACTCTGCCGGCAGTCGGCCGTCACTGCTGCCGGCCAGCTCGGCCAGCAGGCGTGCCACCTCCAGCAGCGGCGCGCCGGCCTGCGCGGCCGCGTCGCGCGCCGCCGCCGGGTCGCCGCAGCGCAGGCAGTGGTAGATGATGGGCCACACGGCCAGCCCGTCCACCAGCGTCGTGTCGGTGGCCGACAGCGGCGGTCGCACCGCCAGGTACGAGTGTACCAGCTGTCTGGTGCCCGGCACACCGCCCAGCGACGCCGCCGCCAGGTTACCGCGTACCAGCCGCTGCAGGCGGGTACAGTAGCTGCCGCACACACACGGACACCCGTCACACCAGCTGACACACACACACGGACACCCGTCATATCACCTGCCACACACACGGACACCCGTCACAGCAGCTGCTGCACACACATGGACACCAGTCACAGCAGCTGCCACACACACATGGACACCCGTCACATCACCTGCCACACACATGAACACCCGTCACATCACCTGACACACACATGGACACCCGTCATAGTAGCTGCCACACACATGGACACCCATCACAGCAGCTGTCACACACACGGACACCCGTCACATCACCTGACACACACATGGACATCCATCACAGCAGCTGCCACACACATGGACACCTGTCATAGTAGCTGGACCACAGCCTGAACACAGCCACTGCACCACAAGGTGGGGGTGCCGATCACAGCCTCACGGCCACTGCAGCCTGCCACATAAAAAGGCATCAAATTGTGTTTAAAAATAAAACAAAAACACATAAAATAGACTTTAAAAAACTACATCACCTAAACATCATTTAATTTTTAGCATGTTTTGGCATGTGATGTTCAAAGTTTAATGCCCTCGGTAGCGGTTTTGGTAATTGGTTACCCCGAATGAACCGGGTTGCGGCTACGATGCACAAACACAGAGAAAATGAGGGAAGCAAAGCCGCCATATAGAAGAGGAAAACACCACCAGAGTTGTCGATAGGGGAAAGGAGTGATTTCACCTATTTTAGGTCTTCTCCTCAATGAGGGAACAGCAAAGTGGGCATCTAATACCAAAGAGCTAGGAATTGTCTGATGTCTAAAGTCGCCTCCCAAACCGACCACTGGTTTCCCTTCATAGTTTCCCTCACATACTGATATGGCTGTTGGACACACGAGTTGCGTTTTCCATTTCTAGCGCTGACTAGCAAACAGGCTGCCACGCCCCAGTGGCTAGAGATCACGGGGACATGACTGGAAAGTCAGCACGCGTAGCTCACCTGGTCTCCAGGAAGCGCTTGGCCTGGCGTATGAGGCTCGCCTGCACGGCACCGGAGAAGCGGCCCACCTGGGACCGCACCTGCACCTCCGTCACACAGCGCACCGTGTCCCACAGCTCCACCGCCACCTGCGGCATACTCTCGGGTGTCAGAGCTGCTGACAGCTCCTGTCAGATATCACCCATCACACATTGTACCGTGTCCCACAGCTCCACCGCCACCTGCTGCCATCCTCGGGTGTCAGAGCTCCTGACAACCCATGTCATCATATCATCTGTCATACATACCCATCCATACATGCATATATATATATATATATATATATATATATATATATATATATATATATATATATATATATATATATTTATGCATAGATATATATATATATATATTCATATTATGCATATATATATATATATATATATATATATATATATATATATATATATATATATATATATATATATATATATATATATATATATATATATATATATTCATATTTATGCATAGATATGCATATATATATATATTCATATATATATATATATATATATATATATATATATATATATATATATATATATATATATATATATATAATCACAAATACCTGCATACCCTCTACTAAAAGCACTGCCCACACGCCCTCACCAGACATATGCAGTACTATATCATGCTGAACGTTTATCTCTACACCAGCATCAAACACACACTGGGCGCTCGACCAGCGAGGGAGGAAAGACGGACCATGAGGTTTCGACGCAACAGGCACAGTGTCGGCTACCACACCGCGACACAACACTTATGCGCCGTCCACAACCGCGCTCCGCTGGCAGTCCGTGAAGACGTGCACAACTGAGTGGAACCTTCGCCAATGTGCAGGAATTTCAAAAGCAAGCGCAATCTACTTCGGCAATTCGAAATAGTACATTCAAATTGTGCATATGTGCATTCAATATTCAGCAGACGAAAATCCAATTGCAGAAACGTTGTCATCAGTTTCGGCGTATGCACGGTGAAAGACGGTCAGTGTCAGATGAACTTGGCCACAATGTTGCCGAAATCGGGTTGATTATCGAAACATGGCGTATTTCGGACTACTCCCAAACGTAAAATCAGTATATGTATAACGCTGTTCCACGGTCCTTTTTAGCCTTCGAACTAAAGATATACCGCATACGCGAACGTACCGCAAATTATGTGTTTTAACGGGGTATAAAGTATACCTCGCTGAACGCATACGTTCAGTGGGAGCGCTCTACCAAACAGACTCCAGCCACGCAGTCGTCTTGCAGACATGCTATGGCGCTGGCTATGAGCTGCAATTTGCTGACATCTCACAATCACAATAAAAATATGCTGGGATCTTTCGCTGTCATAAAAATACAATACAAATTGTGACGACCCGAAAAATCATGCACCAAAAGCATGCATCACCTTTCCTTATGTTCATCGCAAAGCCTTCCGCCTAAACAATACAGCATGGCGTTTAGAAACATGCCATGTTTCACTCGATTTCCCGCGAACTGTTCACTCTGTCTACATTATCGGCGATAACAGTCGAATACGAGCGCGGTCTGTCCAACTGGTCGACTCAAGGAAAAAAGAACCTTGGGCTCTTTTACGACGCACTCGATCCCTAGATTTTTAGCGTGGCCAAATTATCACGCCGATTAGTCGCGGGTGGACTCGATAAATATCACCGGCTGTGAGATTCGAACCCACAATCATACGATCAAGATTCCGACAGCTGAAGCAACTGCGCTACCACGGCTCCACAACCATCCGACTCACGTCATCGCCCAGCTTGGCCATCAGGTCGCGACAGATGGAGACCAGGTCGGGCTTGCGGCCGCCCTGCGAGACGCGCTCGATGTAGTCGCCCACCGTCTCGACGTAGGCCAGCTCCTGGGCGGTGAGCGAGCTGCGCACGCCGGCCGTCACGGGCGTGCTGACCGACAGCTGGAACGGCCGCCGACACAGGTCACGTCACGTCACACGTCACGCCACGTCACACGTCACGTCCCAGGGTGTGGGATACACCGTCACTGGGACAACTGCAGCACACACCGACACACGTCACGTCACGAGGTGTGGGATACACCGTCACTGGGACAACTGCAGCACACACCGACACACGTCACGTCACGTCACGTCACACGTCACGTCCCGAGGTGTGAGATACACCGTCACTGGGACAACTGCAGCACACACCGACACACGTCACGTCACGTCACACGTCACGTCCCAAGGTGTGTGATACACCGTCACTGGGACAACTGCAGCACACACCGACACACGTCACGTCACGTCACGTCACACGTCACGTCCCGAGGTGTGAGATACACCGTCACTGGGACAACTGCAGCACACACCGACACACGTCACGTCACGTCACACGTCACGTCCCAAGGTGTGGGATACACAGTAACTGGGACAACTGCAGCACACACCGACACACGTCACGTCACGTCACACGTCACGTCCCAAGGTGTGGGATACACCGTCACTGGGACAACTGCAGCACACACCGACACACGTCACGTCACGCCACGTCACACGTCACGTCCCAAGGTGTGGGATGCACCGTGACCAGGACAATAATTGCGGCACACACCGTCACACGTCATACGCCCACCTGACGTTGTAGACGGACTACCAACACACGTCGGCGGCAGACCTGGCGCGAGTCATGCACACTTGGCCGGCTGGTTGCCTATTGGGGCCGAGGCACATCAAATGCATCGGGCATTCGGCGCCTGACTCGGGGCACAACACATCCAACAGGTGACGTCACTGTCAACAGGTGACGTCAGTGTCGTTACCGCCACCCAGCAATTGACAGTTGGCGCGAAATGGCGCAGCGGCGACGTCCGTAGCCCGTCTCCGCTCGGTTATACAGACATTCGAAGGCCACCAATGGTGTGCCAAGTGGCGCGCCTACCTCCGGCTGGATGGTGACCTCCAGCAGGTCCTGACCTGATAGTGGGCCAGATAATGACGTCCAGCAGGTCCTGACCTGACAGTGGACCAGATGGCCGCCTACCTCCGGTTGGATGGTGACGTCCAACAGGTCCTGGCCCGACGTAGCCAGCGTGGCGAGGATGCGCTGCTTCTCCAGCTCCCAGCACGACTGGAACGCCTCCCAGTGGTACTGGTCCACCTGGTCAAACGTCTGTCCGGCGGCGCGAGAGCGTCAGCAGATGCTTCAACAGTACAACAGGACCAGAGTACTGAGTGGCAGTGCGGGTCCACCTGGTCAAACGTCTGTCCGGCGGCGCGAGGGCGTCAGCAGATGCTTCAACAGTACAACAGGACCAGAGTATTGAGTGGCAGTGCGGGTCCACCTGGTCAAACGTCTGTCCGGCAGGACAGAGGGTCACCAAAATTTTTTAAAAAAAAAAAAAACAAAAAAATTAGGGGCTGTCCGGTCCGGCGGCAGACGGAGCGTCAGCAGATGCTTCAACAGTACAACAGGACAGAGTAGTGGCAGTGGGGTCACCTGGTAAACGTCTGTCCGGCGGAGAGCGTCAGCAGATGCTTCAACAGTACAACAGGACCAGAGTACTGAGTGGCAGTGCGGGTCCACCTGGTCAAACGTCTGTCCGGCAGCGCGAGAGCGTCAGCAGATGCTTCAACAGTACAACAGGACCAGAGTACTGAGTGGCAGTGCGGGTCCACCTGGTCAAACGTCTGTCCGGCAGGACGAGAGCGTCAGCAGATGCTTCAACAGTACAACAGGACCAGAGTACTGAGTGGCAGTGCGGGTCCACCTGGTCAAACGTCTGTCCGGCGGCGCGAGGGCGTCAGCAGATGCTTCAACAGTACAACAGGACCAGAGTACTGAGTGGCAGTGCGGGTCCACCTGGTCAAACGTCTGTCCGGCGGCGCGAGGGCGTCAGCAGATGCTTCAACAGTACAACAGGACCAGAGTACTGAGTGGCAGTGCGGGTCCACCTGGTCAAACGTCTGTCCGGCGGCACGAGAGCGTCAGCAGATGCTTCAACAGTACAACAGGACCAGAGTACTGAGTGGCAGTGCGGGTCCACCTGGTCAAACGTCTGTCCGGCGGCGCGAGGGCGTCAGCAGATGCTTCAACAGTACAACAGGACCAGAGTACTGAGTGGCAGTGCGGGTCCACCTGGTCAAACGTCTGTCCGGCGGCGCGAGAGCGTCAGCAGATGCTTCAACAGTACAACAGGACCAGAGTACTGAGTGGCAGTGCGGGTCCACCTGGTCAAACGTCTGTCCGGCGGCGCGAGAGCGTCAGCAGATGCTTCAACAGTACAACAGGACCAGAGTACTGAGTGGCAGTGCGGGTCCACCTGGTCAAACGTCTGTCCGGCGGCGCGAGAGCGTCAGCAGATGCTTCAACAGTACAACAGGACCAGAGTACTGAGTGGCAGTGCGGGTCCACCTGGTCAAACGTCTGTCCGGCGGCGCGAGGGCGTCAGCAGATGCTTCAACAGTACAACAGGACCAGAGTACTGAGTGGCAGTGCGGGTCCACCTGGTCAAACGTCTGTCCGGCGGCGCGAGAGCGTCAGCAGATGCTTCAACAGTACAACAGGACCATAGTACTGAGTGGCAGTGCGGGTCCACCTGGTCAAACGTCTGTCCGGCGGCGCGAGAGCGTCAGCAGATGCTTCAACAGTACAACAGGACCAGAGTACTGAGTGGCAGTGCGGGTCCACCTGGTCAAACGTCTGTCCGGCGGCGCGAGGGCGTCAGCAGATGCTTCAACAGTACAACAGGACCAGAGTACTGAGTGGCAGTGCGGCCCCAGCTGGTCAAGCGTGGCCAAACGGTCCGACTCTCTCGTCCTGAAAGGAATTGGTGAAGCCGACATCCACATTGGCTTGTAGGGCTTCAAGGAAAAATCTCACGGCTAAAGTACAAACGGAACAGTTGGTTGGTCATTTGTTTTACGACACATTGACCGTTGTGTCATGTAACGTCGCCAATATCTCACGCCGATTGATCGCGGGCGAAGAGTAGCGACAGGTGAGACTCGAACCCACAACCTTTCAATTGTGAGACAGGCAACTTACCCCTAGGCTACTCTTCCACAAACGGAACAGTCACCAGGCCTCCAGATCCCCACGCCTGCCCAGCACGTCTGTCCAGCACCACTAAACATGGGTTCCACTTCTAACCAGTACCACAACGCAGCTCCCCATTTCTACCAAACAGACAATTCCACACGTCTACCCACCCATCCCTACAACACGGCTCCCCATCTCTGCCTGTCGCCACAACACAACTCCATAATTATACACAGTACCACAGCGCGGCTCCCCACGTCTGTCCAGCACCACAAAACACAGGCTCACTTTTGTCCAGTACCACAACATGACTCCAAATTTCTACCCAGCACGACATGGCTTCTCACATTTGCCCAGTAACACAACACGGCTCCCCATTTCTACCCAGTGCTGCGTGGCTCTCACGTCTCCCCAGCACCACGACACGTCTGCCCAGCGCCACGACACGTCTGCCCAGCACCACGACAAGTCTGCCCAGCACCACGACACGTCTGCCCAGCACCACGACACGTGTGCCCAGCACCACGACACGTCTGCTCCAGCACCACGACACGTCTGCTCAACACCACGACACGTGTGCCCAGCACCACGACACGTCTGCTCAACACCACGACACGTCTGCCCAGCACCACGACACGTGTGCCCAGCACCACGACACGTCTGTCCAGCACCACGAGACGTCTGCTCAACACCACGACACGTCTGCTCAACACCACGACACGTCTGCCCAGCACCACGAGACGGCGGGGGACAGCACCGCACCTGTTTGCGTGACTGCTCGATGACAGTTAGCACGGCGTTCTCTCGCTCGTTGCGCAGGAAGCCGGCGATGTCGGTGTCGTGGACGGGCTGCAGCGGCTGGAAGGTGCGCGACGCGTCCAGCGCGTCCAGCCGCTGCGACAGCGACGGCAGGTCCACACCCTTGGAGCCCAGCAGGATCGAGCTGCCGCACGCCACCGGTGCGGTGTTGGACTGGTGCGCGTCACATACAGGGCTTCATTGGGAAAGGGACGTCCGCAGGCGGCCACTACCCAGGAAACTACAACACTGCACCATGATGCCATCATACATGGCATTCTGATTAGCATCTTTAAAAGGAAAATAGTCATAATTTTGGCTGGGGTGGCTTCTATGTCAAGCTTATTGCGCCATGTTTCGGTCAACCATCCGATCCGTGAATGTCAATTCAGCTGCAGAATTTTGACCAGGAGACGTGCCGTCAATGCACCGACATGTCCATCCAGCAGGCCCCACGTCCCCCGGCCTCGTCGGCCCAGCTACCAACTGACCCTCACAGCCTGGGGTGTGAGTGTGTGCAGCACATCGCTAGAATACGTATTTCACTAGGCGTGAGTGTCGAATCAAGTATAGTAGGATATCGAAATTTATCATGGAAATGATATCGCTGAACACATTCTTCCAACTATTTGAATGATAAATATAAAAATATACCTACCAACTGACAGTGAATGACATCACATCACAGGTAATCATCATACCTGAATGATACTGATGATACCTGAACGAGCATGATAATTATCAACAAGATACTGTTAAAAATGAAATATGGGGACATAAACTCATCAAGAAGCATGATGTCAATACTCTGGAAGAGGTGCCAATTCAGTGTTCAGAAAGAGGTATATTTCACCAAATTTCACTAACAATTCATCACTGGTGCAGCGACTTGGGCTGTCTTGCCCCGACAAGGGAGACCAATGCTCTAAGGGAGCTGTTGCTCTAACCAGTTAAGCTCTCTGGATGGCATGTTGTTGACGTGTCGACTCATACCGTGACGTCGTGGAAGTCAGGTATTTATGTGGAAAACGACACATTCAAGAGGTTGATTTGACCTCCCAGGGCCCAGGGACACAGTTTTGACTTCCTGAACTGATCTTCAACAGAACTTCACAGTGTGCGACTGCAATAACTATTACTGGTTTCACCATACTCAACTCATCATCTATATCATTATCTGTCAACTTTAGCACCACAACCGTGCAGACCGATCAGCGTTCACCTGTCAATATCATCTTTCATCTGCACTTTTTCTAACCACAATTGCCTGGGCGCCATCAGGAGTTTCGCCGCTACCCTCCAATCGACACATTAACTCCCGACCACCGCCGCCACCTCTCGCCACGCGACGTCGACTCACGCCTTGACGTCCTGGGCACCGGTCTGCGCGGTGCGCGCCCACAGCTGCTGGCCGGCCTCCATCAGCTGCTTGAGGTTGCGCTCGACCCGCGGCAGCTCGCTGGACGCGTCCATGTCAGACGTCAGCCGGCTGGCCTGCTGCAGCAGGTCGGACAGACTCGTGCTGTCCGACATGGTGTCACCTGTGGCGGTCAGGTCAGGGTCAGGTCAAGTCAGGGTCAGGATCAGCCGGCTGGCCTGCTGCAGCAGGTCGGACAGACTCGTGCTGTCCGACATGGTGTCACCTGCGGCGGTCAGGTCAGGGTCAGGTCAAGTCAGGGTCAGGATCAGCCGGCTGGCCTGCTGCAGCAGGTCGGACAGACTCGTGCTGTCCGACATGGTGTCACCTGCAGCAGTCAGGTCAGGGTCAGGTCAAGTCAAGTCAGGGTTATGGTCAGGTCAGGGTTATGGTCAGGTCAGGGTTATGGTCAGGTCAGGGTTATGGTCAGGTCAGGGTTATGGTCAGGTCAGGGTCAGGTCAGGCCAGTGTCAGCTGGCTGGTCTGCTGCAGCAGGTCGGACAGACCTGTGCCATTCAACATGGTGTCACCTGCAGTGGTCAGGTCAGGTCTGAGATGGTGAAAGGCTAGTACCATGTGATATGATATCACCTGCAAAGATCAGGTCAGGGTCATGTGCATGGTTTGGGACTGGTCATGGGACAGGGCAGACCTGGATGTCAGTGCAGTGTTGGAAAATGTCATCATTCTAATTATTTTACATGTGCATTATCCTCTTCAGAAAATTATAATCTCATTTTCCTTCCTGAAAGATTGAACATGCTGTTTGGAACAACTATCAAACTGTTGTTCTTTGATAGAAATGGTAGAATGTTGCTGGCAGTACAAAAACATGTTCCAGCTGAAGAATGGTGATAATTATCCTGTGGTAATAAGAATGATACACATTTTTCTTCTTCATAGGTAGGTAGCAGATTATCTGCCCCTCACAGATGAGCAGAATTGTGGAGTAGCAGAGTGCTCACAGTTGTCTCTGGGAGTAGCAACATCTATGCTATCAACAAATGTAATTGTATGATTTAGGTGGCAACATCAAAGGTAGTTACATCATCTGGAATTGCATTACAAAATGGGAGTGCAATGCTTTCTGTAACAGTGAACATGTTAATAATAGCAAACAGTGTGATGATGTTAAAAACAAGGAATGAAGACAGTATGAAGGTGCACACAGAAGCATGTCAATTCTTAAGGAATGATGCAAATTCACCACTCAGTATGTGTTCAGTCTCCTTATATTCATGATTTTGTTACTACTGCAGTGTATTTGGTGTGCACTTTTATTGCTGGCTAGTGTGCCTTAGATATATCTTTGATAGTATCACAGCATAAGGTCTATACCAGGCCAGTCTTACACACAGTTTTAACCCTGTAAAGCAAAAAAAAAAAAAAGAAGAAAAAGCTAAGTCACATTTACTGTTTGAGGACCACAATTGAAGCAAAAACATTTTATGTAGAAAAGTTTGAAAATGATGTTCAGCTAAGGTATATTTATCAAACTTGTGAAATTACTTCACATATTTTTTTCTGCTGACATTCTTCAGACTTAATAAAGAGGTTAGAGAAAGATTTTGTAATTGAACTTGAATAAACATTGTCTCAATCCCAATCCCCTTTTATATTTTGCTTCCCAACTGAAAACCAGGCAATTACAATATAAATGAATGGTGACATCATAAGGTTCATAAAGTGTTAAGGCTTAATAAAAACAGGATGTTGCAGCCCAGAATAGTTGTCTGACCAATTTTACATACATTCCATGAGGGACTCCCCACAAAATCTAAAGGCATGCTATTCCATGCCTTGTTGCTCAATTTTGGTGCATTGTTGCTTAATTATTCTACACCTTGATTTGTCTGACATGAATTAATGACCCATGTGTGATATCATTGTGATGTCATTTTAACAAATTCAGACATGGCATTCAAGCAATTTCCTCCAAATCTAATTCAAAACTCAACACACAAAGCTATTCATTTTCTTGGTGACTGATGTGCCCCAGGCATATTTTGTTATAGTTGTATCAGAGCAACAGGAGCCATTTATAAGACTCACAATTAATATCATGTCATAAATTCAAATACATGGTGTAAATATTCAGGAGTTCAAACGAAAATAACTGGCACATATCCACAATTTTAAAGCAATTGATAATAATTTGTATAATTATAATTTTAAACTAATAATTTTTTTGTCAGGTACCTACCTAGGTACAATGCCAAAATGAATCCACTAGGATGTCAGATTACCATGTGAAAACATGTTTCAAATAAGTTGTCTCCATCCTTCAAGCCCAACATTGTGCCACTAGCACAGGCAGTCCTATCTAGCTAATGTGCAATATCCATCTCATCCTATCTACCGTGCCCTGTGCAAGATGCAACACACGATGCACCTATAGCCTCTTCGGGCTGTGCACGGCTATATAAACCTAGGATAACAAACATAATAGACGGTATAGAACGGGGCACTTACGTTGAGTTTTTGAAGTACCTTCGTCTATATACCGTCTTATTCTTGTGGATTTTGTAGTAATAGCGCGGGGCCTGTTTCAAAGGTGAGGGCTACAACCGGTACGCACATGCGACGAATTCAAGTTAATGACAGTGAAACCAGAGCTTACTTTGCAGCCAAAACTTGCAGCAAGTCGTATCCGAGCTAGCTGCGAGGATTTACATCAAACCTTTGCCAATAGGTTCACAGGATAGGAATCTATCAATGCTTTTGAATGTATAAACATGGAACGGTGCTCAAAAATGCTAAATTGTCCAATTCAATCTAAAATTTCCTTCTTGCATTCGAAGCCAAAGGTGCCTTCTCTTTGATATTGCAAGATGACATTAAGAATAAGTTTATCTTTAGATACCATACACCCCAGAGTAAAATTCATATGCCAATATGGCTCAACGGAGTTACGTAAAGCCTCGGAGCCTTGATATGTATTTAAAAATTGTGAATAATTTGTTTTGGTTACACAATTGTGCTTTCTTTTGCTCTAAGTAATGATAGATGGAGTGAGATTTATGCTAAGTAAGTGTACACGGATATTGCTAAGCTTATGCTAAGTAAGTGAACCTTGTAAAACAGGCATGGGTGGAGCCTGAAAAGTACTTCTATGGCACTCAAGCCACATGAGTTACGTGCGATCGTGTGAATAGGGCTGGATAGGCATTGATGGGTGTGTTGGATGTTGGTGGATGGATTTTTTAAATAAGGAATGTGGTATTGGTTGGGGTGATGAGTATCTTTTTTCCCGGGTTATTCCATCTTCCCTTTATAGTCCCTGGATGGTCGCCTGCAGTTCTTAAGTCTGAACGCTGTTTGACTTGGTGACTTTTGGATGCAAAAGGAAAACTTTAGAGTCAACCGATTTAAATTTGTTGGAGGGGAGCTGGAGGCATTCCGGACCATAGAAGTAATTTGCGTGACCACTAATGCGAGTGGGCTTTGCAAGGACTCGGCAAGTGTAGATTTATGTTAACCCGTGCCGTACCGAGGGTCTTCAACCGCCCCCACCTCCCTCATGATTTTCGCGGATAGTGAACGAACGACGCGCGGCAGGGTGCCGAAATCTTGCATACCTTTCCCACATCAATTTGGCATGCTATGTCAAACTTTTGAAGTCAGGTCATCTGGGGTCGATGAGTTAACCTAGGTCAAGTAAGGTCACTTCCAAAAAAAGGTTAACCAGTCGTCACGCTTTAACGGATACAAATATTTTTAGGGAACTTTCAGCGTTTGCTTACCTTTTGGGATGCAACAAAACGTACCACTAGAAAACAAAATCCATTAGAAACCATTAAGAACCATTAGGATTTTCCTACTGGTTTCAATGGTCCCTAATGGTTTGACTGTTTCCTAATGGCATTTACCAGATGGTGTAGTGATCCCAATGGTCCTAATGGTATTCTGGCCAGACCGATCGAAGTTTCCATTCGGAATCTGGTGGTTGTGTCGTTTTCCTAGTGGAAAAAAATATTCTGAATGTTTTTTTATGGCAGTCTTTAGACATGCATAGATTGGATATTGGATATAGAACCATTAGGACTACTAGGTACCATTATGACCATTAGGTACCATCAGAACTATTAGGACCACTAGGTACCATTAGGACCACTAGGCACCATTAGGACCACTAGGCACCATTAGGACCACTAGGTACCATCAGGACCATTAGGCACTATCAGGACCATTAGGTACCATCATCAGGACCATTAGGTACCACCAGGACCATCAGGTACTATCAAGACAATTAGGTACCATCAGGACCATTAGGTACTATGAAGACAATTAGGTACCATCAGGACCATTAGGTGCCATGAGGACCACTAGGGATATAATCAAATAATTAAATTACTTTAAATACAGGTTTGAAATAATTCGAATAATTGAATTTAATTAAAATAATTTAAATACATTAAAGCTATGCTAGGATATTTCATTATCAGGCGAAAAGTGGCTTTACGGAACCGCCTATCTTCACATATCCATCTATATTGCGCATATATTTATCCATCACTAGCGTGCCAATGGGGTCTGCTACACTTTTTTGAGCCGGGTAAAGATTATGTTGGGTATATGTGCTTTAAATTATAAGTCAGTATGTGCTTGTTATTTGTGATTTATATAAGCTAAAAAGTACAAAAATTGTTTAAAACTTATTAATTCCGTCATTTAATTCAAACAATCTGATTGGCTGACAAAGCACTGACGTCACTCGATAGTACGACTGCCAAGGGTATTATTTACAAGGTTATTTGCGCCTGACGAGGGTGGGGAAATAGCGTGCTGGCGAGAGTTTCGAATTTGTGCGTAAAAGTCCATGAAAATGAGCTCAACTGTGGCTTATAAGTGCTGTTTTGTGCCTCAGTGCACTAATTCTACCTCTCTCACGCCTTACAAAATATTCCTACCAGTACCCCGTGCTGTTGAACCCCGACGTAAATGGGCCCAAATGGCGAGGCGTGACGATAAGGACAGTTTGGTGTCTTCTGCTCCCTGGTTCTGCTGTGAAGATCATTTTGAGGTAAGTTCAACCTCTGCCTGAAAATGGAAAAACTGGAGAAATTCAATTTGTACAATTTTTGCCCACTGCTCAGACTGTGAGGGGACTAAAACTCCTATTTTGGGTGCTGGGTCTCAGCGAGACCACTTTTCGTTTCTTGTAATGTGTGTGTATGCAATAACTGTCAATGGATTCATTACCATGTGCATAATAGTGAATGCTTTAATTATTGCCAATTTTCCCTGGTTAAACCTGGCTTAAACTGGTAAGTTAGATATGTTGTTCAGTGCTACCATGAAAACAAACAAGTGTCATTATTTTTGTTTTCACTGAGGATAAGGAAAAAACTTGCTTTAAACTGGTAAGTGCCAGAAATGCCCACCCAGGTTGTCAACACATGGTGTGTGTGAGCCTGTCTTTTAATATTCTGCATGAAATGATTCATTTCAATTTTACAGAAATTCATGATCCTTTTGTCAACTGACCACATCTAAATGGTGGGTATAGGTACCTAGGTAAGCACATTTGTACCTGCAAACTTAACATGCACATAAATCATATGCCATGGCATGTATGCGAGGCCTGCTGACACAGCTTTAAGCATTTATGTGAACAATACAATTATTTGACCTGTTTGAAATTGCCAAATGATCACTAGGCCCCATGTCAGTCAGTGATCTATGGTTGCTAACTATTATTTTCTGTATCTACAAAAATTTAGAATATCAGCTGATGGGCATGTTAAAGAATAGGGGTAAATTCCAACTTACAAGTAACAAGGCCAAATTATGACCATCATACTTGTCTTAGGGGACACTATGTGCATGATATGGAGTAATGGTGCCCTAACCTATTCATTGCATTTACCACCTTTGATGCATGTTATATATTTCCCCCCCTTGTACAAACATGGGGAAAAGTCTATGAAATTGTAGATTGCTGTGGATGTAGCCATATCCATCAGCCATAGGCAGCCAACTGATGTCATCATTCCTACTAAAATCCTTTTTGCCACCAGCATTTTCTGCCAGCCAGTTTTAATTGGTAAAACCAGTAGCATAAATAAATTATGCCAGCTGCTGCTCCCCCGCCCTCCTGTACCACAATCTCAAACCCCCCTGTAACCATCATGTCTCACCTCTGATTCTTCACCGCCCGGATCTGAGCAGACACGTGGAGGTCGGACTTGGAGAAAAACTCAGCTACCATGATGTGATTTATGTCAGGGATGTTTCTAGAATCCGCTTTTACATACCCAGGCTCCATCCTTCCAGTTAATAGTCCAATCTGACTGACTTTAATGCGAAAAATATGTCTCAAAACACTAATAGATACCCTCCACAACGAACGAACTTCCCAAGGCCGTATGAACTTCCCACCTTGTATACGCGTTTATATTGTTTGTCTCGTATGCGCCATTTGGCTTACTATCGAGTGACGTCACGCGTGAATACTGCCCCGAGGGTATTTAAAGAACGTGGATTTTTCTCCATGATTTCGGAATTTTCAACATTCAATATGAGCATTTTTGAACTCAGCGTGATTTTATACATCGGAAACCAACGCTGACCAAATTTGTGTAGCGGACCCCATTTCATCTAGTGGCGGTTTGTGCGATTGCTGTTGGCGGTTCGCTAGTCTGGAGAAGTTTAGTTTTCTTTGAAGCACCGGTCACGGTGATTTGCTATTTATGCGTACATATCGTACGTAAGATAATTTGAGAAAGGTAGTTCACATTAGTGATATACAGGACTTCAGACCTGGGAATAAGTACGACTTACGTCCATCTGCGCCAGTCCGGGTCATGTGGAGAGGCCTGCGGCGGATCAAGCGGACCGTTATACAGCATAAGTACTAAAACTGGCTGCTAAGTGGTAATTTCTGTGTGCCTTTTTGCAAACGTTTCATTTGATAGTGTTTCTTAAACAAGACCACTAACTTCTGGCAACGATCACATGACAAATCGTTTGCCTTTGGCACCTAGGGAAAGAAACTATTGATTTATGTACATTTGGGAAGGTTTATGTACATCTGAACACTTTAGACGTCATGCAACAAATAACTACTGCTGATTCTGTGTGGTTGAACCAATGATTGCACGGTATACTAAACATGAAAATGAACAAGCTATCCAATGTTCAAACGGTTCCTTTTGATGAAATTATTCAACCGCTTGAAAAAAAGCATCCTTGAAAAACGCCATAATTTCTTAGCGGTGTGCCATATTCCAAACATGAAGATGTGGTTGTGCAGGATTACTTCACTGCAACTGTTGTGACACTAGTCATTAGTAGCCATTACAGAATATAACTACTGGTGCAGTTGCAAACAAAAAATAGGTAATTTCCTTATGTTTTATTTTCAAGCCCGCTGATATCGGAAGTGATGGCGCCTGCGGACTGCTAGCTCCATGAGCAAAGAATTAGTAGAACTATGTGGTCAGACTTTCATATTTCAGTAGAGAAAGGTCCATTGTTCATGAATACTGCCATCTTCTTTATTTACTCTCTGAACAGGATGCTGTGGTCGTCCAAAGGTAGGTGTTCAGTAAACTGTATATGTTTAGATCCCCCACTTCCACCTTGGGGAAAGGGGTCCTGAACAGTTGTTTCCTGAACACCTACCTTTTGTATGTCTCCCACATCACGTTTGGTGCATAAAGCACAAAAAGATGGTGGTGTTTGTAGGCAATCCACCTTGTCTATCAAAATGCAAAGCACTGATCATGTCAAAGGTGACTCTGAGATGCATTCAAAAGACCAAGGAAAATGTTTTCAACTTTAAAGACATCAAGACATAAAAGATTAGTGCAACTATGAGCCACAAGGGCCTTTCTTGGTTGCACTCTGTACACTGAACCAGTTGCCCACCAAATCTGCCAATCAGCCCTCCCTGTAATACTGAAAAGCAAGCCCTCTACTCTTATAATGATTGTCTATGCTGTTTTTAAAGATGTTCAATGTGCTGCTACTGACGATGCTTTCTGGCAGCTGGTTCCAGTGTTCCACTACCCTGTTGGTGAAGAAAGTTTGCCTTAACCTTGTTCTGCTGTGGTTAATTTTAATTTTGAATTTATGTCCTCTAATTGCATCATTTCTGTTAAATTCAAACATTTCCCCAAGGTATCCCCTCTCCAGACCATTGACAAATTTAAAGACCTCGATGAGATCTCCTCTCAGCCTTCTATATCTAAGTGAAAACATATTCAATTTCTTCAATCTTTCCTCATATGCCAGGTTGCTTATGCCATTAACCATTTTTGTAGCCCTCTTTTGTACTCTCTCTAAAAGCCAACAATCTTTTTCATAGCTAGGAGACCAAGCTTGGATGCAGTATTCCAAATGTGGCCTGACGTATGCACAGTAAAGCTTCCTGATCACTTCCTCACTTCTGTATGATACATTCCTTTTTATTGCCCCGAGCATTCTCAGTGCCTTCTTCCTGGCTTCCTTGGTCTGTTCTGATGCCCCCAGTTTTGTGTTTAGAATAACACCTAAATCCTTCTCCTGTTGAGATTCTGATAGCACTTGGCCACCCATCAAGTATGGAGCCTTCATATGCTGCTTACCTACATGCATGATTTTGCACTTATCAAAGTTAAATTTCATTTGCCATTCTTCGGACCACTTCACAAGTTTGTCTAAGTCTTTTTGCAGCAAGATATGCTCATCCTGACCTGTTATTGCCCTAAAGACCTTCAAATCTTCTGCAAATTTCAAAACTTTACTGCTTAGGCCACTTTCAATGTTATTTACAAATATAATGAACAGTAATGGCCCTAGTACTGACCCCTGGGGGACTCCACTAAGAACATTTTGCCATGATGACTTTGTACCATTTAGCATCACTCTTTGCTGTCTATCTGAAAGCCACAACTCTATCCATTTTAAGATGCTACCTGCAATACCATGGGACTGAAGCTGTATCATTAACTGTTTATGGGGTACCTTGTCAAAGGCCTTACTAAAGTCAAGATATGCTACATCAACCTGATTTCCCTGATCAAATTGTTCTGTGGCGAAGTTCAAAAAGTCCAAGAGGGTTGTGAGACACGATCATCCTTTTCTAAACCCATGTTGAGTATCTTGAATCAATCTGCTACTTTCCAGATAACTAACTATTCTATCCTTGATAATTGATTCGAGTACCTTGCAGACTAGGGATGTGAGACTTATTGGCCTATAGTTTTCAACTTTCCCTCTTTCTCCTTTCTTGAAAATAGGAGCTACATTTGCCCTTTTCCAATCGGTTGGAATTTCATTATGTGAAACTGATCTACAAAATATTATACTAAGTGGAAATGCCAGTTCCTTTTCAGTTTCCCGCAACACCCTAGCATAAATATCATCAGGTCCTGCTGCCTTATTTGGCTTTATTTTCCTGATATGATTGTAAACAACATCACTATCAATGAAATCAACATCATTTGTCAGATCCCATGTAACTGAACTATGGTGTACGGTTGGCAGATTGGTCATATCTTCCAATGTAAACACTGATTTGAACTGCTTGCTCAGCTCCTCAACCATCTCACTATCCTCACCCAATGTAGTCCCGTTTACTTCCAGTGGACCAATTGTGCTAGAAACTTTACTCAGCTTGTAGAAACTAAAGAACTTTTTACTGTCCCCATTACAGTTTCTAGCTAAATCCAGTTCCTTTGCTCGCTTTGCTGCTCTGGTTTTTTGCTTCACAGTGTCTAGCTTTTCGATACGCCTTTAGATTAATGACATTTGAGGCTTCTTTAAAAACTCTAAATGCAGTTTTCTTAGCCTTAATTGCTCTTATCACGTCTGGTGTAAGCCATGCTGGCTTTCCTACCCTTCTTTTGCATCTTTGCTTTTGGGGGACATGTCTAATCTGAGATTCCTTTAAGTAAGATTTGAACTTTTCCCACATTTCACAGGCATTTAAATTGGATAATTCTTCTTCCCATCTGATGGCACTTAAAGCCGCTCTCATGCCGTTAAAGTCTGCTCTGTTGAAATTTGGAACCTTTACCAAATTATCCATGATAATTTCCCCTACATGTGCCTTGAATCTAACTATGTTATGGTCACTTTTTCCCAGAGTTTCGCCTACAGTCAAGTCTTGAACCAAGTCACATAAATCCGAGAATACAAGGTCCAAGAATGAACCATGCCTGGTAGGTTCCGATACAAACTGGTGTAAGAACAGGTCCTCTTCAAGGCATTTCCTGAACATTTTGCATGATGGGGAGCCAACACCAGCATTTTCATAACCTTTTAGATTAAAGTCACTGAGAATAAGGCACTTCCTCTTAAAGTTTCTACTGATTTCCTCACAAATCACCTTGTCAAGCTCCAGTTGCTGAGAATGTGGCAGGGTTCCTGATCGGTAGAAAGCTCCTATCCTAAGAGCATTGCTGTTGCCTTTTCCCACAGTGACATCAAGCCAAATGGACTCCACAGACACATTTTTATCCCCACCTGCTACTTTTTGAGAACTGAATAAGCTATTCATATAGAGCATTACACCACCCCCTTTCATTGCTGGACCCCTATTGCACGAAAACATATTGTATCCCTGGATCTCATAGTCCTGTAAGTTATCTCCAAAATACCCTTCACTGACCCATGCCTCCGTAATGCAAACAAAATCCGGTTCCTCCTCAGCAACATAACACTTGAACTCATCAAATTTGGAACGGATACTCTGAGCATTAAACATCATACACTTAACAAATGCTCCATAACCACCCTTGGCTCCCTCATATTGAGGAGTCCCTTTATCACTAGATTAACTATAACTCTGTCCCCTTGAGTTGCTGCTGTCCCTATTTGCAGACTTTGTGGTTCTATTGCCTTGGCTGACACTATTGGAATATTCCTGAGTTGGCAATGCAATTTCATCCCTCCCCACCCCATTTCCTAGTTTCCCTGAAGGACATGCTCGTATACTTTGCCTAACTCATGGACCCCCTTCTCAGAAAAGTGCAGGCCATCCCTCTGATAGAGGTCCCACGATGCATAAAACCTGCTCCACTCATCTACAAATGTAAAACCTAGCTCATGGCAGAGCTTTCCTACCCTAGCGTTAGCTGCCAGTGCCCTAGAGCTCCACTCAGGGGAGGCTCTAGCCCTAGGCAAAAATTTACAATTGCATCAAGCTTTTTCTGGCAACTTAAATATGTACCATAAAGTAAGACGTATGCGATATATGATTAGATATTCCTTGATTCTCTTCCGACTGCATGCCATCTATGCTAGCTTCATTGAGTGGACATATCACAAGGATGCTGTGACTATGTGGTGTATTCTGCTGAAATTTTGTTTTCAATGTTCCTTTCTGCACGTCAGCATACAAGTTACTTTTTGTGTGTTGGCTATTTTTACAGAATCTAGATGCATCATTGCTGTTGCAGTAGTGAAATTAGTGATAATCATGAGTACTGGTTATATAGCCAGAGTTGTTGGTGCACAAAAAACCTTAATAGCTCACTAATCTGCATGATTGTAATTATTTGTGTATATTCTGCAGCAGCAGCTCCAGCGTGACGAGACAGATCGTTCGGCCAAAAGATGCTAGGCTGCCTCTGATGAAGGTATCTTTGGTGGCACCTCTGTACTTCCAGATGATATCCATCAAGAACCACTGGAAAAACAAGCCAAGTAAGTATATTTAATTAAAATAAAAAAATAGGGGTATTTAACCAGTAATGGTTTCAATTGATCAGCAGGTACTAAGGAATGTGTGAACACAATTCACCAATGTTAAGTTGTGATGATTGTTAGATATGCTTGCAATGAAGAAGTTCAGATATGTTCCAAATATATAACTGGATGGAGAAAAGATCATTGCGTTTCATCCTGATACCATTTTTTCCTCTCAAAATATGACTCCAGCACAATAATAATTTCAGTTATACACGATGTATTTGAACTTTCCTCAGGCTAAGACACCAATATATATAATTCATGTGCAGTATTTCCTGAAGGTAAGTAGAGAAAACGAACTATAATTTGCTGGTAACTAGCAAATGTAGCCAGCTGATTGTGCTTGCCGCAGCCATGTAAGGTGTTAATTTACACTTTACCAGTGTGCAGTGTGCGTGTCGTGTGTATGTGGATTCATAGTCGTCCACATAACTCAAGAGAGAAATGCTGATTCATGGGGTCATCATATTTTTTGGATGGATGGAAGTTGTTAATTTTGGGGCATCGCCAAATTGTATCGAAGCAAGGACCCCAGAATAAAGGGAAATTAGCAATAACCCATCACAATATATAGCACTTGTGTGGTTGTGAGGAAGGATGTTTGATTACTTTCACCTTTAATACTAATTTGTCCTGAAAGTTTCAATCCTCACTATCCCATGTCTTCAAATGATACTAGGTCCTTTATCGCAATGACATTACTAATGTTGTGTATCTAATAGGTACTGGGCGCCAAATGACCCTGCTGTCGGAGCATCCCTGAATCCAAATAATCAATTTCTGATAGGTACAAGAAGTTCAGACTCATGCAGGAAGAGATGGCAAAGCAGAATAAGGAGGCTACTCAGCTGAAGCAGCAGGTCATCCTCCTCGAGAGCAACAAAGAGGCCCTTCAGGATCATGCCAAGCAGCTGCAGGAGCTGAACCATGCATTGCAGCACGAAGTGCCCACTGCTGTTGAAGGACAAGGTGAGAATGAATCAAGACCCAACAAAACCAGAGTACTATTGGAAGACAAGATCAGTCCGTAAGCAGCTCATAAGTTCATAACTCCCCAAATGTCTTCCCGCTGTTTCATTCATTTCCTGTTCGAGTCTCCCAGAACCTCTCCGATCTTCTTCCCACTGTAGATTCACTGTAGATTAATGGAATAGTCCCGTGGACCCATGTACAGATGGCGCATTGGCTCTTTTCAAATTTCATTTGTTTATAGGCTATATATATATATGTTAGTGTTTTTGTTTTTATTAGTTCCAACGTGGGTGCAGTCATAGTTTTATTCCTTAAGGTGATCGCCCTTGTAAACGTTATGAAGCAATATCCCTGGATTAACAACACTTAATTGCATATGCATCAATGGCTGTACAGTTTATATATCATATTATATTTCAGGCAAACTGTTTTCCACAGATAAACTAAAAAGACACCTGCAAGCGACCGGGAGATCAGCTGACTAGGACTACATAGCACTTGTGGAACGAAAAGTGTCCAGGTTCCTGAATAATAATTAAAAAAAACACGACCTGCGCAGAAAACCGAAGTAACCTGCTGCACCAGAAATGCAGAAAGAAGCTGAGCCACGGTCACTCCGCTTTTCGCGCCGAACAGTCGTGCCACACGCCTTGATTTTGGCCTGGTTGTGATAGGAGAAGACCGCAATTTATGCCATCCATCCGTATGTTGTGGAATATATCGTTGGAAGCTGGTATAACTTTAACGTGCTGTGCGCAGAACTTTGGCACTGTTCGATTCCGTAGCTGACTCCCATACTAATGGTTTCAAAAGGATGGCTACTGCGTGAACCCCTATCAATAAGTATGAAAGCAAAACCCAACACTTCCAGTAGTTGGCATGGGTTTATGGACCTGATTAAAGGCCCGATTTTAACGTGGTGCATTGTATCAGGCGGCGCAGTGTTCAGAAATGTTTACTTATATGTATGTGTATGTGCAACAGCTATGGTAAAACGCTGCAATAGTCATAACGTTGTGTGTTGCCTTTAGGCATGAAATAAAACAAGGGAATTCGTACCATGATTGATACATCGAGGGTAAACATACAAAAACTGTTCCCAATATCAATATTTATTTCTGCTTGAAAGCCCACCATTCAGACCACTAGAAACCCCCAGGAGATATTGGGATCATGAGGGTCCATTAGGATCACAGGAATCGTCAGGAAACCACTAGGCACCATTAGAACCATTAGGTACCATCAGGACCATTAGGTACCATCAGGACCATTAGGTAACATCAGGACCATTAGGTACCGTTAGAACCATCAGGACCACTAGGTACCATCAGGACCATTAGGTACCATCGGGACCATTAGGTACCATTAGGACCATTAGGACCATTAGGTATCATTAGGTACCATTTGGACCATTAGGTACCATTAGGACCATTAGGTACCATTAGGACCATCAGGACCATTAGACCATTCGGAATGTTCCAATTTCCAAGGGAAAAAACCATTAGGAAATTCCTAATTAAATTTTTTTTTATAGGGGTACCGAAGGAATTTGTCATTTTTAGTTTTTGACTACTTGGAAATTTTGCATATTTCCCCATTAGAGTTCAAATGGAAGATCCTAGCTGAAGTAAGCATTTTATATTAGAGCAAGTTGACTTACAACAACGTTTCTCGGTCTGCTCTACCCATTAGAAAAGGAAATTTAAAGAAAACTGTATCGCCCTGGTCGATTTCGCCGTCCGTTTCTGATTCATTTTTTTCTCTCAAATATCCCCCAAAATGAACACGCCAGAGCCAAAAACATAAGGTAAGTCGTAAATAGTGAAAATCTAACCCCTAGTGACGTCACTTTCGGGGGGCAATTGTGCTGGGGGTGAACCCAGGGCCTACTCCTCGAGCGCTTTCCGATGACACGTCTTTCGTTTTCGTGCGACGCTTAGTTTGAATTTTAGATGGGGTTGCTATCCGCCTCCCCCGAGACGGGGTGTGAGGATCTGACAGGAGAGACAGGGTTAAAGGAGTCTTGCGGTATTCTCTATGTGATGCTAATAAACTGAAAGCAGAGACGTGTGTCAAGACAACCCAATGTCAGCCCACGCTCAGCCCACGCTCAGCCCACGCTCAGCCCACGCTCAGCCCACGCTCAGCCCACGCTCAGCCCACGCTCAGCCCACCCTCAGCCCACGCTCAGCCCATAATAGCGACCCCTACTAAAAACAGCATAGCATGCATGACCTAAAAATATAGCATAGCATGCATCTTGACGTGTTGAACACAATGGTAGTCTCCAAAGCTTGGTGCATGCAGTAGTTTAGCTCATATAACGCGCAGCCCACGCTCAGCCCACGCTCAGGGAACGCCCACCCCACAATAGCGGCCCCTTCAAAAACGCTCAAAATATAGCATAGCATGCATCTTCACCGATTGACCACAATGGTAGTCTCCAAAGTTTGGTGCATGCAGTAGTATAGCTTCCGAAGCTAATTATGACCTAAAATTCAAGTACAACCACAAAATCCCAACCGTCCATCAAACAAACCAAACAGTATACGAAAACAACTCGCCACAGTACGCAGAATTCAAAGCTACACATTGCTAACTGCTTTATACCGTACTTTTAGCTTATTACATATGATTCGGTTTTTGACGTAATGTTTTGCTTCCCATAGGGTTGAGCATGGAGGCCAATGAGTGCGATATGACCGGCCCTGCGATTTCTCTGATATTTGGAATGCCAGCAACCACACCTTCGACACTTGCATTTCAGAGGATAGTTCCTCAGTGCATCAATAATCTCACGCAATACATGGGTTGAGAACACACACCAAAATATAGATCTGAGCGAATGCGGTCATGCTTTATCTCAAATGAATCCCCGTGTTAAGCTGAACTAAAACAATCCCTTCCTGAAATTATATTTTCCGAATATTTCGAGCTCCATATTGATGGATTCGGATTCTGACGTCACGCCTGATTTCCCGTAGGCTGTTCCTGTATGGGGAGCTCCCAGCTGTATGGTGGCGGTGTGGCGTGCTCCTAGCATTTGTCTGACTTTTTTTTTGCAGCGGAGTGAAGCGTTTATGGCGAAGCAAACTTGCACACAACATGATATGCATGATGCATATGTACACGCTTCGCAACAACGCACATGTTCTAATGACGACAAATGTGAACACGCATCTGGAATACATCACATGCAAGGCAGCACGCGCCACGGCCTTAACTTATCAGATTGACCCGTGCTGATTGTCAATCTTGACAATCAGCAACATTTTCAAGAATCCCCCCTTTCAAATGCACAGACCTCACCCATCACGGCCTTGTCCTGTCAGATTGACGCGCACTGACTCTCAATCTGCCTTCCTAAATCGCACAGGGAGCACGCATGACGACCTTAACTTGTCAGATTGACCCGTGCTGACTCTCAGTCTGCCATCTCCCCGTTCAGGTGGCACGCATCACAGCTTTAAATTATCAGATTGATCCGTACTGATTCTCAATCTGTCCCCAAATCGCACAGGTAACACGTATGACGGCCTGTTCAAATCGGTAAATTGGTACTGTTCAGATTGACCCGTACCGACTCTCAGTCTACACACCCACAATCGTACAGGCAGTACGCATCACGGCCTTAACTTGTCAGATTGACCCGTATTTACTATCAATCTACCTCCAGCCACACAGGGAGCACGCGTCACAGCCTCGTGAGATTAACCGGTATCTACACTCAATCTGTTCCTAATCGCACATCATTCAGCTGTCATACATGTTAAGCTCTTGATGGTACCACAAATGCAAGCTCTGAACCGTGTATCGCTGCGTGGTCGCGTCAGCTTGGGAGACGGTGATCTGATCCAAAGCCTTCGGGCACAACAGCACGCCTACGTTCCGCATGAATATCTCGTACACACCATTCGAACAATATCTTGTCATTGAGACTCCCCATAAGTCATGACACAATCCCATGACACACTGAACCGATCCAATTAAGGGATATGACACTTGAATAAATGACACGAGTTACTTTGGGTTGATGAATAGTTATATCACGTCAAGATGAGTTTATGGCAAAAACAGATCATGTATAATCACTACGCCTAAATATGCACTTCCCATCGTATGCTTCAGCGTACCGAACTTCAACGAGTTCCTGTCCGGCACACCGCACAGTATTTACGCTTATCCCGTTGCCTTTCCAGTCATCGCAATCGACTCAGTCGCCTTCCCACTGTCTACCGCACCCGGTACCAGTCGTCGCCGCAGTCGTATCATAGTCACTACCGTGGTAGATACCAGCCACCACCATGATTACAAGCACCAGCATCCACCATAGTCACCCTTTCGCCCAGACGTCACCGGCCCACAATGTCAGACACCACTCGGATCATGGTGATGTCAACCCCGGACGAGAACCGCTGCATGAAGTATCCGGCTGACGCATCAGCAGCTGGAACCGGTTCAGCTCCTGGTGGCGACACAGAAGGGTTAGACGGTGGCGACCAGACGTCGCTGGTCACACGGTACGGTCAGACGACACCGACCACACCAACACACAACTCGCACGGTACGGCCAGACGACACCGACCACACCAACACACAACTCGCACGGTACGGCCAGACGACACCGACCAAACCAACACACAACTCGCACGGTACGGCCAGACGACACCGACACACAACTCGCACGGTACGGCCAAACGATACCGACCACACCAACACACAACTCGCACGGTACGGCCAGACGACACCGAACACACCAACACACAACTCGCACGGTACGGCCAGACGACACCGACCACACCAACACACAACTCGCACGGTACGGCCAGACGACACCGACCACACCAACACACAACTCGCACGGTACGGCCAGACGACATCGACCACACCAACACACAACTTGCACGGTACGGCCAGACGACACCGACCATACCAACACACAACTCGCACGGTACGGCCAGACGACACGGACCACACCAACACACAACTCGCACGGTACGTCCAGACGACACCGACCACACCAACACACAACTCGCACGGTACAGCCAGACGACACCGACCACACCAACACACAACTGGCACGGTACTGCCAGACGACACCGACCACACCAACACACAACTCGCACGGTACTGCCAGACGACACCGACCACACCAACACACAACTCGCACGGTACGGCCAGACGACACCGACCACACCAACACACAACTCGCACGGTACTGCCAGACGACACCGACCACACCAACACACAACTCGCACGGTACGGCCAGACGACACCGACCACACCAACACACAACTCGCACGGTACGGCCAGACGACACCGACCACACCAACACACAACTCGCACGGTACTGCCAGACGACACCGCCCACGCCAACACACAACACGCACGGTACGGCCAGACGACACCGACCACAACAACACACAACTCGCACGGTACAGCCAAACGACACCGACCACACCAACACACAACTCGCACGGTACGGCCAGACGACACCGACCACACCAACACACAACTCGCACGGTACTGCCAGACGACACCGCCCACGCCAACACACAACACGCACGGTACGGCCAGACGACACCGACCACAACAACACACAACACGCACGGTACGGCCAGACGACACCGACCACAACAACACACAACTCGCACGGTACGGCCAGACGACACCGACCACAACAACACACAACTCGCACGGTACAGCCAAACGACACCGACCACACCAACACACAACACGCACGGTACGGCCAGACGACACCGACCACACCAACACACAACACGCACGGTACGGCCAGACGACACCGACCACTCGAACGGCCAGACGACACCGACCACACCACACACAACACGCACGGTACGGCCAGACGACACCGACCACACCAACACACAACTCGCACGGTACGGCCAGACGACACCGACCACACCAACACACAACTCGCACGGTACGGCCAGACGACACCGACCATACCAACACACAACTCGCACGGTACGGCCAGACGACACCGACCACACCAACACACAACTCGCACGGTACGGCCAGACGACACCGACCACACCAACACACAACTCGCACGGTACGGGCAGACGACACCGACCACACCAACACACAACACGCACGGTACGGCCAGACGACACCGACCACACCAACACACAACTCGCACGGTACGGCCAGTCGACACCGACCACACCAACACACAACTCGCACGGTACGGCCAGACGACACCGACCACACCAACACACAACTCGCACGGTACGGCCAGACGACACCGACCACACCAGCACACAACTCGCACGGTACGGGCAGACGACACCGACCACACCAACACACAACTCGCACGGTACGGCCAGACGACACCGACCACAACAACACACAACTCGCACGGTACGGCCAGACGACACCGACCACAACAACACACAACTCGCACGGTACGGCCAGACGACACTGACCACAACAACACACAACTCGCACGGTACGGCCAGACGACACCGACCATACCAACACACAACTCGCACGGTACGGCCAGACGACACCGACCACACCAACACACAACTCGCACGGTACGGCCAGACGACACCGACCACACCAACCCACAACTCGCACGGTACGGCCAGACGACACTGTCCACAACAACACACAACTCGCACGGTACGGCCAGACGACACCGACCACAACAACACACAACTCGCACGGTACGGCCAGACGACACCGACCACAACAACACACAACTCGCACGGTACAGCCAGACGACACCGACCACACCAACACACAACACGCACGGCACGGCCAGACGACACCGACGACACCAACACACAACACGCACGGCACGGTCAGACGACACCGACCACACCAACACACAACTCGCACGGTACGGCCAGACGACACCGACCACACCAACACACAACTCGCACGGTACGGCCAGACGACACCGACCACACCAACACTCGCACGGTACGGCCAGACGACACCGACCACACCAACACACAACTCGCACGGTACGGCCAGACGACACCGACCACAACAACACTCGCACGGTACGGCCAGACGACACCGACCACACCAACACACAACTCGCACGGTACTGCCAGACGACACCGACCACACCAACACACAACTCGCACGGTACAGCCAGACGACACTGACCACCAACACACAACTCGCACGGCACGGTCAGACGACACCGACCACACCAACACACAACTCGCACGGTACGGCCAGACGACACCGACCACACCAACACACAACTCGCACGGTACGGCCAGACGACACTGGCCACAACAACACACAACTCGCACGGTACGGCCAGACGACACCGACCACACCAACACACAACTCGCACGGTACGGCCAGACGACACCGACCATACCAACACACAACTCGCACGGTACGGGCAGACGACACCGACCACACCAACACACAACACGCACGGTACGGGCAGACGACACCGACCACACCAACACTCGCACGGTACGGCCAGGCAACACCGACCACACCAACACACAACTCGCACGGGACGGCCAGTCGACACCGACCACACCAACACACAACTCGCACGGTACGGGCAGACGACACCGACCACACCAACACACAACTCGCACGGTACGGCCAGACGACACCGACCACACGAGCACACAACTCGCACGGTACGGGCAGACGACACCGACCACACCAACACACAACTCGCACGGTACGGCCAGACGACACCGACCACACCAACACACAACTCGCACGGTACGGCCAAACGACACCGACCACACCGACACACAACTCGCACGGTACGGCCAGACGACACCGACCACACCAACACACAACTCGCACGGTACGGCCAGACGACACTGACCCACAATTCACCCGGTTCTACCAGATTATGCTCATGCTATTTCTAAAACTCGACATACTATGTTGATGGGGCAAAGGGTATTCGATGACCTTAGTTAAACTATATCAGTCAGGCTTCATTGAACAAATTCAGTACTGTAAAATAACGTGGGAAACGGCATTAGTTAGCCTTTGGAAACTGAATCAGATGTGCATTACTGTACATCGGCCGGGTGCGATCCGCAACACGTCAAGTCAGTCATGGATGCAAAGCTGCTATTACATAGCGACTAGTCCAGCTACATCAAAAACTAAACATACTTGGACAATGGGGGAAAGCGAAGCTAGATATGCCATGTCAAACTAGAAGCACTGTTTCATCTATGTTGGCAGCATGCGGCCAACGATAGATAAAATCAGGCCACATGTGTCAACGTTTCACATTTCATGATATAACCCGGTAGTATTATCTGGTAAGGCCACGGATGACGAGGAGCGCCAGACCACCGCATGGTCCGCGGAGCTCCGGCATGGCACGCGGAGTATGGCACGCGGAGCTACCACGCCGGTAGCGTACACGATACGCTGATTTTCGTGTTCGTGTTCGATTCCGGCCAGCGGCTTAGTTTGATAGGATTAATCACCGCGGATGGCGGAGAGCGGGTCATTGGGACTGTCCGTGATGGCTGGTGGACGGGTTGATAAACATCATCCGACTATCACCCGATACTTTGTGCCGTGAACGCCTATGTCGCTGTAGGGACCAGTGTGTGGTCGTGCCATGGGGGCTTTACTGCGCGTAGGGCACGGAACACGGCAATAGGTGAACCCGCCCGTAAAATGCATACTAATTGCTTACGTGAATAAACGAAACGTGTTCCCATGAAGAAATAGTCAGCATCTTGAAACGCGATGTGCCAGCATGAACAACCCATGATTGTTCTTTACTTGCTTCTGTGATGCAAATGTTGTAGCAAACTTGTAAACCCACAGCTGAGGATGGTCCCTGGACAACATGTACTGCAACAATTATTTCCATGTGTTACAAAAGTAAAAGTTTCCAAAGATTTGAGAGTGTAGTTACTTTATAGAAAAGTATAGTCAAACTTCTTCAGAACCCACTTTCTGCCCCAAATTAAAGTTATCTGGCACTTCGATATCGAACGCAACTGACATGACTTTGACAAAGAGGGCGTGGGTCATGAACAATTGAAGGTATATGCTTCACATTTTATTATAGTATGTGTAAGCGTTGCAAACTCAGCTAGTAAAAAGTCCACAGTCACGCTGCGGACCGTTCAAAAGCTATTGAAGAAAACATCAGGGAGCCTTTGAGTCCCCTCGTCTGGCCCGGGTACTGCATCACAATATTGCACCACCGTTACCACCTAGGCCGAACCACTTGGCATGATTCAGCTGTAAAGCTGGCCATCATTCATGACAACTTCAAGCTACTTTTGCTGCTGTAGGACCCGCTTGATCGTGAAGGATGCTTCACCAGCGACATCCTTACTGACCAATCATTAATTCACCGATGCGTGATTTCCGTCTGTTTGGGCAGGTCGACATGGCGATTGGAAAAGGGAGAGAGGGGAGTCCGTTAGCACTGGGTCGAACTGTCTGGTTGTGTCAATATCATGTCTAAGCTAAGATTGCCATGCAACATCATTAACAGCACTCTGCCAATAGCATTGCTAGAAAATCGGCTGTTCCTAGATTTCTGCCATTCAGAACATTAGCCCCGTCTGGAAATTATACGCTCATTTCTTATATGGAGATTTAATGGTGCTGTTTCACAATTTACTATTCTGTGACTGAAATACAGAGTACCCAAGATTCACCGGAATTTCATTCGTTTCAAGGTAAACATCATCTCGATATTTCATTATCCCAACATCTTCCTGTCTTCATCCATGATTATAACGCACAAATCGAATAATTGCCATTAGACATAGTATTAACTTAAAATCAAGTAGCAGAGGCAACCGAACATTAGTCACGTAGGCTTCAATTGATCTGTTAACACCCACACTTATGGTGTCCATTTAAATGTCGAAATTAGGTACAGGACACTATACATCAAGCTTCTACAGCAAAATTTAAAGAGTGTTGGTCAAATGTTCGAACTATCTTCTGTAAAGGTGGTCGCGTTCGCGGTGCTTGGATTCTCAACTTCGGAATGAGACAGTTAATTTTTACCATTACATCGCTCGTCTCACGATAAACAGATAATATTGATATCACTGGTAATAAATAATGTACTTAGTGTGCATATTCGATGTTTTTCTATTCATAATTCAGCACAGACAAAACACGAATTTAACATTAAATTTAATCAGTTTCTCTAGATAAAGAACGGCACAAGAGTTGATCCGTACAACCCAGTATCCCTACAGTTTGGCGACGTACTGCAGTGTCGGGGCGTCGATCCGGCGTTGCACCTTCAGTTTCGGCGCGAACCGCTTGGGAGTGTGGCGGAGTGTAAGCTGTAGCGGCATGCAGACCACCTCCGCGGTGCCCGTTGCCGTCAGTTTGGCCTGTGAAAAGCGGTGAAAACGCTTAGACGACTTCCACTGGTTCAGATCTGCTACGCTCAGTTAATTCCAAGCGCCATGCTAATTAATTGATTGATTATTTGAGCTTAGGGGCGCCTCGACTGCTACCAGCAACAAAGAACCTATAAGGAAAAGATAATATAAGACGAAGAAACACATACATACTAGGGTGGAGTGATTTCCAAAATTTTTGGTGTTAAAGTCTTAAAACTTGCGTTTGGTTCTAAAAAGATGATCTGCAAAGTTTTAGAGCAATCTGAGGCCGGGAAGCCGCCGCGCCTCAGGGCTTTCTGAGGCCGAAATGACGTTTTTCTACCAACTTGCGGGATCAAGCCCGATTTCAGGAATTTAAATCATTAGATAGCAAATAAATATTTATTTCATTGCATTGTATAGTTTTTCATCCACCGTTGTGCTAATTTTCACTTCCCTAACTTGAAAATTGTGCCTGCCATGACGCAGAGTTCCGGAAGGTGTGCTACCCGCAGCGCCACCACTCCCCTCTATCGGCAGAAGTATGAACTGCGATCATTCACCGTTCATTCCGCAATATAAGTATCTTTCTTGGTCAACTGGGGGGCAGGTAGGTGGCGGATTTGAGACAGTGCACAGTGTGCTGACTTCTTATGCGCACAGCGGTATTTTATTACGATTCCAGCGACTTCTATCGACAGCTATACACGATTGGAGCGTAGCCACAGCCGGCTTTGGCATATTGTGGCTTGCCTTTCAGCCTCCAAACTCACAATGTTTGCCTGAGATACCTTGGTAGCATGTTTTCTTGGCTGCATGTGAATTGTTGCTGCAGATATTTGAACTTAATTAATTTACTTTGGCAGAAGCACTGACAATCCCACACCTTACTGGGTGGGTACTCGGTCGCACGATTAACGCAGACCGCTCAAATTTAGCAGTACTGGCGATGATTGTATACTCCGACCATCGATTGCCCACCACTGTTGCATTTGCTCACCATCACCACCATGGCCATGGGTAAAGAGTTGCTTTGTAAGTTACACCACTGGCGGCCAATATATTGCGCCGCCACGGCCGGGGTGGCCGAGGCATATTCTCCAACCATGACCATGGTTGGAACCGAAAATAAGGATCTACGAGGGCGTGTGTCGCACGGGGAATTTCCAATGCAGTTATGCACCCTGAACTTCCTGGTATAGCAAAACACTTTGTGATACATTTTTATCCTATGGCGAGGGATGAATTTTGAAACTTACCAGTTGCCTAACCAGTTTTTGCCTCTTTTCCAGACTAGTGAACCTATCAGATTTCGAGTATGAAAGTAAAAAAGGTTAAGGGAAGTGCATTCCGATCGAAGACGGCTCGCTTTGCGTTGGGCCATCCCTGCGAACTGCCGAAGAACCAACTGCCACTTCACATTCATGTATATAACTTCTACAGACTACAGTCTAACAAACTTCGGGCTGTCGACAACCATGCAGCGGGCGAAAGGCAAATCGCCACGAGCGTTGATAAGGGCGTTGTATACCTTTGGGGGAAAGCAAGCGTCCCTGTTAAATAGTTTCATTCGATTGTCCGGGGTGTCCTGGTGATTATGAAGAAAGGAAAGGATCTAACAAAGACCCCAATAAAGAAACGCGCTGGCGCAAGCAAAACGATTCCCCCCATGAGCTGATTGACATCTGCGCGTGCAGTTGTCTTTCGAGAAATGCCTGCAGCTGCCCCAGCGAGAACAAGGTTCCATACCGCGAGTTGAATTTCTTACAAGACCAGCGAGGTCAGAGGAAGCGAAGCATCGGCGGCATTGACATGAAGACCTCCAATGCATTGGGGAGGAGGCGAAGAGATCAGAACCGTCTGCGGCCTGACCCGGCTTTCCTTCAGACGGACGCCAACGACTCGGATCCTGGTCCCTTGGGTCTGACCGAGCACAGCACGAGACACGAGTCCGAAAGCATGGACGAGGGAAGCAATGGTGACGATGCATATGACACAGGGAGTGTCCACGAACCAATACAGATTAGGGCTCCGTACAATATGATGCCTCTGGAGAATTTCGCTAAAGAGTGTGACCGGTACATTGAGGTCACTGATAGGATTGCAGCGGCCCTTGGCACCGCTCTCTTGAAGGACCTTGACCTCGTCACTGAGAACGACACGAGGCACGTCATCACACGAGATAAAGTGATAAGAGCCAGACAAAGGGCACAGGAGAAAGAAAAACGAAAGCTAAAGGAGGACATAGGCGGTAAGGTGCAGGGCATGGGATTCGATGGGAGACAGGATATCACAAAGATACGAGAGAAAACAAATGAGCAAGACGTACGGCTTACGGGAAAAGAGAAGCATCTGGTATTTGTGAGCGAGCCAGGTAGAACCTACATAGCTCACAGAACACTGACATCAGAAAATAGTGCATCAATTGCTGGCAATGCTTTAGAAGTCGTTCGGGAGTGCGACTCAGAAGAATCCCTGCAGGCAGTATTGGTCGATGGCACTGCCGTCAACACAGGCTGTGAAAACGGTGCACTCACGAGGATGGAGCGCCAGCTGGGCCGTAGCGTCCAGTGGCTCATCTGCTTTCTTCATGGCAACGTGCTTCCGATGAGGTATGTGCCGCTTGTTTTTATAATAAAACAAGAATTGACTGAAATACTTCGCCACTATCCACCTGATCCTTACAAATTACATGACAAACAATAATATACTGCGTCATCTGCATACCTATCTAGAACCATGGCAATTTGTGAGTCCGTAGTACAATCCAAACACTTGCCATGCCATTTGCCCATTTAGACCCTGATAAATGTTTATCAATTCCTTCCTTGTCCCAATCCCATTCTGTCCTGGGCTTTTTCGCAGGCAAGTGTTCGTGGAGCTAGCTGGATGGAGGCAACGGTACCAGTGGGACCAAGTCCTTCAAGGGCCCGCTGGGACAAACTATAGCTGGTGACATTCACCGCCAGCCGGGGGTGGAGTCCCATACCATTCAACGCGCCTGACATCGCGGAGCAGGTTGTCGCGGACCTGTCTGCTGACCAGCGCATCCTTCTCCGATACTGCCGAGCCGTCGCCACCGGCGTTGTCAGTGCTGAGCTGGCACGCGCCAGACCGGGTCCGCTTAACCACGCGCGGTGGCTAAGTCTCGGTATCAGAGTGCTCGTACTGTACACGACAACTGCGTCGCCAACCCCGGCTCTGACAAAGATGACAGAGTTTGTCCAGCAGGTGTATGCCCCTATGTGGTTCGACATCAAGGCGCGCCCACTCTTCACGCAAGGAGTCGTGCATCTCTTCAGAACGATGAGACTTATTCAGACACAGACACCTGAAGTGCAGACAGTGGCGGAACGTTCAGTGCAACGAAACGCGTGGTTTGCCCACCCGGAGAACCTAATCGTGGCCATGGTTGTCGACGCTGAGAGGTCGATCCGGGAGAGGGGGGGGGAGGTCAAACTGATCATGAGTGCGCGGAGTAACCCGGGATCCCGGTGCCGACAGTTCATGGTGCCCCCATTGAACTGGGAGGCGGCCACATACACCGACATGATTCAATGGGACCATGTCGAGGTGACCGAACCGCCAGTGACCGCTCACATGTCGAACGACGAGATTATGTCAGCCGTCGACCAACCTCTCTCGCCACCGGCATTCCCATGCCACGCACAAAGTGTCGAGCGATGCGTTACGGCGTCCACGCGTGTGTTCGGCGAGGACAGGCGACACGGCATTATCGTATCGCGCCAGGCCAGTTGTGCCGCGAGACCGAAATCCGCCAAGAAAGGTGACTTCGTGTAGCGGTAAATGTGAGAGAGATGGGGAGAGAGAGAGAGAAAAAAAGAGAGAGAGAGGGAGAGAGTGAGAGAGAGAGAGACATAGACAGTGAGACAGAGACAGAGACAGAGAGATAGCCGTGTGCAATTCGTAGTCGTATGGTGGTCCAGGATCTTATTTAGATGAATAGGTCTTAGGACTAACTGCGCTTAGTTCGTTCTGTTCGAGTGCCTATTTGTAGGCATAACAACCATCCGAATATACCCTGTCTTAGATCCGCCCCCTCCCTGCCTTCAGTTGTCACAGAGAGGAACTAAAACTGGAAAAACGGCCAATACCCACAGTTTACACTTCCACCGATAGAGGGCAGTGATGTCGCTGCGGTCGGTGCACCTTACGTGACTCTCCGTAATGACGGGCACAATTTTCAAGTCAGAGAAGTGAAAATCGGCATAGCGGTCAATGAAAGACTGTAGAATGCAATGAAGCAACTCTTCATTTTCTATATAATTATTCGAATTCTTGAAATGGTGATTTATCCCGCAAGTTCGTTAGAAAACGTCATTTCGGTCTCAGAAAGCCCTGAGGCGCGGCGGCTTCCCGGCCTCAGATTGCTCTAAAACTTTGCAGATCGTCTTTTTAGAACCAACCGCAAGTTTTAAGACTTTATCACCCAGCGTTTTTACAAAAACGCATAAAATCACTCCACCCTAATACACACACCAAAGAATATCATATCCCAATTCCAAAGGGACTATCTACCACAGCCTATCTAGCATCGTCCACATGACTTGTATAACGCACCTATGCCCCATCGACAATTTTCCAACTCCGCCACCCATGCCCTGTTGTGTTACCATGACCAATCGCATCAGTATCATATTCCCGAAGGTCGGCGCTGAATCCACTGTCTGGTGCACCTGTTGCCAGTATAAAATCCATGATATCCATCTGTCAACATGATGGACGACATACGTGTTCGAAGTCCCACAAGACTAGAGGATCCACCTTAAACAGACCTGCACAATGCCCACACATTAGCATAAATCTCGACTAATACACCACAATTTGCATGATCATACTGCGCAACTTATAATTCAAAAGCAAGATCCTCCACCACGAAAGATGTGTCCATCCTATTTTCAAATACATTCAATGAGAGACCTCGAACGAAACCAGCAGGTAGCCTATTCCATTGATCAACCATCAATCGATCGATCGACTAAAAACCTATTGGCGTTTAACTGTCCTGCACCCTGATTTGCCAAGTTGAACATGAGGGTAAACACACACAAACACGCAGACGCTCACACAGACCTCCTTCAGTCGTCGCTGGACTACCCTCCTGAACGTGTCGTCAAGAAACTTTCGACGGTCTTCTTTGCTGTTGCCGACATCACGAACTTGCCCCGAGCACAGCGCTTCGCCGTACATGCGCACGTGTAGGGCGCACGATCTGCCATCATCTTGCTGCAGAGTGTGCTCTGGTATAAGCAATGTCCATTCAGCCCATGACGCCGGACGCCGACCAGCATTGACCATGGCCATGAGGTCCTTCAGTGCCTGTTTTGGCGGTTGTTTGTGGCCCATAGAGTCCAAATAGACCACACAGTGCAATGAGCCACGATGGATAGCACCCAGTGATATTGTCCATCATATGAGGCCAGATTGCACGGCACTAGACATAAAGACATACAAGATTAATGCAACTATGAGCCACAAGGGCCCTTCTTGGTTGCACTCTGTACACTGAACCAGTCGCCCACCAAATCTGTCAATCAGCCCCCCCCCCTGTAATACTGAAAAGCAAGCCCTCTATTCTTATGATTGCTTATGCTGTTTTTAAAGATGTTCAATGTGCTGCTACTGACAATGTTTTCTGGCAGCTGGTTCCAGTGTTCTACTACCCTGTTGGTGAAGAAAGTTTGCCTTAACCTTGTTCTGCTGTGGTTAACTTTAATTTTGAATTTATGACCTCTAATTGCATCATTCCTGTTAAATTCAAATATTTCCCCAAGGTATCCCTCTCCAGACCATGGACAAATTTAAAGACCTCGATGAGATCTCCTCTCAGCCTTCTATATCTAAGTGAAAACATATTCAATTTCTTCAATCTTTCCTCATATGCCAGGTTGCTTATGCCATTAACCATTTTTGTAGCCCTCTTTTGTACTCTCTCTAAAAGCCAACAATCTTTTTCATAGCTAGGAGACCAAGCTTGGATGCAGTATTCCAAATGTGGCCTGACGTATGCACAGTAAAGCTTCCTGATCACTTCCTCACTTCTGTATGATACATTCCTTTTTATTGCCCCGAGCATTCTCAGTGCCTTCTTCCTGCGCTTCCTTGGTCTGTTCTGATGCCCCCAGTTTTGTGTTTAGAATAACACCTAGATCCTTCTCCTGTTGAGTCACTGATAGCACTAGGCC
Organism: Imbricaverruca yamaguchii; assembly: GCA_034440575.1. Taxonomy (NCBI): domain Eukaryota; kingdom Metazoa; phylum Arthropoda; class Thecostraca; family Neoverrucidae; genus Imbricaverruca; species Imbricaverruca yamaguchii. The sequence goes on from JAOTOL010001197.1 coordinate 146,830, forward strand.
ACCCATCAAGTATGGAGCCTTCATATGCTGCTTACCTACATGCATGATTTTGCACTTATCAAAATTAAATTTAATTTGCCATTCTTCGGACCACTTCACAAGTTCGTCTAAGTCTTTTTGCAGCGAGATATGCTCATCCTGACCTGTTATTGCCCTAAAGACCTTCAAATCATCCGCAAATTTCAAAACTTTACTGCTTAGTCCACTTTCAATGTTATTTACAAATATAATGAACAGTGAACAATGAACAGTGAGAACTAGCCAGGTGTCCGAGCGATGCACTGCGTACCGATCTTTGAGGTGTCTCGTCAGTGCCCTTGACTCGGTCAGTCGCGTCATGCAGCTGAGTGAGGAAGACTGGAATACGGAGATCGCTTTAGAGCTGGCGTTTGCAACGCAGAGAAGAAAGGCGCCGATAATGCTGTCATCGAGCCACGCATCTCGCTCCGAGCTCAACACTCGGCCATTAATGATAAGCTTGGTGAGGTCGTCAGCTTCGACAAGCAAATTGCCAATCTTCATCGCTTCTGCGGCTGCATGTGACGTGTAGTAAACTCGACGTTTGCTCGCACACTTCATCTTCGACATGAACGACTTGTTGGTTGTCAGATGCCGAGCTGTCGGTTGGTGACTTGGTTCTTTCGTTGTCCCCCATCTTGGTCTTTGTTTCTATCTCGGACTGCTTTTCAAATTCGGTGACGTCATGCAGAGTGTCTTGACGGGATGGCTCGACGAGCCCAATGCTCTCATTCATCCCACTCGGCACACGAGTTTTTTTTGTAGATATGGAACTTTCTGCCGTTTTTCTCTACGTTTCCACCGTTCTTTGACGTCGTCGTGGTTACTCGCTGTCTTCCTTTTTTGTTGCCTTCTGTTGGGTGGGATCAGTGTCTGTTTCCTGCGAGCGGTCGCGTCTCCCAGGAGCAGCTCGATGAGCTCCCCAGGCGGCAGCCGTTTCTTGCCCAAGAGGATCTGCTTTTTCACCGTTTTCATCCACGATTCAACGCACGCATTTGAAATCGTGTGGGACGTGACGAGTTGAGTCCACAGCGGGGCGAGGGCCATCACAGATGAGAGCGGATAATCCATCAGCGGCGGACAAAAGGTAGTGTTAAGGACTTCGTCACTGTGCTGGTGGCTCACGTCTTTTTCAGTTCTCTGCTTCAAGGCTTCAAAGTGCTTGCCGAACTCCGTGCTGCGCTTGCATGATTTCCATTTGGCTGCTGTATCCTCGGATGGTTTTGGTTCTCGTTCGGTGTCGTCTGTGAACTAATCTGCTTTGTGCAACTTGATGTCCAGGTCGGGAATGCTATATAGCTTACACACACACTGAAGGAGTCAGTCAAGGCCATCCAGCGTTGATGACTGCTGCATCCGTGCAAACAGCCACATCACCTGCTGTCTCTCCGTCCATTTCTTTCTGCCAAGGCGGAGGGTCATGGCAGAACACACTTGATGGCTGAAGTGTGCTGTGCACAGGCTGATGAGGGTCGCAGGTGGATGTTCTCACCCAATGTATTTGGTGAGAATATTGATGTACCAGAAAATTTTCCTCGGAAATGCAAATGAAAGGCAAATGCAAATGCCAAAAATCAGAGAAATCGCAGGGGCCGGTCATATCGTACCCGTTGGCCTCCATGCTAATCCCTATGTCGAATAATGCATTACATCAAAAACCGAATACATGAGTATGCAACTGATAAAGTTGGCAAAGGATAAAATTCAGGACGGGTAGTTCTGACTTCAGCTTGACACGAATATTCATTTGAGATGAAGCATACCCACCCCCCCATTCGCTCAGATGCGCATTTTGGTGTATATTCTGACCCCCATTTATGGGGGTCAGAATATACACCAGGTGCATCAATAAAAAAATATTGATGCACCCGGGAAACTTCCTCGGAAATACTAGTGTCGGAGGTGTGGTTGCTGGCATACCAAAATCAGAGAAATCTGAGGGTCCGGTCATATGAAGCCCATTTGCCTCCATGCTAAACCCTATGTGAAGTAAAACATTACGTCAAAAGCCGAATCATGTGTAATGAGCTAAAAAATGCTGTGTAAAGCAGCTAGCAATGTGCAGCTCTGAACTCTGGGTACTATGGCGAGTTGTTTCCATATGTTGTTTGGTTTGTTTGGTGGACGGTTGGGATTTTCTGGTGGTAATTTAATGTTGGGTTATAATTAGCTTCGGAAGCTATACTACTGCATGCACCAAACTTTGGAGACTACCATTGTGGTCAGTCGGTGAAGATGCATGATATGCTATGTTTTGATCGTTTTTGAAGGGGCCGCTATTATGGGGTGAGCGTGGGCTGAGCGTGGACTGAGCGTGGGCTAAGCGTTATATGAGCTAAGCTACTGCATGCACCAAGCTTTGGATACTACCATTGTGTTCAGCACCTCATGATGCATGATATTTTATATTTTGAGCGTTTTCGAAGGTGTCCCTATTATGGGCTGATCGTGGGCTGAGCGTGGGCTTAGCGTGGGTTGACCGTGCGCTGTCTTGACACACGTAAAGCAGAGCTAGAGAGGAAACGTCTCCGGATGTTTTGTATTTTAATCCATTTTAGTCCTCCTCAATATAATTTTTAGCTGGGTGATGGGGTCGTCCGACATCGCTTCAAGGTTATATATTGAAAAGCGCTGATGATGTCGCATGATATGAGTTCATTGAGGAATGATTTATATCATATATCAGTCAGCTGCTTATCCGCATCATCATCAGCGCGGCTCCTGTCTCCGACGCGGGAGAGGTCGCGCCGGCTGACACCCATCTCGACCGGTCAAGGTCGAGTACCAGCAGGCATTAGACGGTGGCGGTGGCATCGGGTCAGAGAAGCTGCGGGAAGCTGGCGTTCAGGGCATCGTGACACCGTGCCTCGTCAGACAGGCAGCGGTGCTGCAGGAGATACCCTCAGACAGGCAGCGGTGCTGCAGGAGATACCCTCAGACAGGCAGCGGTGCTGCAGGAGATACCCTCAGACAGGCAGCGGTGCTGCAGGAGATACCCTCAGACAGGCAGCGGTGCTGCAGGAGATACCCTCAGACAGGCAGCGGTGCTGCAGGAGATACCCTCAGACAGGCAGCGGTGCTGCAGGAGATACCCTCAGACAGGCAGCGGTGCTGCAGGAGATACACACCTGGGAGATACCCTCAGACAGGCAGCGGTGCTGCAGGAGATACCCTCAGACAGGCAGCGGTGCTGCAGGAGATACCCTCAGACAGGCAGCGGTGCTGCAGGAGATACACACCTGGGAGATACCCTCAGACAGGCAGCGGTGCTGCAGGAGATACACACCTGGGAGATACTCTCAGACAGGCAGCGGTGCTGCAGGAGATACACACCTGGGAGATACCCTCAGACAGGCAGCGGTGCTGCAGGAGATACACACCTGGGAGATACCCTCAGACAGGCAGCGGTGCTGCAGGAGATACACACCTGGGAGATACCCTCAGACAGGCAGCGGTGCTGCAGGAGATACCCTCAGACAGGCAGCGGTGCTGCAGGAGATACCCTCAGACAGGCAGCGGTGCTGCAGGAGATACCCTCAGACAGGCAGCGGTGCTGCAGGAGATACCCTCAGACAGGCAGCGGTGCTGCAGGAGATACCCTCAGACAGGCAGCGGTGCTGCAGGAGATACACACCTGGGAGATACCCTCAGACAGGCAGCGGTGCTGCAGGAGATACCCTCAGACAGGCAGCGGTGCTGCAGGAGATACCCTCAGACAGGCAGCGGTGCTGCAGGAGATACACACCTGGGAGATACCCTCAGACAGGCAGCGGTGCTGCAGGAGATACACACCTGGGAGATACTCTCAGACAGGCAGCGGTGCTGCAGGAGATACACACCTGGGAGATACCCTCAGACAGGCAGCGGTGCTGCAGGAGATACACACCTGGGAGATACCTCAGACAGGCAGCGGTGCTGCAGGAGATACACACCTGGGAGATACCCTCAGACAGGCAGCGGTGCTGCAGGAGATACACACCTGGGAGATACCCTCAGACAGGCAGCGGTGCTGCAGGAGATACACACCTGGGAGATACCCTCAGACAGGCAGCGGTGCTGCAGGAGATACACACCTGGGTGACGGGGTACTCGTGCCGATAGTGGACCGTGCGGTAGCTGAGGCGGTGCCAGTCGTGGTGCATCCAGCCTCCAGCTCAGGAGATCTCCAGCTCGGGAGATCTGGAGGCTGAATTCTGTGCTGGTCGAGCAGGGGAGCGCTATAAAGATCTGGAGTAGCAAACACGGAAAAACTTCCCCAACATCAGCGGCGTTCCTGATGCGGCAGGCCAGTCCGTGGCAGCGACTGCCCATGGGGCGGCCAGACCGGTGGGCGTTACCCTGCAGCCGACGAAGATCGACACGATTCACCAAATCGACCCCCGGCCAAGGGCGAGAAGAAGAAGTGCGCCATTGTCATCCGACATACCCCCTTCGAAAAAGGTATGTTTTCTACAAGGCAAGGACGAACTTACCCACCACGAAGGTGAGATCAGTGATGAACGTAGAGAAGTCCTGTTGCCTGGCAGTGATAGTCTAGATCTTTCTCGGTTGTGCGATAACTGGTTCGCAAGTACAATGGCTTCTCTCTATTTATCTCTCTCTCTCCAATTCTCCACGAGCCGTTCTTCAAAGTCACCGCTGTTAGTACCCTTGTAGTGCTTAGGTGCATGGGTAGGCACAGGATCTGGGAAAGCCACCAGGGAGAAAGTGTAGCAATGGTAATGGCAGGCAACGGAAGAGAGGTACCGTGGTAACGGTCAGGCAGCAGAAGAGAGGCTCCCTGACAGTGGTCAGGTAATGGAGGAAAGGTAGCGCGGTAGTGGTTAGGTGAGAGAAGAAAAGTAATTATCTTTAGTCTGCGGCCAATTGACACCTGTGAAATGTGCAATCCAATCGCACCTCCACCTGAGTGTGGTCGAGATTCAAGGTGAGATGATCCCAGAGACGTCTAGTGGGATGTTTAATCAACGGCTTGTCGACACATAAGAAAAGAGCTGATGAAGCCAGAAACCTAGTTATTACATTGACGTATGAAGATATCGAAAAGTACACGTATTTATGGAAGCATGCAGGTCGGTTAGTTGAGTGTAGTAGACAGATGTTATGGCCCGATGGCTGTTGGGCACAAGACATTAGAGGTAAGCAGAAAATCGAGCTATAGTTGGCATGGTTAAGCACGATTAATGACACTGTCATCTTACGTTCAAAGGGTGAAACTTAAACGCACTACGTTGTCCAATAGACGGCGACACTCGCCCGCAGCAGTCGACCGGCGAGCACGCCGGTGCGCTCACTGACGCTTCGCTACACCATCGTAATTGACCAGGTTGATAAGAGAACCAAATGGTGACAACTTATTCAACAGTTTCAATAGCTCAACAATGATGCCAAAATTACCAAAGTTTCAGCCTCCAAATCAACAGGCGATCACGACTAACCGTGACGAACAGCCGTCTAATCGAGCCAGCCGCTGTTCCAGCGCCTACATCTTGTAACAGGCAACATCTCACTAGCGTCGACGATCCAACTCGGTCGCTCGCATCTGTCTCCCACGTACGTCCGGCCGCACCGACTGTTTCGGAGCAACTGTTACAGCTCGGGGGCCGTCGCGTGTGCGAGAGCGCGGGACAGACCGCTCATGGGGGAGGGGAGGCAACGCCCCTGGTCTGCCGGCTAGCGACACGCTATTGCACCACGCTGCGAAGGGGGCGCCGGGCATCGTCACTCCCAACCAGCACACATGCCCCACCTTGCATCATCTGGCGTCAGGGTTATGCAGCTGTCAATGGTAGTCTCGGCCGACCGACCGGGGTGGAATGTTATGACAAATCATAACATCTCACGGTCAGACAGAGCCATGGCGGCCCGTCGAGTCTAAACAGCTGACGTCAGGAACAGCAATCAGGTGTCGGCCAGATGCCTGGGATCCGCTCAGAGCTCGGATCACAGGAAAGATGGGAACCAAATGCATTGAAATGAAGGAGTCCAAAACTAACTTCGCTACATAATCACCCAGACACATTCACTGGCCTATCGGGAAGCTTCACTGAGAGTAATCAGGGTGTCATGTTGGTGACCCGACAGCCCAGGCGGGACGGCGAGCTCGATGCAGTGCCGTCTGACGTGGTCCGAATGAAGGTGTGCACAAGATGACGGCCCCATCAGAGCCACCCAGAATCAGGATAGCCCAAGGATATTGGTGTCAGTCCTGCCCGCAGCATCGCCGCAGCACCACCGACCAAGTGCGCCTCCCTTACGACTGGTGTTGCAGACGGGAACCGGCCTCAGCAAGTGCCGCCCGGAATGTATGACAATGTCGGGCCGCTCTGCCTATAGTAGTTTCCCCTGCCGGCCGATTCGCGGCGCTAGTTTCGCCTTGACGTGTGACAATGTCTCGGCCAAAAACCCAGGCACTGGTCTTCGTCCTGCGATTGCAGGACGAGAAGGCAAGGTAGGGTAAGGAAGGGAGCTAAGGTAACACAAGCTTCGACCAGCACCCGGTACTTCCGTAAAGCCGCCTCAGCGTTCAGTCGAACAACACCAACTGAGCATCCGTCTGAGGAGCACCATCACCAAATGAGTAGCCGTCTGAGGAGCACCAACACCAACTGAGTAGCCGTACTCTGAGGAACACCAACACCAACTGGGTAGCCGTCTGATGAGCACACGAACGGCTACTGTGAGCTATATCTTCGAATCTCACAACCGGCGGTATTTCCGAGTTCCCCGCGACCACTCGGCGTGAGAGGTTGGCGACGCCATATGACCTAGCGGTTGAATGCGTCGTAAAACCCAAGTTTCTTCTTCCCCAATGTACCAAAGTACGATAGTTATGCATTTCATTAACTTGTTTTCGTCTAGCTCAGATGATTTAGGGAAAACCGGACAAAGATGACGCAAAAGATGATGTGGAGAGGAGGATACCGTGGATCGGGTGCCGAAGTAGTATGCACTGCAATTGTGTCCGCTCCCTGTCATGCAACTCCCCACTGCCTGATGCCATAATTAACAAAGTGGGCCTGTTCCCTCCCTGCCGACTGACAGGGGACCAATTAGTTGAGCGAACGACAGACGACACCTGCGATCGACGCGCGGCCAATTGTCGCGACTGGCAGGTGTGACGGCGGCTGCCAGATGGCCGGCCGCAGCTGCCAGATGGCCGACCGACTGTGACCGGCGGGCGGCGGCCAGTCGCCGTCGGCTCCATGGTGCGCTACTACGAGCTGTCGGCCGTTGACGATCGCGCCATGGCGCCTGAGCCGCAGCCGACGCTGCGCTACCGCGCGCAGCGGCTGCTGCGCGCCTTCTCGGCGTCGCGCAGCGCGGCGCGCGTGCTGAGCACGCGGCGGGCTGCCGGCGACATCAGCTGCATGTACGGCATGCGGGCGCTGAGTGTCGCCTGGATCGTGCTGCTGCACAGCGACAACATGGCCACCGTCGAGCACCCGTTCATGATGTCGTGGCGCGAGCTGCCCTGGTGGCCGGTGACCGTGCTCGGACCGACGCTGGTGCCAGACACGTTCCTGCTGCTGTCGGCCACGCTCGTCTCGCTCAGCCACTTCCGGGCGGTGGCGCGCGCCGGCGGCGAGCAGCGGCGCGGCGCGGGCTTCTGGGCGCGCCGCCTGCTGAAGCGCTACTGGAGGCTGACGCCGCCGCACATGGCCGTCGTCTGGGTGCTGGCCGTGGGCCTCAGCTGGCACTACGGCAGCTCGCCGTTCTGGCCGGCTGACCGGCTCACCGGCCTGGAGCCCGGCTGTCGGCGCCACTGGTGGCGCAACCTGCTGCTCGTGCACAACCTGTTCCCGCACGCCGAGATGTGCATCGACCAGACGTGGTACCTGGCCGTTGAGTGGCAGCTGTACGTGGTGACGCCGCCGCTGCTGGTGCTGCTGCAGCGGCGGCCGGCCGCCGGCGCCCTGCTGGCCGGCGTGCTGGTCGCCGCCGCCGCCGGCCTCAACCTGGCGCTGGCCGTGCACTACGACTTCGTGGGCGAGATGCTGGCCGTGCTGCGGTCGGGCACGCCGGCAAACGACATGGCGTTCCGCGACGTCACCTACGACAAGCCGTACATCCGGTCGGTGGGCTACCTGCTGGGCCTACTGCTGGGCCGGCTGCTCTGCTACCTGGAGCTGGAGGCGGCGCCCAGCAGTCGCCTGCTGCGGCTCTCCGACTGGCTGGTGGCGCGACGCGGCGCGGCGCTGCTGACGCAGCTGCTGGCGCTGCTGCTGCTGCTGGCCGGCATGGGCCTGCTGCCCACCAGCGGCGCGCTATCGCGCCAGCTGGTGTACGTGCACATCGGCGTGTCGCGAGTACTGTGGTGCGCCGGCATCGGCTGGATCGTGCTGGCCGGCGCGCGCGGCTTCGGCGGCGCGGTGGACCGCTTCCTCTCGTGGGGCTTCTTCCACCCGCTGGGTCGACTCACCTACTGCATGTACCTGCTGCACCCGCTGCTGCTGGCCATGTTCTGGTCAAATCTGGAGACGCAAAGCTTCCCCAACGCCAGCCTGATGGTGGCCGTGGTAATTGCCGGCAGCGTCGTTAGTTTCGTCGTCGCCTTCTTTTGGTCGCTGCTGTTCGAGATGCCGCATCTTGAGCTAATGCGGATGCTGGTCGATGGAAAGTGGTGAGCGAGCTGAAAAGTCGAGAGTTTGTCATGTGAAAGTGGCGCCACCGGCTGTAATCCAACAACTCGGACGGTAGGAAGCGGCCTAATGTGGTGTTAGCCAGTCCTACCAAGCTCAGATCTGCCTGTGGCTTCAATGTGGTAAGAATTTCAACACCAAGGGTACGTGCAATGAACGTGAAATCTATCACAGCTTTGGTCGATTCGTGCCATACTACACTGAGGGGTGGGGGTATCATTTTGTATACGTTAATGGGGTCACTGACCCCTTCAATCATTGTTTTGGTTCCCGCAATCATCGATTTAGCCCCCAGTCAAGCTGTAGCTTAATCAGTACACACAAGGTGTAGTCGCAAGGGCCCCTGGGGCACATTGTGGGCCTGTCGGACACCCTAGGAGGCGGCTACTCCCTGCGTCCCCCTGGCTACACCACTGCTAGTCGCAGGTGTACCCAGGCCCTTGTGGCCCCTGGGGCACATTGTGGGCCTGTCGGACACCCTAGGAGGCGGCTACTCCCTGCGTCCCCCTGGCTACACCACTGCTAGTCGCAGGTGTACCCAGGCCCTTGTGGCCCCTGGGGCACATTGTGGGCCTGTCGGACACCCTAGGAGGCGGCTACTCCCTGCGTCCCCCTGGCTACACCACTGCTAGTGCAACGGCAAACACTGAAGAGCACTGGCGACGGTGCAGCCATCATGCGGCGATATCTTATGGAACTGGTTTTCTGGTGAATCGCCAATCGACATTTTACAGATTTGATATCGTTGCATTCCCCACATCCTAGTCAGCCCATCGCCATCACCCAGACCCGAAACCACCAGCCCGCCGGATCTGAGCCCCCTGACACCGTTAGCGCCATGATGACGTTAGACACCGTTAGCGCCATGATGACGTTATACACCGTTAGCGCCATGATGACGTTAGACACCGTTAGCGCCATGATGACGTTAGACACCGTTAGCGCCATGATGACGTCAGACACCGTTAGCGCCATGATGACGTTAGACACCGTTAGCGCCATGATGACGTTAGACACCGTTAGCGCCATGATGACGTTAGACACCGTTAGCGCCATGATGACGTTAGACACCGTTAGCGCCATGATGACGTTATACACCGTTAGCGCCATGATGACGTTAGACACCGTTAGCGCCATAATGACGTTAGACACCGTTAGCGCCATGATGACGTCAGACACCGTTAGCGCCATGATGACGTTAGACACCGTTAGCGCCATGATGACGTTAGACACCGTTAGCGCCATGATGACGTTAGACACCGTTAGCGCCATGATGACGTTAGACACCGTTAGCGCCATAATGTCGTTAGACACCGTTAGCGCCATGATAACGTCAGACACCGTTAGCGCCATGATGACGTTAGACACCGTTAGCGTCATGATGACGTCAGACACCGTTAGCGCCATGATGACGTCAGACACCGTTAGCGCCATGATGACGTTAGACACCGTTAGCGCCATGATGACGTTAGACACCGTTAGCACCATGATGACGTAGACACCGTTAGCGCCATGATGACGTTAGACACCGTTAGCGCCATGATGACGTCAGCAGAGTATCGATTTGGTGGATACGCTGCCGTGTCTCGATGTGGCGCCGTATAGCGGCGTGCTGACGACACCACCTGGACCGGCAACATGTCGGCTCCCACACCGTCTGCCGCGCCTCACGTCACGACGAGCGACGCACCCTCGCCTGGCCGCCAGCCGACCAGCAGCGACAGTCGTACGGAAAGCGGTGGCGTCTCTGACGTCACTGCGGCGCTTCAGGCAGGCGCGGCACTTCACGAGGCCGGCTCGGTACGCTTCTCCGACGCCAACCGCGCCCCGACCAGCTGGCGGGCCGCGTCATGATGTACACTATGATGTTCATGACGCGCCACCGCCACCTGATGCAGCAGATCGAGCCGCTGGCGAGCCTGGCCGGCCGGCCGTAGGACGGGAGACACGTCGCCCGACGCCGACTGCGGCTCGGCTGCCGACAGAACTCGCGCGGCGGCCGGACTCTGGTGACGTCATTTGTCGGCCAGCTGACGGCCGGACAGCCGACACAGTCCCGCTGTATACAAGGTCGACGCAGTCCCGCCCGCCGACCGCTGCACTGGCACTCGCTCCGGCCGTACACCGAGCAGTGACGGCTTGGCCGCTCCGAGGCCGTCAGTCACGTGCTCGTGCTGAGTCGTGCGGGACGAGTCGCACGTGCACGGTGTGGAGGAATGTCAACCTGCTGGCGTCCGCACCGGCCGCCACTGTCGTCACCTGCGGCGTCCACGGCCCGACGGTCGCCGGTCGGCGGTCGGCGGCGTCCACGGCCCGACGGTCGCCGGTCGGCGGCGTCCACGGCCCCGACGGTCGGCGGTCGGCGGCGTCCACGGCCCGACGGTCGGCGGTCGGCGGCGTCCACGGCCCGACGGTCGCCGGTCGGCGGCGTCCACGGCCCCGACGGTCGGCGGTCGGCGGCGTCCACGGCCCGACGGTCGCCAGTCGGCGGCGTCCACGGCCCCGACGGTCGGCGGTCGGCGGCGTCCACGGCCCGACGGTCGGCGGTCGGCGGCGTCCACGGCCCGACGGTCGCCGGTCGGCGGCGTCCACGGCCCGACGGTCGGCGGTCGGGGGCGTCCACGGCCCGACGGTCGGCTGCGGCCGTCTCCGGCCAGCCGGATGCCAGTCGTGTTCGACGCGGACGTGGGAGACGGCGCACCGGTAACCCGCTCACACAACGCGGGCCCGGAGTCCGGCCGGACACAATACACAGTTGGGAGTCCCGCGCCGAGTGGGGCTCCCGCCGCGTGCCCACGCCGTCCGGCCTACAAGTCCGTTCGGTGGTCGAGGTGCACTCGCCTCCCTGGGGTGGAGGGATGACTTTCCCGATCAGAGGAACGCCCCTTCACCCCACGTACACTAGGGGTGCGTTTAGGGTGAGGTGGGCGATTGTGGTGGTGGGCGCTAATGCAAACATGAATGGAACCCATCCACGGCGGCTGTGACGGTGGTGGTGGCACGCACCAACTGCTCCGCAAACACCCGCTGCGTTTCTGCAGTTCCGTTACTACACAGTTCCTGGTATAATTGTTCCTGGAAAAAACTCTAACCACTTGCGACACCGTGTATTCGCCTGCGACATAAAATGTGTCATAATGTATCACGTGGTACATGAAATACTGCTGGCGCCCACCACGTGAAGCGGTAGTTGGTGCGGTGCGCGACACTTCATTCTCGCATCGGCACCTCACATCGACAGACAGACGGAGATGTCACGATATACACCAGCCGCTCCAACATCGGCACCTCACACCGACAGACAGACGGAGATGTCACGATATACACCAGCCGCTCCAACATCGGCACCTCACATCGACAGACAGACGGAGATGTCACGATATACACCAGTCGCTCCAACATCGGCACCACACACAGACAGACGGAGATGTCACGATATACACCAGCCGCTCCAACATCGGCACCACACACAGACAGACGGAGATGTCACGATATACACCAGCCGCTCCAACATCGGCACCTCACATCGACAGACAGACGGAGATGTCACGATATACACCAGCCGCTCCAACATCGGCACCTCACATCGACAGACAGACGGAGATGTCACGATATACACCAGCCGCTCCAACATCGGCACCACACACAGACAGACGGAGATGTCACGATATACACCAGCCGCTCCAACATCGGCACCTCACATCGACAGACAGACGGAGATGTCACGATATACACCAGCCGCTCCAACATCGGCACCTCACATCGACAGACAGACGGAGATGTCACGATATACACCAGCCTCAACATCGGCACCCCACATCGACAGACAGACGGAGATGTCACGATATACACCAGCCGCTCCAACATCGGCACCTCACATCGACAGACAGACGGAGATGTCACGATATACACCAGCCGCTCCAACATCGGCACCTCACATCGACAGACAGACGGAGATGTCACGATATACACCAGCCGCTCCAACATCGGCACCGCTCCAACATCGGCACCCACATGACAGACGGAGATGTCACGATATACACCAGCCGCTCCAACATCGGCACCTCACATCACAGACAAGACGACAGACGGAGATGTCACGATATACACCAGCCCTCCAAAACCTCACATCGACAGACAGACGGAGATGTCACGATATACACCAGCCGCTCCAACATCGGCACCTCACATCGACAGACAGACGGAGATGTCACGATATACACCAGCCGCTCCAACATCGGCACCAACATCGCACCACACACAGACAGACGGAGATGTCACGATATACACCAGCCGCTCCAACATCGGCACCTCACATCGACAGACAGACGGAGATGTCACGATATACACCAGCCGCTCCAACATCGGCACCTCACATCGACAGACAGACGGAGATGTCACGATATACACCAGCCGCTCCAACATCGGCACCTCACATCGACAGACAGACGGAGATGTCACGATATACACCAGCCGCCCAACATCGGCCCACATCGACAGACAGACGGAGATGTCACGATATACACCACCTCATTCGGCACCTCACACAGACAGACGGAGATGTCACGATATACACCAGCCGCTCCAACATCGGCACCACACACAGACAGACGGAGATGTCACGATATACACCAGCCGCTCCAACATCGGCACTCCACATCACAGACAGACGGAGATGTCACGATATACACCAGCCGCTCCAACATCGGCACCTCACATCGACAGACAGACGGAGATGTCACGATATACACCAGCCGCTCCAACATCGGCACCACACACAGACAGACGGAGATGTCACGATATACACCAGCCGCTCCAACTTCGGCACCTCACACAGACAGACGGAGATGTCACGATATACACCAGCCGCTCCAACATCGGCACCACACACAGACAGATGGAGATGTCACGATATACACCAGCCGCTCCAATATCGGCGCCACCCACACATCTGGAAGCGACACCACGACAAAGCGGTCTGTAGGTAGGACACATTAGTACATTAGTGGCTACTCACTGGGGATCGAGGTAGGACACATTGGTGGCTACTCACTACAAGTGGTGCAAGGTATCAAGGGTAGCTTCTCAGCCGAAAGCCCAGTTCATCCGTGCCCCGCCAGACGTCACCCCTTGCCAGGACTCAGCGGCACAGGGTCAGAATGTCGAAGATTCAGAATGTCTAAACAGTGAAAAATATCGTGGTACAACAGAATGCAAGGGGCAAAAGATCAAGTGCGACAGAACGTTCAGAACTTCAGTATGGTTCCATGGATTTCTGGAGCTGCTTTGCACCTGAACGTTCTGTCACACACCAGTGTTCTTGGCTGTTAATTTTGTAGCGTATCAGTACACATCGACATGATGTCCACGCGTCACAACGCTCAAGCTTCAGTAGTTCCAACAGCCATCAACACTTGCACGACAGAACAGCCAAGGCACAGAATGTCCTTAACATTCATAGGATCGTGTTACTGGCGGAGAACCTTGTTCTTTTACGACGCATTCGACTGTCAGACCACACAGCAGCGCCAAACTCTCACGGCGAATGGTTGCAAGTGGACTCGGCAATCCCGCCGGTTGTGGAATTCGAACTTACGATTTTACTATCAGGAGTTCAACGCCCCACCGAATGCGCTAAAGACGCCAATAATGCAACCAACATGTCTTGCCCTTCCAAAGGAAAAAATATTTGCTGTTCTACGACTGCGGAGCACCCTACTCCCGCTACCACCGAAAATTTCCTACTCACCCACCAGGGCTCGACCGCCTGTCGAAGTTCGCGTAAACAAAAACAACCAGCCGTCAACTTCCCTTTGACCGCACCTTGAAAGTCATCTGTAAACGCCGGAGTGCTTAACACTGGCACAAAACATACTTTCGGAGGAAAAGTTTTACGACAGCCGTGGTGTCCCCCTCTGCAAGCTGAAGGGGTGTCCCTGCAGTTGGTGAGGGTGCCCCTCTATAGATACTGAAGTGCAGAGATGCAGCCAAGTGCTCCTTAGGAAGCCAAAATACACTAGGCGAAACGAGAAATTTTGAGATTTCCACTACGCAGAATTAATAGCTTTTGTCACATTTCTTGTTTTGCCCCCAAAAGAAAATCCTGACTGCGCCACTGCTGCAGTGGTTCCTCACCAAACTCCTTTCTGTTAACGTAGACGTGCATCCGTCTGTTCGAAACAGATGGAGCCAAAATGCGGCAGTCGAACGACTTTGTCGATACGGCCCAAAATTATCGGCTGGCACATGTAGAAAAGTAAATATATTTTTGACATTCCAATGCTGTGACATTTTGAGGCTTTGTCATCATGACGCTTCGACATTCTAACCCTATGACGAATCGACTCAGCAACAGTTCCCCAGTTTTCACACCTTTCACATTGCAGTTAAGCCGGTCATCAATAAATACCACCCTCTATGAGCACGCTCAATTCCAGAACTCTCCGCAAGCTATCACCTAATATTAACAGCTCAATTCAGAGCACCCCACCACATGTCATTCACTGCGTGAGAGGTCAATTAAGGAGCGCCCCACCACATGCCATTCACTGCGTGAGAGGTCAATTAAGGAGCTCCCCACTGCAAGACAGCCTGGTTCAGACGTTCCCCACTAGATGCCACCCAATGTTAGACGGTCTAGTTCAGAAGCTCCCCACTAGAGGTTACACACCGCTAGATGACCTGGTTCAAGAGGAGCCCTACCAACACCCCACCCGACACGACACTCCGCCTGCTAACGCTACTGACCACAGAGTTGTATTATGTATGCTTCATCCAGCTCAGAGCTGCCCAGCCCTGGCCCAGGAGCCACTACACAGCTCACTGCCAAGACCCAGTCCGTGATCAAGCTCATTACGTCAGATCCGCGGCGTTATGGGTACAGTCAGCTCGTCCCCCTCACAGCCACAGCGAGGACCACCACACATCGCAGCACAGGTACAAAATTACATAAATATGCGGACTTCGTCATCCATTGAGTTGAAGGTGGCTTAACATTGCACCTCGCCGTTGATGTCAAAATATGTCAAATATGTTTAGACTTCTCAAAGTGACATTTTTCCTCGATTGTTTTTCACCGACAGTGCAGCCAGTCTTTGTCACCTACGCCATCGGTTTGACGTCAGTACAACAGTTCAACCGACTAGCTGGTGGTGTGTCTGAACACCGGCCAGTTTGTCTCCACGGTCGAGGTCCCGCCCTTTGTCGACGTCACCGGTCGGCGGAGATTCTCATTGGTCGGTGGCGGCGGCGGGTGTGGCCACGTCAGACGAGCCGCCGCCGCCGCCGTCGCCGGCCACGGCCCGCGACGCCGACACCTTGTCCTGACGGCCGGCCGCCGGTGTGGGAAGGTGGCGCGCGTCCGAGAACAGGTCGCCGCTGACCGACGTCGGCACGCGCGCCGTGAACGACGTCTCCGTCTGGTCGGCGTGCTGGCGCGGCGGCAGCGCCGGCGCCGACTGAACGGTCGGGGCGGCCGCCAGCGCCACCGCTGGCGGCGGCGGCTCTGGCGTGGCCGGTCGGCGCCACGCCGGCATCGGCACCGCCGGCTTGGCGATGCTCTCGAGCGCGATGTCCTCGCCGGCGCCGACGGCCGCCGCCGCCGCCGGCGAGTTGTCGCGCCGCGCCGCCGACAGGGGCCGCGCCGGCGCCGCGCTGCCCGGCCGACTGCGCTCCGTCAGCCGACGCGTCGCCTCCGACGCGCGCAGCCGGCCCAGCGCCGCCGTCGGCGGCGACGGACACGGGTGCATGTGGCCGGGCAGCTCCAGCAGCCGGCCGATGCTGTACATCTTGCGCTGGCGGGCCTTCTGGCGGCCGCGCACCAGCTTCTGCTTGGCGGCCATGCAGCGGATGTGGTCGTCGAAGACAAACCTGGCGCACAGCGTGTGTGTCACACTCACTGTCGGTTCGGCTGATGCGGCTCGATCGGGCCAGAGGGCGACGCCGCAGACAGGGGGTGCCATCGTCACATGCCAGGTCAACCGCTTCAAAAGCACGTGCGGAAAGCGAAAGCTCATCGGGGGGGGAAATGCTTAGAATCGCTCACGAGGTTTGACATTGACAAATAATGCACCAGTTGTCTGATCAAAAATGACTAGCGCGAAACTAGCTATATGTGCTACTGTTCATCGCAGGAAAGCAAAAAGGTTTCCTGAATCATCCGAACGCAAAGCAAGGAGAGGATACTACCAGACAAGATGCACATCAACACAGCAAGGAACTAGCAGGACACTCAGTTGGGAACTCATCTTAGCAGGGAACTCCCGGCATCCTAGCAGGGAGCTCACGGGCCATTGAGCTGGGACTCCATCCCAGCAGGGAGACCACGGACCATACAGCTGGGAAGTGGTGGGACCCTCAGCAGGGACTCCATCCCAGCAGGGAGACCACGGGCCACACGGCTGGGAAGTGGTGGGACCCTCAGCAGGGACTCCATCTCAGCAGGGAGACCACGGCCCACACAGCTGCGAAGTGGTGGGACCCTCAGCAGGGACTCCATCTCAGCAGGGAGACCACGGCCCACACAGCTGGGAAGTGGTGGGACCCTCAGCAGGGACTCCATCCCAGCAGGGAGACCACGGGCCACACGGCTGGGAAGTGGTGGGACCCTCAGCAGGGACTCCATCTCAGCAGGGAGACCACGGACCACTCGGCTGGAAATTGGTCGTCGGTGGGAGAGCCTCGGCCGCTCAAGAGAGGCCGAGTAACGTCTCGGTATCTCCATCTCAGTAACGGCTCGGTATCTCAGGAGCGGCTCAGTATCTCAGGAGCGGTTCGGTATCTCAGGAGAGGCTCAGTATTTCAGCAGCTGATCGGTATTACAGTAACGGCTCGGTATCTCAGGGGCGGCTCCGTATCTCAGCAGCTGCTCGGTATTACAGTAACCTGCTCGGTATCTCAGGAGCGGTTCGATATCACAGCAGCTGCTCGGTATCTCAGGAGCGGTTCGGTATCACAGCAGCTGCTCGGTATCTCAGGAGCGGCTCGGTATCTCAGCAGCTGCTTGTTATCCCAGTAACGGCTCGCCAGCTCGGCAGCTCGGCACCCACCGGGCGCTGAGCAGCGGCGCGGCGCTGCCACTGGCGGACGGCCGGTGTACCGTGATGTGCAGCACTCTCGAGTCCTCCTTGTCGCCGGTCACCTCCACGTCCTGCCGACACGTCCGCGTGTGACGACAGACCACACACACACACACACCGGCCACGGGCCTCGCGCGCCGTGACGTCACACCGCACACCGAATGTCCACATCCCAGGGCTGCAGGGCCGCAGCGCAGCAGAAGGGTCGACGTTGTCGTACACTCGACAAAGCAGAAGCTAGGGTCACACCCATAAATGCACAAAACACGGTTGCTCTACGGACAGCACCGTGTCGACTGACAGGACCAGTACCAGTGCTGACAGGACCAGTACCAGTGCTGACAGGACCAGTACCAGTGCTGACAGGACCAGTACCAGTGCTGACAGGACCAGTACCAGTGCTGACAGGACCAGTACCAGTGTCGACTGACAGGACCAGCACCAGTGTCGACTGACAGGACCAGTACCAGTGCTGACAGGACCAGTACTAGTGCTGACAGGACCAGTACCAGTGCTGACAGGACCAGCACCAGTGCTGACAGGACAAGCACCAGTGCTGACAGGACCAGCACCAGTGCTGACAGGACCAGCACCAGTGCTGACAGGACCAGTACCAGTGCTGACAGGACCAGTACTAGTGCTGACAGGACCAGCACCAGTGCTGACAGGACAAGCACCAGTGCTGACAGGACCAGCACCAGTGCTGACAGGACCAGTACTAGTGCTGACAGGACCAGCACCAGTGCTGACAGGACCAGCACCAGTGCTGACAGGACCAGCACCAGTGCTGACAGGACCAGCACCAGTGCTGACAGGACCAGCACCAGTGCTGACAGGACCAGTACCAGTGCTGACAGGACCAGTACCAGTGCTGACAGGACCAGTACCAGTGCTGACAGGACCAGTACTAGTGCTGACAGGACCAGCACCAGTGCTGACAGGACAAGCACCAGTGCTGACAGGACCAGCACCAGTGCTGACAGGACCAGTACTAGTGCTGACAGGACAAGCACCAGTGCTGACAGGACCAGCACCAGTGCTGACAGGACCAGTACTAGTGCTGACAGGACCAGTACCAGTGCTGACAGGACCAGTACCAGTGTCGACTGACAGGACCAGCATCAGTATCGACTGACAGAACCAGCATCAGTGTCGACTGACAGGACCAGTACCAGTGTCGACTGACAGGACCAGTACCAGTGTCGACTGACAGGACCAGTACCAGTGTCGACTGACAGGACCAGCACCAGTGTCGACTGACAGGACCAGTACCAGTGTCGACTGACAGGACCAGTACCACCACTGACTGACAGGACCACCACTGACTGACAGCACCATCACTGACTGACAGGACCACCACTGACTGACAGGACCACCACTGACTGACAGGACCACCACTGACTGACAGCACCACCACTGACTGACAGCACCACCACTGACTGACAGGACCACCACTGACTGACAGCACCACCACTGACTGACAGCACCACCACTGACTGACAGGACCACCACTGACTGACAGGACCACCACTGACTGACAGGACCACCACCAGTGTCCACTGACAGGACCATACCAGTGACTGACAGGACCACCACTGACTGACAGCACCACCACTGACTGAGGACCACCACTGACTGACAGGACCACCACTGACTGACAGGACCACCACTGACTGACAGGCACCACTGACTGACTGACACCACTGACTGACAGGACCACCACTGACTGACAGCACCACCACTGACTGACAGGACCACCACTGACTGACAGGACCACCACTGACTGACAGGACCATCACTGACTGACAGGACCACCACTGACTGACAGCACCACCACTGACTGACAGGACCACCACTGACTGACAGGACCACCACTGACTGACAGGACCACCACTGACTGACAGGACCACCACTGACGGACCAGCACCATCACTACTGACTGACAGGACCAACTGACTGACAGGACCACCACTGACTGACAGCACCACCACTGACTGACAGCACCACCACTGACTGACAGGACCACCACTGACTGACAGGACCACCACTGACTGACAGGACCACCACTGACTGACAGGACCACCACTGACTGACAGGACCACCACTGACTGACAGGACCACCACTGACTGACAGCACCACCACTGACTGACAGGACCACCACTGACTGACAGCACCACCACTGACTGACAGGACCACCACTGACTGACAGCACCACCACTGACTGACCACCACTGACTGACAGGACCACCACTGACTGACAGGACCACCACTGACTGACAGGACCATCACTGACTGACAGGACCACCACTGACTGACAGCACCACCACTGACTGACAGGACCACCACTGACTGACGGGACCACCACTGACTGACAGGACCATCACTGACTGGCAGGACCAGCCCCCAGCCGTGTGCCGGCGCGGCTTTCACCTGCAGCGGGCCGGCGAACTTGGCCAGCCCCCAGCCGAGCCGGCGTGGGTCCGGGTCGACCAGCAGCAGCTGCAGCACGTCGATCACCAGGAAGCGGCGGCTGCGCGCCGTGTCGCGGCTGGTCACCGTGCAGGCGATCAGGTCAGAGTTGTTCAGGTCGAGCGTCTCGTCGACGCAGACGTACTGCTCGGGCCGCGACAGCGGCAGCTGTGTCTCCGGCTCGTCGCGCAGCGTCAGGCTGGTGTGGCGCAGCAGCAGGAACACGCGGATGGCGCGACGCGCCCGCTCCACCTGGCGGCAGCGCCAGTCGCTGGCTTTACCACACGTCAACCGCCCGCTCCACCTGGCGGCAGCGCCAGTCGCTGGCTTTACCACACGTCGACCGCCCGCTCCACCTGGCGGCAGCGCCAGTCGCTGGCTTTACCACACGTCAACCGCCCGCTCCACCTGGCGGCAGCGCCAGTCGCTGGCTTTACCACACGTCGACCGCCCGCTCCACCTGGCGGCAGCGCCAGTCGCTGGCTTTACGACACGTCGACCGTTGAGTCGTGCAGCGACGCCAGTCTCTCACGCCGAAGGGTAGCGACAGGTGAGACTCGAACCCACAACATTTCGATCGTCAG
The DNA here is from genome assembly GCA_034440575.1 of Imbricaverruca yamaguchii. Classification (NCBI taxonomy): domain Eukaryota; kingdom Metazoa; phylum Arthropoda; class Thecostraca; family Neoverrucidae; genus Imbricaverruca; species Imbricaverruca yamaguchii. The sequence continues at coordinate 167,621 of JAOTOL010001197.1, forward strand.
ACGGGTAACTTAGCCCTAGACTACTCGTCGCCCGCTCCACCTGGCAGCGCGGACACACCGCCCGGCTCGCGGCTCAGACACCGAGCCGCGTCGACACGTTCGCACTTCCAACTGCCTACTTCGGTTGGTTATTTAGGTCTAGGGGCGCATCGACTGCGATGTTCATACAGCGCCCATGAACTGCCTCCTTCGGAGAAGATTGATATACGCAGTGCATACGGGAAACTTCTACGCACGTTTTTTTTCATTGATACACATTTTTCCTACTCTCTGGGCATGGTATGGCTTAGGTTCTCTGAGCCATTTGAGTTGCGTCGTTAAATTGCAAATGCTGTATGGGAGATTATATATAGAAGTGACAGGGAAAGTCGTCATGATATGCTGCTTTATTGATATTTAGTGGAATTGACATTGCACGGAGAACAATTCGCTATTACTGAGACAAAAGGAAGGCAATATTAGCCTGAAGAGAATTTGTTCATTAAAAAAGAAATGCATAAGAAGGGATCAATTCGCTATGAAGCATCACGAGACTTCCATTGGAGACAGCATTCCATTCCGGAAGGAGTCATGTACCGGATTGCAAAAACAAAACCAAAAACAAAAGCACAGGCCATTGTTATCCTAACTGAGGGCAGAGCAATTCGAAGTCTGGATGACCCCCCTCCCCAGTCTGGGTCAGTCTGCAGTCTCCCTGCCCGATCAGAGAGCGGGTTAGCCTGAGTCAGTCCACACCACGTCTGAATGACGTCAGTATCAGGGGAGATCGCCGCGGCTGCCTCGTCAGAGCCACATAAATCCTGCAGCGGAGACCCGGCACACACAACACCAGCACAACATACAGAATACCAGCACATTACACACAACACCAGCACATTACACACAACACCAGCACAACATACACAACACCAGCACACCACACACAACACCAGCACAACATACAGAATACCAGCACATTACACACAACACCAGCACATTACACACAACACCAGCACAACATACAGAATACCAGCACATTACACACAACACCAGCACATTACACACAGCACCACCACTTACACAACACCAGCACACCACCACACACAGCACCAGCACAACATACAGAATACCAGCACATTACACACAACACCAGCACATTACACACAACACCAGCACATTACATACAACACCAGCACACCACACACAGCACCAGCACAACATACAGAATACCAGCACATTACACACAACACCAGCACATTACACACAACACCAGCACATTACACACAACACCAGCACATTACATACAACACCAGCACATTACACACAACACCAGCACATTACATACAACACCAGCACATTACACACAACACCAGCACATTACATACAACACCAGCACACCACACACAACACCAGCACACCACACACAGCACCAGCACAACATACAGAATACCAGCACATTACACACAACACCAGCACATTACACACAACACCAGCACATTACACACAACACCAGCACACCACACACAACACCAGCACATCACACACAACACCAGCACATTACACACAACACCAGCACATTACACACAACACCAGCACATTACACACAACACCAGCACATTACACACAACACCAGCACATTGCACGCACAGTGTAAAATAATTGACTATGTGGCCTGGAAATTAACAGTTAATGGAATTGTGCTATTTCATCCCCTTCTTAGGTTGTTACCATTTTGCCACATGTGTGGGTAGTCATTATATACACGACTGCTAAATAATGTAAAATGCATGTGACTGAAGTGAAAGGCATTCCGCTTTTTTCATCCTTAAGTGGCGATCCTTTATTTTCTTCCAATCATTCACTATTCCCAAGCAACTTCTTTCTTCATCCACACAGTTAATGGTGAAGTAATTTTAGGTCACTGTGCACGCAGCACCAGGACATTACATACAACACCAGCACATTACATACAACACCAGCACACCACACAGAACACCAACACACCACACAAAACACCAGCACACCACACAGAACACCAACACACCACACACAGCACCAGCACAACATACAGAATACCAGCACATTACACACAACACCAGCACATTACACACAACACCAGCACATTACACACAACATCAGCACACCACACACAGCACCAGCACAACATACAGAATACCAGCACATTACACACAACACCAGCACATTACACACAACACCAGCACATTACATACAACACCAGCACACCACACACAACACCAGCACACCACACACAGCACCAGCACAACATACAGAATACCAGCACATTACACACAACACCAGCACATTACATACAACACCAGCACACCACACACAACACCAGCACACCACACACAGCACCAGCACAACATACAGAATACCAGCACATTACACACAACACCAGCACATTACACACAACACCAGCACATTACATACAACACCAGCACACCACACACAACACCAGCACACCAGCACACCACACAGAACACCAACACATCACACACACACCACCAATACATTACACATAACACTGGCACACCATGCAAAACACCAGCATATCACACAGAACACGCAGCGACACGGCACCCGAAGGCTAGCACGAGGCACGAGACACGAGACACCAGCTGACCTCTCCACACGGCAGACGGCGGGAGAACTCCACCCCCGACATAGGCGTGCCGGTGGGCGGCAGCAGCAGCCGCTCGTCCATCATCAGGTACTCCACGTTGATCGGCTTATTCTGCATCTCGAAAAACTCGTCCTCGAAGATGTCCAGGAAGATCTCCTCACTCTGGGAATACGATTATCAGTGCTGTGGGGGGTCTGTGAACAGGAGTAGATACAGTGCGGGCCACTGGGGGAATGCACCCCTCTGCATGGAGATGGGACCTTTCGGCCCGGAAAGGCTTCGGGAAGGTTCGAGTGCACCCCTCCTCCCCACTACTCAGAATGTTATTTTTCAGCCAAACACCCCTTTTAGGGGAAAGGGCGTTAAGTTGCGAAGGAAAGGCGGTCTCGTTCAGTATCCTCGAGAGCACCCATCCACTACAATTTTTTTTTAAAAACCGAAGACACCTCCCGGGGGAAATGTGCTCTCCTGTGAAAATTATTTCGTCCACCCTTGCTTGTGGAAGTGCCATGTCCTAGCGGTAAAGGCTACAGCCAAGTGACCCAAGGGACACCGTCAGAGATACTTAGGCATTGGGGATGCTGCTAAACGAAATCCTCCTCACACATGCACTGTTTGACCATCTCTCCCCTGCTCGCCCATCTCTATCACTCTCCACAAAACAGCTGTTCTTGACTATCCTCAACCTATTCCATTTTGCTAGTGAAACGTGTCTGCACTCCATCTAATTGCACAACATGCAACATAAACATGCAACCTCGTTATTCCTTCATCTTGCCATGACTTCGCTGCCCATGGCAATGCCTTCCCATTACCTTAGTACCTTAGCACGTGCATCGGAGGGAGGGGGCGAAAGCAGCCTACCCATCTGGTTTTTCATAAATAACTCCGATTTTACTGGTCAATATACACCACTGTTTGCGTACCTGCTTAGAAATGCCCGGAGCGTCGTTTAAAGCAAGAATAACGGAAACCGCCCGAAACATTTTCGAGTTAGAGGCCGCTAAAGTCAAACATTTCGTACTGCCAGACCACAAAAATCGGCGCAGGTGCACTTGTGGATATATCGGCAAAAGGGAAGTGTTCATGGCAACAATAGCAACTTGTTGGATGTATAGTCATGAAATATAGTTTCAAGGTCATACTAGGTCACCAGTTCATGTTTATGACAGGGTCAATGGAACCAAACTTGGTCAACTGGAATGTTGTCATGAATGCAAATGACTCATGCAATTAATGAAATTTTGCAACTACAGTTGGTGTCATTGTGTACCTAAGCATTTTCCTACTTCATTCGTGTATTTTACTCCTTTCTTCGCGAAGCCGATTGCGCCGAGCCGCCCGACGGAGCAGTCGGGCGGGCGACCCGGTTCCGGTAACTGGAGCAGGTAACTGATCTGGTAAAGTGCTCCTATAAAGGTGGCCTGCTGTCAAATGCCGGGTTTAGCATCTGTATTGCATCCCTAGTCATTTCCAAAACATCACTGATACCAATTTCGAAGCATTTAAAGACAATCACAGTCATCCACAACAATGACAAGCCAAGCCACACAAAACAAGCAAATTGTGATGTGACCTCGTTTGACCTTGAAGTCGTTGACCCAAGGTCATGAAACCTGTACACAATATAGTTCGCTACCGTAACCATCTACCCTTAGAATTTCGTTACTGTTATGTTAATAGTTCTGCTTCTATTAAAGCTAAAGCTTTAATAGAAGCAGAGAACTTAGGGGAGGGGAGCTGAATCCGCCCACTTCAGTGCACATAATTTTCGTAGGCCCTCCAGGGTGCATGTTAATATAGCTCAACCCACCTCCCCCACTTTACATACATTGAAAAATTTCCCAGCCTGGCTAAGCTCTCCCTCCAGAAGCTGACCCTGTGCTGCAGTGGGAGTGTACCTTGTAGAAGTTCCTCAGCGTGAGTGTGGCCTGCTCGCGGGCGCCCTCTATACGCGCCAGATGGCCGTCGTTGAGCACACTGCCGCCAGACGTCAGCACCAGCTGACGGAGCACCACCAGCGCCAGCTGCAGCGTCACCAGACGCACACGGGAGTCTGCCGCACCAGCTGTACAGTCAACACCAGCTGTACAGTCACCACCAGCTGTACAGTCACCACCAGCTGTACAGCAAACACCAGCTGTACAGTCAACACCAGCTGTACAGTCAACACCAGCTGTACAGTCAACACCAGCTGTACAGCCAACACCAGCTGTACAGTCACCACCAGCTGTACAGTCAGCACCAGCTGTACAGTCACCACCAGCTGTAGTCAACACCAGCTGTACAGTCAACACCAGCTGTACAGTCAACACCAGCTGTACAGTCAACACCAGCTGTACAGCATACACCAGCTGTACAGTCACCACCAGCTGTACAGTCAACACCAGCTGTACAGTCAACACCAGGTGTACAGTCAACACCAGCTGTACAGTCAACACCAGCTGTACAGTCAACACCAGCTGTACAGTCACCACCAGCTGTACAGTCACCACCAGCTGTACAGCACACCAGTGTACACACACCGCTGTAGTACACCAGCTGTACAGTCAACACCAGCTGTACAGTCAACACCAGCTGTACAGTCAACACCAGCTGTACAGTCACACCAGCTGTACAGTCACCACCAGCTGTACAGTCAACACCAGCTGTACAGTCAACACCAGCTGTACAGTCAACACCAGCTGTACAGTCAACACCAGCTGTACAGCCAACACCAGCTGTACAGTCACCACCAGCTGTACAGTCAGCACCAGCTGTACAGTCACCACCAGCTGTAGTCAACACCAGCTGTACAGTCAACACCAGCTGTACAGTCAACACCAGCTGTACAGTCAACACCAGCTGTACAGCATACACCAGCTGTACAGTCACCACCAGCTGTACAGTCAACACCAGCTGTACAGTCAACACCAGCTGTACAGTCAACACCAGCTGTACAGTCACCACCAGCTGTACAGTCACCACCAGCTGTACAGTCACCACCAGCTGTACAGTCACCACCAGCTGTACAGCAAACACCAGCTGTACAGTCAACACCAGCTGTACAGTCAACACCAGCTGTACAGTCACCACCAGCTGTACAGTCAACACCAGCTGTACAGTCAACACCAGCTGTACAGTCAACACCAGCTGTACAGTCACCACCAGCTGTACAGCAAACACCAGCTGTACAGTCAACACCAGCTGTACAGTCCACACCAGCTGTACAGTCACCACCAGCTGTACAGTTGCAATCGGTCATCAGCAGCATTGCAGGTATTGCACAGAGTCGTTTCCGAGAAAGCACGAATTCATCACCAAACCACATCTTATGAAGCATATATAAATATAAATATATATATATATATATATATATATATATATATATATATATATATATATATATATATATCGACGTATTGCATCCGCCTCATCTCGCGCGTGGCCAATGAGCCAGAGCAGCGACCGGCGACATCTACCGCTTGCAATGGGAGGATTGAGACGCGAGGACAGAAACACCATCAGCCATACTTGGTTGGTTGGTTATTGGAGTTTAGGGGCGCATCGACTACATCGGTCGTGCAGCGCCCACCAGCCAGACTTAGAAACACACGCTGGCAGACACGCCTGCAGAAACCATCACCGTCCAGGCAGGCCAGTCACCATCCGGATTGACACCAAGTGTCTGGAGAGACACTCTCTGACCAGATTGGCACTCGCCGTTTGGATGGTTGGTTATCGGTTTTACGAAACATCGACCATTGAGTCATGTAGCGTCGCTAATCTCTCACGCCGATTGGTCGCGGGCGAAGTGTAGCGACAGGTGAGATTCGAACCCACAACTTTTCGATAGCGAGACGAGCGACTTACCCCTAGGCTACTCGTCCCTCAATCACTCACCGTTTGGAGAAGAACTCCTGGCTTGGAAAGGAACTCACTGTCCGGAGGGACGCTCACTGTCTGGAGGGGCACTCACCGGGCAGAGGGGTACTCACCGGGCAGAGGGGTACTCACCGGGCAGAGGGGCACTCACCGGGTAGAGGGGCACTCACCGGGTAGAGGGGCACTCACCGGGTAGAGGGGCGCTCACCGGGTAGAGGGGCGCTCACCGGGTAGAGGGGCACTCACCGGGTAGAGGGGCACTCACCGGGTAGAGGGGCACTCACCGGGTAGAGGGGCACTCACCGGGTAGAGGGGCACTCACCGGGTAGAGGGGCACTCACCGGGTAGAGGGGCACTCACCGGGTAGAGGGGCACTCACCGGGTAGAGGGGCACTCACCGGGTAGAGGGGCACTCACCGGGTAGAGGGGCACTCACCGGGTAGAGGGGCACTCACCGGGTAGAGGGGCGCTCACCGGGTAGAGGGGCACTCACCGGGTAGAGGGGCACTCGTCGGGCAGAGGGGCATTCACCAGGAAGAGGCACTCACTGATCAGAGGGACACTCACTGGTCAGAGGGGCACTCACTGGTCAGAGGGGCACTCACTGGTCAGAGGGGCACTCACTGGTCAGAGGGGCACTCACTGGTCAGAGGGGCACTCACTGGTCAGAGGGGCACTCACTGGTCAGAGGGGCACTCACTGATCAGAGGGGCACTCACTGGTCAGAGGGGCACTCACCGGACAGGGGGGCACTCACCGGGTAGAGGGACACTCACTGGTCAGAGGGGCACTCACCGGAGAGGGGGGCACTCACCGGACAGGGGGGCACCCACCGGACAGACAGCTGGCCGTGATGATGTCGATGACGCGTTCGGCCAGCTCGTGGTTATAGCTGGCCCTGGCTCGGTCGCCGCAGGGCAGGAGAACGCTGTCCACCAACTCACTGTTGATACCTGCCGCAGTCAGAGTATCACAGTTGATACCTGTCCCAGTCAGAGTCTCACTGCTGATACCTGGCGCAGTCAGTGTCTCACTCTTGATACCTGCCACAGTCAGTCTCACTGTTCATATATGTTACAATCAAAGTCTCACTGTTGATACTTGTTAGTTAGTGCCTCATTGTTGATACATGCCACAATCAGTCTTATTGCTGAGACATGTTACAGGCAGTAGACGATTCAAAAGTCGTTTCCAATTAAATTAGGATGGAATTAGAAAAAATATCCCCAAAATAGAGAACAATATTTAGAGTTTGGATTGTGTTGAGTGCAAGAGTCGTTCTAAAGTAATACATTGGGAGTAAAATATGTTCAAAATTGAATCCATCTTCTGAAGTGCGCAAATCATTCCTTACAGTAAGCTGCTTAGAGGCAGGTCCACAAGGCCCCACTCTCCCGCCCCGCTGACACGTCGCGGCAGACGATACACAGACGTGACGTCATCAGCCGACACCCTCGCCAGTAGTCGTCACTAGCCAACAGTAGCTGAGACACCCGTCACCGGCATATCGAGGAGCCTCACAGCCAACAGTGGCTGAGACACCCGTCACCGGCATATCGAGGAGCCTCACAGCCAACAGTGGCTGAGACACCCGTCACCGGCATATCGAGCAACCTCACAGCCAACAGTGGCTGAGACACCCGTCACCGGCATATCGAGCAACCTCACAGCCAACAGTGGCTGAGACACCCGTCACCGGCATATCGAGCAACCTCACAGCCAACAGTGGCTGAGACACCCGTCACCGGCATATCGAGGAACCTCACAGCCAACAGTGGCTGAGACACCCGTCACCGGCATATCGAGGAACCTCAGCCATGACTCACAGCCAACAGTGGCTGAGACACCCGTCACCGGCATATCGAGGAGCCTCACAGCCAACAGTGGCTGAGACACCCGTCACCGGCATATCGAGGAGCCTCACAGCCAACAGTGGCTGAGACACCCGTCACCGGCATATCGAGGAACCTCACAGCCAACAGTGGCTGAGACACCCGTCACCGGCATATCGAGGAACCTCACAGCCAACAGTGGCTGGACAGTGGCTGAGACACCCGTCACCGGCATATCGAGGAACCTCACAGCCAACAGTGGCTGGGACACCCGTCACCGGCATATCGAGGAACCTCACAGCCAACAGTGGCTGAGACACCCGTCACCGGCATATCGAGGAACCTCACAGCAACAGTGGCGAACCCTCACCGGAGAATCACAGCCAACAGTGGCTGAGACACCCGTCACCGGCATATCGAGGAACCTCACAGCCAACAGTGGCTGAGACACCCGTCACCGGCATATCGAGGAGCCTCACAGCCAACAGTGGCTGAGACACCCGTCACCGGCATATCGCGGAACCTCACAGCCAACAGTGGCTGAGACACCCGTCACCGGCATATCGAGGAGCCTCACAGCCAACAGTAGCTGAGACACCCGTCACCGGCATATCGAGCAACCTCACAGCCAACAGTGGCTGAGACACCCGTCACCGGCATATCGAGGAGCCTCACAGCCAGCGACATCCGGCCAGGACTATCACCACACTCCTGTTCAGATCTGAGGCTGAGCCACTACCGCAAGGCAGTCCACAGTACACAGCTGCAATACTGGTCAGGCAGTTCACAGTACACAGCTGCAATACTGAACAGGCAGTCCACAGTACACAGCTGCAATACTGGCCAGGCAGTCCACAGTACACAGCTGCAATACTGGCCAGGCAGTCCACAGTACACAGCTGCAATACTGGTCAGGCAGTCCACAGTACACAGCTGCAATACTGGCCAGGCAGTCCACAGTACACAGCTGCAATACTGGCCAGGCAGTCCACAGTACACAGCTGCAATACTGGTCAGGCAGTCCACAGTACACAGCTGCAATACTGGACAGGCAGTCCACAGTACACAGCTGCAATACTGGTCAAGCAGTCCACAGTACACAGCTGCAATACTGGTCAAGCAGTCCACAGTACACAGCTGCAATACTGGCCAGGCAGTCCACAGTACACAGCTGCAATACTGGTCAGGCAGTCCACAGTACACAGCTGCAATACTGGACAGGCAGTCCACAGTACACAGCTGCAATACTGGACAGGCAGTTCACAGTACACAGCTGTAATACTGGTCAGGCAGTCCACAGTACACAGCTGCAATACTGGTCAGGCAGTTCACAGTACACAGCTGCAATACTGGACAGGCAGTCCACAGTACACAGCTGCAATACTGGCCAGGCAGTCCACAGTACACAGCTGCAATACTGGTCAGGCAGTTCACAGTACACAGCTGTAATACTGGTCAGGCAGTTCACAGTACACAGCTGCAATACTGGTCAGGCAGTTCACAGTACACAGCTGTAATACTGGTCAGGCAGTTCACAGTACACAGCTGCAATACTGGCCAGGCAGTCCACAGTACACAGCTGCAATACTGGACAGGCAGGCCACAGTACACAGCTGCAATACTGAACAGGCAGTCCACAGTACACAGCTGCAATACTGGACAGGCAGTCCACAGTACACAGCTGCAATACTGGCCAGGCAGTCCACAGTACACAGCTGCAATACTGGACAGGCAGTCCACAGTACACAGCTGCAGGGGCAGCTGCAATACTGGCCAGGCAGTCCACAGTACACAGCTGCAATACTGGCCAGGCAGTCCACAGTACACAGCTGCAATACTGGTCAGGCACTGTCTGTGATATCGGCGCATCGACGACGTCTGCCTGCAGCCAGTCACAAGCCAGTCACAAGCCAGTCACAGCGGTCACAAGCCAGTCACACGGATCACAGCGGTCACAAGCCAATCACAAGCCGTGCACAACGGTCACAGACCGGTCGCAACGGTAACAACGGTCGGACACCGTCTGGTCCCAGCAGCACAGTGTCGGGCCGACCGCCCACCACAGTGCATGCAAGTGCAGAGAAATACAGAGCAGTAGGACGCCATGCGAGTAGCAAATACCACCGCAACTGAACTGTCGGAAACTAGCTGTCTGGCAGTGGAGGCGGGCAAATACCCTAGCGGAGAACAGAGCAAACAAGCGACACCAGGCAGACAGATGTGCTGACGAAGATAATTAATGAATTCAGGTGGGGACGCAGGTGACAGAACCGCGAGAAGCAAATGGGACAAAGAGGTGGCATCAGGGTGAGCGATCTGCCACGTGCGTGCCGGCTGAGAAACACGACTCTGGGCAGGACCAGCGAGTACCAGGATATTGGCATTGGAACACATACTGATGACGAGGCACTGCCTCATGTGTAGCCGAGTGCAGAGGTACAGACAGGTGGCTGGTGGCGGTGGGACGATGGGTTGTGGGTGATGGGATAATGGGATGACGAGTTGGAGACGACGGGATAATGGCAGTAGTCTGGGGACGACGGGATCATGAGATGACGGGCTGGGGACGATGAGATAATGGGACGACGGGCTGGAGCCGATGGGACAATGGGATGATGGGCTGGGGAAGGCGGGATAATGGGATGGTGGGCTGGAGACGATGGAACAATTGGATGACGGGTTCGGTACAGTTGGATATTGAAGAAGGGGACGCACACTGAAGCCATTCATAGGCAACACACACACGTGCCGGGTTTACCTTCCACTATGGGCCGACATAGGACGAGAACTGTCAGTCAACGACCGCACACCCACTGACTGGTTGGTGGCATATATCGGCTATCCACCACAAATACCTGACACTGTTTGGCAACCAGAGCGCTTATTGACTGCTGGGTATATAAGCAGCAAAACCCTGTCTGAAATGGTGGCACCCACACCTGAGTAAGTACCCACACCTTGCTGAGCATGCTACCCACACCAATCCTGAGTGTTACCCACACCACTGCGGAGTGTATTAGCACACACACCCTGCTGAGCATGTTACAAACACCACTCCTGAGCATGCTAACACCCACACCTTGCTAAGCATGTTACCCACACCACTGCGGAGTATGTTACCGCCCCCACTCTGTTGAGCATGCTAACACACACCACACTGATGAATAGGTTGACCCTCACACCCTGCTGAATGTGCTAGCGCCCATACCCATCCCACGACTGCCTGATTTTTTTATGTTCAGGGCGCATGGCCTGGATTGGCCAGTGTGGGCACATGATCCCACCATCCCGTCGTGCAATGGTAATGTCACGCCGCCAGAGCGCAGCACGATGTCCGCCCGCCCGCCACCTCACCCTTGTTGTGTCCGATGTCCGCCCGTCACCTCACCCTTGTTGTGTCCGATGTCCGCCCGCCCGTCACCTCACCCTTGTTGTGTCCGATGTCCGCCCGCCCGTCACCTCACCCTTGTTGTGTCCGATGTCCGCCCGTCACCTCACCCTTGTTGTGTCCGATGTCCGCCCGTCACCTCACCCTTGTTGTGTCCGATGCTTGCCCGCCCGTCACCTCACCCTTGTTGTGTCCGATGTCCGCCCGCCCGTCACCTCACCCTTGTTGTGTCCGATGCTTGCCCGCCCGTCACCTCACCCTTGTTGTGTCCGATGTCCGTCCGCCCGTCACCTCATCCATGTTGTGTCCGATGTCGCCGCCCGTCACCTCATCCATGTTGTGTCCGATGTCCGCCCGTCACCTCACCCTTGTTGTGTCCGATGTCCACCCGCCCGTCACCTCACCCTTGTTGTGTCCGATGTCTGCCCGTCACCTCACCCTTGTTGTGTCCGATGTCCGCCCGCCCGTCACCTCACCCTTGTTGTGTCCGATGTCCGCCCGCCCGTCACCTCACCCTTGTTGTGTCCGATGTCCACCCGCCCGTCACCTCACCCTTGTTGTGTCCGATATCTCCGCCCGTCACCTCACCCTTGTTGTGTCCGATGTCCGCCCGCCCGTCACCTCACCCTTGTTGTGTCCGATGTCCGCCCGCCCGTCACCTCACCCTTGTTGTGTCCGATGTCCGCCCGCCCGTCACCTCACCCTTGTTGTGTCCGATGTCCGCCCGCCCGTCACCTCACCCTTGTTGTGTCCGATGTCCGCCCGTCACCTCACCCTTGTTGTGTCCTTGGTGCCGCCCGCCCGTCACCTCACCCTTGTTGTGTCCGATGTCCGCCCGCCCGTCACCTCACCCTTGTTGTGTCCGATGTCCGCCCGTCACCTCACCCTTGTTGTGTCCGATGTCCGCCCGCCCGTCACCTCACCCTTGTTGTGTCCGATGTCCGCCCGTCACCTCACCCTTGTTGTGTCCGATGGCGTAGAGCAGACAGAGCGCGAACAGCGGCGTGTAGTCGTTCTCGGAGCAGTCGAGCGACTCGAGGATGGCGGCGATGAAGGGGCGCGGCCTGGCGGCCTCCTCTGGCACGGCAGAGCGGCTCAGTAGGTGCTTCTCCTCGTCCGTGTAGTTACACGAGCCGGCCGACATCGGCAGGCCGTACACGGCTGTCGGAGCCACGGCCAGGTCAGGTCAGGTCAGGACAGGTCACCATCTGTACCAGGTTAGCCAGGTCAGGCTGCCATCGGAACCTCATCTGCTAGGGGTCTGTACTTGGTCTGCACTTGGCCTGTGTCGTTAGGCATTTGGGTTTTAGGGTGCTTCGACCAGTTTTGATCATTCGCGCCCTCCTTGGCCTGTGTCAGGTCAGGGCAAGTGTGCATCTGAGAAGGGCAGGTCAGGTCAGGTCACGATCTGTACTTAGTCTGTCAAGTCAGGTTAAGACCTGAACCTGGTCTGTCAGGGTCTGTACTTGGTTTACATCCGGTCAAGTCAGGTCAGGGTCTGTCAGATCAAATCAGTGTCTGCACCTGGTTTGTGCAGGTCAGATAAGTGTCTGTACTTTGTCTGGTATGTCAGGTCAGGGTCTGCACCTTGTCTGTCAGGTCAGGTCATGGTCTGTACTTGGTACATATCAGGCCAGATCAGGGACTGTACATGACCTGGGTCAGGTCAGGTCAGGTCAGGGTCACGTACGCACCTGGTGGGTGTAGCGACGCCAGCGGCAGTGACGGCGGCGGCGTACTATCCTCAGCCGCGTCGGCCGGTACCGCCGACTGAGCCGACTGAGACGGCGACTGGGACACGGGCAGCGGCCCAGCGCCTGACTGAGTCGCCTCGCCGACCGACTGGGCCGAACTGACGGCAGACTGACGGCCGGCCGCCACCGACAGACTCCGGTCCAGACTGACGGACGGCCGCACGAAGCCGGGCCGAGTGGCGCCCGTCTGGTGACCGCACGGTCAGGTCAGGTCAGGTCACCAGACGGCCGCACGAAGCCGGGCCGAGTGGCGTCCGTCTGGTGACCGCACGGTCAGGTCAGGTCACCAGACGGCCGCACGAAGCCGGGCCGAGTGGCGTCCGTCTGGTGACCGCACGGTCAGGTCAGGTCAGGTCACCAGACAGCCGCACGAAGCCGGGCCGAGTGGCGTCCGTCTGGTGACCGCACGGTCAGGTCAGGTCAGGTCAGGTCACCAGACGGCATCGCGAAGCCGGGACGGGTGGCGCCCGCCTGGTCAGGTCAGGTCAGGTCACCGGACGGCGGCACGAAGCCAGGCCGAGTGGCGCCCGTCTGGTGACCGCACGGTCAGGTCAGGCCAGGTCAGGTTAGGTCAGGTCACCAGGTCTTGGAGCTAACTCTCTGCAGAGTGGATGATAGCAGGCGACGGCGAAATATTTCATTACGTCGAAACAATTTGGCAACATGATAGGAAAAAGTGTGGGTAAAGTTGACATTCACCAAGGAATATCCTATCCCCCATGAAGATTGTGATGGCACAGATACCAAGAATCGACTGCGGTGCAAAAGGCTACAGTCACTACAGTGGCATGTTGTGAAGTCTGTTGGAAACCACCTCAGTAAGTGAAAACTTCGTCCAAGGGGTGTCAAGACATGCTCCTGATAGGTGTCACTTTCCACGCGAATTTCGCAATCCCGAGACACTGCAGGTCAATCACTATGGAGAGAGGCGAAGGCACCAGACCGCGTTAGCTCCATCACAGTCACAGCGCATGGCTCAAGTGCATCCACGCGCAGGCATCACAGCGTCACAGAACCAGAACCTTGGGCTCTTCACGACGCGCTCAACTACTATGCCATACGGCGTCGCCAATTTCTCCGCCGATTGGGCGCGGGTAGACTCCGCAATCTGCCGGCAGCGGGATTCGAACCCGCGGCGTTACAATCAGGGATCCGGCGCCCTATCGACTGCGCTGCCGCGACGCCCACCCCCGCGCCAGTGTACTGACGGTGCCCGAGCGCCAGATGAGGTTCTGGTCAGCCGTGATGATGATGCTGGCCAGCAGCCGCACCAGCGGCTCGTGGGTGAAGATGAGGAACACCTGGGACAGCAGGAACAGCGACACCACCGTGCTGACGCGCGGCTGAAACACAGGTCAGCACAGGTCACACCATGGCTGACACATGGGACAGCACAGGTCACACCATGGCTGAGACACAGGTCAGCACAGGTCACACCATGGCTGAGACATGGGACAGCACAGGTCACACCATGGCTGAGACATGAGACAACACATGTCACACCATGGCTGAGACATGGGACTGCACAGGTCACACTGTGATCACAACATGGGTCACACTGTGAGCACAACACAGGTCAGCACAGGTCACAGCATGGCTCACTACAGGTCACACCATGAGCACAACACAGGTCAACACAGGTTAGCGTCAGTGGCCACAGCACAATTGGACACGGGCCAATACGCACCAAACACTGTGACAAACAAAATGTGTTTGTTAAAATTTGTTTATAAATGTTTTTTGCACCATGTTGCTACAAAACCAAGGGTCATCAGAAGCCAAACTGTGTCTAAACCACAGGTCATGGGAGACCACACCGTCGCTGAACCACGGGTCACTGTGTTGACAGCGACCCTAGAGGTCAGATGGCATACAGACACACGCACGCCACTAACACCCCATTCAACATATCAGCTTCCGGCCTGGCGAACCGCCAGTGACGTCCATCCTCCCAACACGACTCTTGTTCCGGATATTTATCATTCATTCACCAGAACGCTACCCGGCTCGCTGTCAGGGAGGCTGCACACTGTGTTGGCGGGGCTGGTGTTGGTGTTGCGGGAGACGGTGCCTACCTGCTGGTCAGTGATCCGATCCTGGCGCGCCAGAGGGAACACGAAGAGCGGCAACAGCAGTCGACTCAACAGGTGCTCCGTCAACACCTGCCGATAACCGCGTCCGTTACTGGCGCTGACCCTCGCTGTACCAACACACTGGAGTGTGGATGGCAGCAGGCGAAGGCGTCAACACCATTCACGTCCGGACAATTTGGTAATATCAATTGCTTGTTATTTTGGCTTTCGGGCATCTCGACTGCTACAGCAAAATTTCGCCCATAAAACATGTTAATATCAATGGTGGTGGTGGCGGATTTGAGCTTTACGGCGCCGACTGCATTGGTCATTTTGTGCCCACGGTAATATCAATAAAACACTTTGGGCAAAAGTTGGCATTGACCGAGGAACACCACATATGCTATCAAAATTATGATGATACTGACGTCAAGAATCGGCTATGAAAAAGAAGCAACAGCTGTCTGGCACAGTTGTGCGTTGTGAAGTTCCTCCGACATTACTGCAGGAAGTCAAAACACCGCCCAAAGGTCAAAAGGAGCTGATAGGTGTCGTTCTCTACGAAAATTTCGGATTTCTAGGACGTCGCACTGTACAGTGCCAATACCGAACACTGCCACTGTCGGCCAATACCACTGTACAGTGACAGTACCGAACACTGCCACTGTCGGCCAATACCACTGTACAGTGACAGTACCGAACACTGTCACTGTCGGCCAATAACACTGTACAGTGACAGTACCGAACACTGCCACTGTCGGCCAATACCACTGTACACTGACAGTACCGAACACTGCCACTGTCGGCCAATACCACTGTACAGTGGCAGTACCGAACACTGCCACTGTCGGCCAATACCACTGTACAGTGACAGTACCGAACACTGTCACTGTCGGCCAATACCACTGTACAGTGGCAGTACCGAACACTGCCACTGTCGGCCAATACCACTGTACAGTGGCAGTACCGAACACTGCCACTGTCGGCCAATACCACTGTACAGTGACAGTACCGAAAACTGTCACTGTCAGCCAATACCACTGTACAGTGGCAGTACCGAACACTGCCACTGTCGACCAATACCACTGTACAGTGGCAGTACCGAACACTGCCACTGTCGGCCAATACCACTGTACAGTGGCAGTACCGAACACTGCCACTGTCGGCCAATACCACTGTACAGTCACAGTACCGAACACTGCCACTGTCGGCCAATACCACTGTACGGTGACAGTACCGAACACTGCCACTGTCGGCCAATACCACTGTACAGTGGCAGTACCGAACACTGCCACTGTCGGCCAATACCACTGTACGGTGACAGTACCGAACACTGCCACTGTCGGCCAATACCACTGTACAGTGACAGTACTGAACACCGCCACTGTCGGCCAATACCACTGTAGTGACAGTACTGAACACTGCCACTGTCGGCCAATACCCCTGTACAGTGACAGTACTGAACACTGCCACTGTCGGCCAATACCACTGTACAGTGACAGTACCGAACACTGCCACTGTCGGCCAATACCACTGTACAGTGACAGTATCGAACACTGCCACTGTCGGCCAATACCACTGTACAGTGACAGTACCGAACACTGCCACTGTCGGCCAATACCACTGTACGGTGACAGTACCGAACACTGCCACTGTCGGCCAATACCACTGTACAGTGACAGTACCGAACACTGCCACTGTCGGCCAATACCACTATAGATTTTTTTTTTTGTGTGTGTGTGTGCAGGGCGTTTGTGGTCTGCTATTTAGGTGTTTGGCGATTTGTGAGACAGTTGAGGTGACTTGAAGAATGGCGCGTAGAGATAGTAGAAGTTGAGACGTCTTGCAGGCAGATGAAGTAGGAATCGAAGCTGAGCTTGTGCAGAAGTGTAGAGTTTGCCAGTCCGGTCGGTGCCATGGGGTGGGGTGTAGTTAGGGAGTTGGGGTCGGGTCATCGCCAGTATTGAAATAACATTGCAAGAACAGTTAGTGTTAGTAAATGTCACGTGGGGTTAGTTTTTTAAATTCTTTTTTCTTTTTAACATATTTTTTCATTTTTTTCTTTCGTTTTCCCCCATTTTGTTGATTTTTCTTTTTTAATATTTCTTTTTTTATTCTTTAAAAAAAATCATAGTTCGTGGATCAGGCGTGTGATAGAGATAAAGTGGAAGAGGTACTCGTGTAGTGTTGGATGTTCATCGTTGAGAAGTGTCGTGATGTTTAGTGGGATGTTGTTCATGTTGCAGTAATTTGTGATGGGTTGTCTTTCTGTGTTGTATTTGGTGCAGTGTATGAGTATGTGCTTAATTGTGAGTGTTCGTTGACATGTTGCGCACTGTACAGTTAGTTAGTTATTAGGGCTTAAGGGCGCATCGACTACATTGGTCATGTAGCGCCAAGTGCACTGTACAGTGACAGTAACGGACACTCCCACTGTCGGCCAATACCACTGTCGGCCAATACCACTGTACAGTGACAGTACCGAACACTGCCACTGTCGGTCAATACCACTGTAAAGTGACAGTACCGAACACTGCCACTGTCGGCCAATACCACTGTACAGTGACAGTACCGAACACTGTCACTGTCGGCCAATACCACTGTACGGTGACAGTACCGAACACTGCCACTGTCGGCCAATACCACTGTACAGTGGCAGTACCGAACACTGCCACTGTCGGCCAATACCACTGTACAGTGACAGTACCGAACACTGTCACTGTCGGCCAATACCACTGTACAGTGACAGTACCGAACACTGCCACTGTCGGCCAATACCACTGTACAGTGACAGTAACGGACACTGCCAGTGTCGGCCAATACCACTGTACAGTGACAGTATCGAACACTGCCACTGTCGGCCAATACCACTGTACAGTGACAGTACCGAACACTGCCACTGTCGGCCAATACCACTGTACAGTGGCAGTACCGAACACTGCCACTGTCGGCCAATACCACTGTACAGTGGCAGTACCGAACACTGCCACTGTCGGCCAATACCACTGTACGGTGGCAATACCGAACACTGCCATTGTCGGCCAATGCCACTGAACAGTGACAGTACTGAACACTGTCACTGTCGGCCAATACCACTGTACAGTGACAGTACCGAACACTGCCACTGTCGGCCAATACCACTGTACAGTGACAGTAACGGACACTGCCAGTGTCGGCCAATACCACTGTACAGTGACAGTATCGAACACTGCCACTGTCGGCCAATACCACTGTACAGTGACAGTACCGAACACTGCCACTGTCGGCCAATACCACTGTACAGTGGCAGTACCGAACACTGCCACTGTCGGCCAATACCACTGTACAGTGGCAGTACCGAACACTGACCACTGTCGGCCAATACCACTGTACGGTGGCAATACCGAACACTGCCACTGTCGGCCAATACCACTGTACAGTGACAGTACCGAACACTGCCACTGTCGGCCAATACCACTGCACAGTGACAGTACCGAACACTGCCACTGACGGCCAATACCACTGTACAGTGACAGTACTGAACACTGCCACTGTCGGCCAATACCACTGTACAGTGACAGTACCGAACACTGTCACTGTCGGCCAATACCACTGTACAGTGACAGTACCGAACACTGCCACTGTCGGCCAATACCACTGTACAGTGACAGTAACGGACACTGCCAGTGTCGGCCAATACCACTGTACAGTGACAGTATCGAACACTGCCACTGTCGGCCAATACCACTGTACAGTGACAGTACCGAACACTGCCACTGTCGGCCAATACCACTGTACAGTGGCAGTACCGAACACTGCCACTGTCGGCCAATACCACTGTACAGTGGCAGTACCGAACACTGCCACTGTCGGCCAATACCACTGTCGGCCAATACCACTGTACGGTGGCAATACCGAACACTGTCACCGTCGGCCAATACCACTGTACAGTGGCAGTACCGAACACTGCCACTGTCGGCCAATACCACTGTACAGTGGCAGTACCGAACACTGCCACTGTCGGCCAATACCACTGTACAGTGGCAGTACCGAACACTGCCACTGTCGGCCAATACCACTGTACAGTGACAGTACCGAACACTGCCACTGTCGGCCAATACCACTGTACGGTGGCAATACCGAACACCGCCACTGTCGGCCAATACCACTGTACAGTGACAGTACCGAACACTGTCACTGTCGGCCAATACCACTGCACAGTGACAGTACCGAACACTGCCACTGACGGCCAATACCACTGTACAGTGACAGTACTGAACACTGCCACTGTCGGCCAATACCACTGTACAGTGACAGTACCGAACACTGCCACTGTCGGCCAATACCACTGAACAGTGACAGTACTGAACACTGTCACTGTCGGCCAATACCACTGTACAGTGACAGTACCGAACACTGCCACTGTCGGCCAATACCACTGTACAGTGACAGTAACGGACACTGCCAGTGTCGGCCAATACCACTGTACAGTGACAGTATCGAACACTGCCACTGTCGGCCAATACCACTGTACAGTGACAGTACCGAACACTGCCACTGTCGGCCAATACCACTGTACAGTGGCAGTACCGAACACTGCCACTGTCGGCCAATACCACTGTACAGTGGCAGTACCGAACACTGCCACTGTCGGCCAATACCACTGTCGGCCAATACCACTGTACGGTGGCAATACCGAACACTGCCACTGTCGGCCAATACCACTGTACAGTGACAGTACCGAACACTGCCACTGTCGGCCAATACCACTGTACAGTGGCAGTACCGAACACTGCCACTGTCGGCCAATACCACTGCACAGTGACAGTACCGAACACTGCCACTGACGGCCAATACCACTGTACAGTGACAGTACTGAACACTGCCACTGTCGGCCAATACCACTGTACAGTGACAGTACCGAACACTGTCACTGTCGGCCAATACCACTGTACAGTGACAGTACCGAACACTGCCACTGTCGGCCAATACCACTGTACAGTGACAGTAACGGACACTGCCAGTGTCGGCCAATACCACTGTACAGTGACAGTATCGAACACTGCCACTGTCGGCCAATACCACTGTACAGTGACAGTACCGAACACTGCCACTGTCGGCCAATACCACTGTACAGTGGCAGTACCGAACACTGCCACTGTCGGCCAATACCACTGTACAGTGGCAGTACCGAACACTGCCACTGTCGGCCAATACCACTGTCGGCCAATACCACTGTACGGTGGCAATACCGAACACTGCCACTGTCGGCCAATACCACTGTACAGTGGCAGTACCGAACACTGCCACTGTCGGCCAATACCACTGTACGGTGACAGTACCGAACACTGCCACTGTCGGCCAATACCACTGTACAGTGACAGTACCGAACACTGCCACTGTCGGCCAATACCACTGTACAGTGGCAGTACCGAACACTGCCACTGTCGGCCAATACCACTGTACAGTGACAGTACTGAACAGTGCCACTGTCGGCCAGTACCACTGACAGTGACGTACCGAACACTGACACACAGGAGACCTCAGTACCGTGCTGGTCACGTGACTGCACCACCAGACGGAGGGTGGCCCCCGACACACAGGAGACCTCAGTACCGTGCTGGTCACGTGACTGCACCACCAGACGGAGGGTGGCCCCGACACACAGGAGACCTCAGTACCGTGCTGGTCACGTGACTGCACCACCAGACGGAGGGTGGCCGCCGACACACAGGAGACCTCAGTACCGTGCTGGTCACGTGACTGCACCACCAGACGGAGGGTGGCCCCGACACACAGGAGACCTCAGTACCGTGCTGGTCACGTGACTGCACCACCAGACGGAGGGTGGCCCCGACACACAGGAGACCTCAGTACCGTGCTGGTCACGTGACTGCACCACCAGACGGAGGGTGGCCCCGACACACAGGAGACCTCAGTACCGTGCTGGTCACGTGACTGCACCACCAGACGGAGGGTGGCCCCGACACACAGGAGACCTCAGTACCGTGCTGGTCACGTGACTGCACCACCAGACGGAGGGTGGCCCGCCGACACACAGGAGACCTCAGTACCGTGCTGGTCACGTGACTGCACCACCAGACGGAGGGTGGCCCCGACACACAGGAGACCTCAGTACCGTGCTGGTCACGTGACTGCACCACCAGACGGAGGGTGGCCCCGACACACAGGAGACCTCAGTACCGTGCTGGTCACGTGACTGCACCACCAGACGGAGGGTGGCCCCCGACACACAGGAGACCTCAGTACCGTGCTGGTTACGTGACTGCACCACCAGACGGAGGGTGGCCCGACACACAGGAGACCTCAGTACCGTGCTGGTCACGTGACTGCACCACCAGACGGAGGGTGGCGCCGACACACAGGAGACCTCAGTACCGTGCTGGTCACGTGACTGCACCACCAGACGGAGGGTGGCCCCGACACACAGGAGACCTCAGTACCGTGCTGGTCACGTGACTGCACCACCAGACGGAGGGTGGCCCCCGACACACAGGAGACCTCAGTACCGTGCTGGTCACGTGACTGCACCACCAGACGGAGGGTGGCCCCCCGACACACAGGAGACCTCAGTACCGTGCTGGTCACGTGACTGCACCACCAGACGGAGGGTGGCCCCGACACACAGGAGACCTCAGTACCGTGCTGGTCACGTGACTGCACCACCAGACGGAGGGTGGCCCCGACACACAGGAGACCTCAGTACCGTGCTGGTCACGTGACTGCACCACCAGACGGAGGGTGGCCCCGACACACAGGAGACCTCAGTACCGTGCTGGTCACGTGACTGCACCACCAGACGGAGGGTGGCCCCGACACACAGGAGACCTCAGTACCGTGCTGGTCACGTGACTGCACCACCAGACGGAGGGTGGCCCCGACACACAAGAAGACCTCAGTACCGTGCTGGTCACGTGACTGCACCACCAGACGGAGGGTGGCCCCCACACAGGAGACCTCAGTACCGTGCTGGTCACGTGACTGCACCACCAGACGGAGGGGGGCCCCCCCCAAAAACAGGAGACCTCAGTACCGTGCTGGTCACGTGACTGCACCACCAGACGGAGGGTGGCCCCGACACACAGGAGACCTCAGTACCGTGCTGGTCACGTGACTGCACCACCAGACGGAGGGTGGCGCCGACACACAGGAGACCTCAGTACCGTGCTGGTCACGTGACTCTGCACCACCAGACGGAGGGTGGCCCCCGACACACAGGAGACCTCAGTACCGTGCTGGTCACGTGCTGCGTGACCACCCCAGACGGAGGGTGGCCCCGACACACAGGAGACCTCAGTACCGTGCTGGTCACGTGACTGCACCACCAGACGGAGGGTGGCCCCCACACACAGGAAACCAGTCCGTGCTGGTCACGTGACTGCACCACCAGGGGGGTGGCCCCGACACACAGGAGACCTCAGTACCGTGCTGGTCACGTGACTGCACCACCAGACGGAGGGTGGCGCCGCGACACACAGGAGACCTCAGTACCGTGCTGGTCACGTGACTGCACCACCAGACGGAGGGTGGCCCCGACACACAGGAGACCTCAGTACCGTGCTGGTCACGTGACTGCACCACCAGACGGAGGGTGGCCCCCCGACACACAGGAGACCTCAGTACCGTGCTGGTCACGTGACTGCACCACCAGACGGAGGGTGGCCCCGACACACAGGAGACCTCAGTACCGTGCTGGTCACGTGACTGCACCACCAGACGGAGGGTGGCCGCCGACACACAGGAGACCTCAGTACCGTGCTGGTCACGTGACTGCACCACCAGACGGAGGGTGGCCCCGCCACACAGGGACCCCCCCCACTTTAAAAAAGAGGGGCAAAAAAAACAAAAAGTACCGTGCTGGTCACGTGACTGCACCACCAGACGGAGGGTGGCCCCCGACACACAGGAGACCTCAGTACCGTGCTGGTCACGTGACTGCACCACCAGACGGAGGGTGGCCCCGACACACAGGAGACCTCAGTACCGTGCTGGTCACGTGACTGCACCACCAGACGGAGGGTGGCCTCGACACACAGGAGACCTCAGTACCGTGCTGGTCACGTGACTGCACCACCAGACGGAGGGTGGCCCCGACACACAGGAGACCTCAGTACCGTGCTGGTCACGTGACTGCACCACCAGACGGAGGGTGGCGCCGACACACAGGAGACCTCAGTACCGTGCTGGTCACGTGACTGGCACCACCAGACGGAGGGTGGCCCCGACACACAGGAGACCTCAGTACCGTGCTGGTCACCGTTGGTACGTGACTGCACCACCAGACGGAGGGTGGCCCCGACACACAGGAGACCTCAGTACCGTGCTGGTCACGTGACTGCACCACCAGACGGAGGGTGGCGCCGACACACAGGAGACCTCAGTACCGTGCTGGTCACGTGACTGCACCACCAGACGGAGGGTGGCCCCGACACACAGGAGACCTCAGTACCGTGCTGGTCACGTGACTGAGGGCCCCGACACACAGGAGACCTCAGTACCGTGCTGGTCACGTGACTGCACCACCAGACGGAGGGGGGCCCCGACACCACAGGAGACCTCAGTACCGTGCTGGTCACGTGACTGCACCACCAGACGGAGGGTGGCCCCGACACACAGGAGACCTCAGTACCGTGCTGGTCACGTGACGGCACCACCAGCCGGAGGTCGGCGCCTATACACGACGGCACCCTCTCACCTGGTTAAGCTCCTCGATGTCCAGGCAGAGTATGTCATTGAGGTAGTGGATGTGGTCGAGGTGTTCGGCCACCAGGTCCCCCAGACGACCCCTGCACTGGTGGCTGCCGACACACGGTCGCACAGTCAGCCACGCGACACACCCACACCCGGCCCGTACACGAGACGCAGGGGCTGCTGGCCAGCACTGGTGGAGACGCTACCACAGACACCCGGCCCGTACATGAGACGCAGGGGCTGCTGGCCAGCACTGGTGGAGACGCTACCACAGACACCCGGCCCGTACATGAGACGCAGGGGCTGCTGGTCAGCACTGGTGGAGACGCTACCACAGACACCCGGCGCGTACACGAGACACTGGCGCTGCTGGTCAGCACTGGTGGAGACGCTACCACAGACACCCGGCCCGTACATGAGACGCAGGGGCTGCTGGCCAGCACTGGTGGAGACGCTACCACAGACACCCGGCCCGTACACGAGACACTGGCGCTGCTGGTCAGCACTGGTGGAGACGCCACCTCGGGCCGGGAGGAGCGCGGCCGGGGCAGTCGTTCCACAGCCCAGTGTTGGGCTCAGAATATGCAGTCTACACCATATGCCTGGTGCTAAATTTGATTCGAGAAAGTGGTGCATCACCTGAGGCCCCAAGAGTCCTCAGCCGCGCTCGGCAGTCCGCCGCATCGGTCACTGAACACGCACAGCGCCAGAGCACAGACACCATGGCCGGAACAAACAAAAACAAACTACAGGCGGCCAACTTGGTAACATACGTGTACGTACTCCGTTGCACAGTCCGCATCTGGAGTCACTCCACACAGACTGGTCCAGGTCGGGCACGTGGTCCGTACCTGGAGTAACTCCACACAGACTGGTCCAGGTCGGGCACGTGGTCCGTACCTGGAGTCACTCCACACAGACTAGTCCAGGTCGGGCACGTGGTCCGTACCTGGAGTAACTCCACACAGACTGGTCCAGGTCGGGCACGTGGTCCGTACCTGGAGTCACTCCACACAGACTGGTCCAGGTCGGGCACGTGGTCCGTACCTGGAGCCACTCCACACAGACTGGTCCAGGTCGGGACGTGGTCCGTACTGGAGTCCCACACAAACTAGTAGGTCGGGCACGTGGTCGTACCTGGAGTCTCCACAGACTGGTCCAGGTCGGGCCGTGGTCCGACCTGGTCCTCACAGACTGTCCAGGTCGGGCACGTGGTCCGTACCTGGGCCACTCCACAGACTGGTCCAGGTCGGGCACGTGGTCCGTACTGGAGTACTCCCACAAACTGGTCCAGGTCGGGCACGTGGTCCGTACCTGGAGTCACTCCACACAGACTAGTCCAGGTCGGGCACGTGGTCCGTACCTGGAGTCACTCCACACAGACTGGTCCAGGTCGGGCACGTGGTCCGTACCTGGAGTCACTCCACACAGACTGGTCCAGGTCGGGCACGTGGTCCGTACATGGAGTCACTCCACACAAACTAGTCCAGGTCGGGCACGTGGTCCGTACCTGGAGTCACTCCGTACGCACTGGTCCAGGTCCAGCACGTGGTTGCCGATGAACCAGACCAGGTTGGTGAAGTATGGCACGGCTGTCACGTCACGGATGAAGCGCAGCATTGACCTGTGTCGTCACACACACCGGCGTCAAACGGGGGGGGGGGCGGCGGGCGGGGATAGTAAGCTGGAGGAGTGAGATTACTGAGACTACGGATAGATGTTGACACGCCCGGAGTGCTAACACCGGCCTGCATGTCCTCTTCGCCAGATACACACCAGAGTCGCGTGGATCAGAGCCTGGCAGCAGTGCGATCTGAACTCCATTCTACTCCAATAATGAACGGGACAGCCATACTCTGCATGAGTCATACAGGATCTCGGGGACAGTTTACCTGGCAGTGCCGATGAGGCAACAGTCGAGAATGCGCTCATATGTCATCTATTCGGTAGATATTTCGCCTGGCAGTGCCGATGCGGCAACAGTCCGAAATGTGCTCACCTCTCCTCTACCCGGTAGACGTTCAGAGTCAGCGTCCGCACGGCGATCCGCACCATCGTCTCTGAGTGGTTGAAGAACTTGATGGCCTCCGTGTACAGCGGGAAGTCATTGGTGTGCTGAGGTCACAAGGCGTCAGTTCGGTGTACAGCCAAACGGCCGCCACCGTTGACTTGTCGGTACGTGGTCGGGGCTGGCTGCTTGCAAGCCTCAAAATTTGCATCACCACGTTTATGGTAATAAGTAGGCCTAGTCACATTTCATAACTGCATGTACTCATCTAAGATAAATATAAAACCATCCACTTCAATAATTGCATTGCATCACATTTACCGGTACAGTACATACGGTAATACCTAAGGGTTTGTCCTATATTTACTGTTTACAGACCTAGCAGGGACATGGTCTGTAGGACGACGTCGTATTGATCGTCTAATTACGTGAACGCCACACCTCTCGAGAAAACGATACATGCACGCGTCAGCACAAACTATTTTTCGAAACTGGATACAGCCACAACGCAGCAATAGATGGAAAATAACTGAACTGTTATCCATTTCCCTGATTTCCACAAGAAATGACAACACTTAACACACCTAGGCCTGCATCGAAAGTAGGACTCACCTCATTGTAGAAGAAGTGCACCGTGTGCGTGTTGAGCTTCAGGGAGAGCGTCTTCAGAAAGGAGATGTAGTACGCCATCACTTCTTCGTCAGAGAAGTCAAACTTGTGCACGATTATTGAGTTCACATGGTTATTTGAGAGAAGGTAGTCTGCAACATAAGATGTCCACACATTGGTGTCCGTACGCTCCCTATATGCACCATGGCACACCATCTCCACCAGCAGTATACAACTGGTGTGTTATACACACCATGGCACACCATCTCCACCAGCAGTATACAGCTGGTGTGCTATACACACCATGGTACACCACCACCACCAGCAGTACATAACTGGTGTGCTATACACACATAAAGACATTAAGACATAAAAGATTAGTGCAACTATGAGCCACAAGGGCCCTTCTTGGTTGCACTCTGTACACTGAACCAGTCGCCCACCAAATCTGTCAATCAGCCCCCCCCTGTAATACTGAAAAGCAAACCCTCTATTCTTATGATTGCCTATGCTGTTTTTTAAAGATGTTCAATGTGCTGCTACTGACAATGTTTTCTGGCAGCTGGTTCCAGTGTTCTACTACCCTGTTTGTGAAGAAAGTCTGCCTCAACCTTGTTCTGCTGTGGTTAACTTTAAATTTGAATTTATGACCTCTAATTGCATCATTTCTGTTCAATTCAAACATTTCCCCAAGATATCCCCTCTCCAGACCATAGACAAATTTAAAGACCTCGATGAGATCTCCTCTCAGCCTTCTATATCTAAGTGAAAACATTCAATTTCTTCAATCTTTCCTCATATGCCAGGTTCCTTATGCCATGAACCATTTTTGTAGCCCTCTTTTGTACTCTCTCTAAAAGCCAACAATCTTTTTCATAACTAGGAGACCAAGCTTGGATGCAGTATTCCAAATGTGGCCTGACATATGCACATCAAAGGTTCCTGATGACTTCCTCACTTCTGTATGATACATTCCTATTTATTGTCCCGAGTATTCTCAGTCCCTTCTTCCTGGCTTCCTTGGTCTGTTCTGTTGCCCCCAATTTTGTGCTTAGAATAACACCTAAATCCTTCTCCTGTTGAGTCACTGATAGCACTTGACCACCCATCAAGTGTGGATCCTTCATATGCTGCTTACCTACATGCATGATTTTGCACTTACCAAAATTAAAATTCATTTGCCATTCTCCGGACCACTCCACAAGTTCGTCTAAGTCTTTTTGCAGCGAGACATGCTCATCTTGACCTGCTATTGCCCTCAAGACCTTCAAATCATCCGCAAATTTCAAAACTTTACTGCTTAGGCCACTTTCAATGTTATTTACAAATATAATGAACAGTAGTGGCCCCAGTACTGACCCCTGGGGGACTCCACTAAGAACATTTTGCCATGACGACTTTGTACCATTTAGCATCACTCTTTGCTGTCTACCTGAAAGCCACAACGCTATCCATTTTAAGATGCTACCTGCAATACCATGGGACTGAAGCTGCATCATTAACCGTTTATGGGGTACCTTGTCAAAGGCCTTACTAAAGTCAAGATATGCTATATCAACCTGATTTCCCTGATCAAATTGTTCTGTGGAGAAGTTTAAAAAAAAGTCCAAGAGATTTGTGAGACACGATCGTCATTTTCTAAACTCATGTTGAGTATCTTGAATCAATCTGCTACCTTCCAGATAACTAACTATTATATCCTTGATAATTGATTCGAGTACCTTGCAGACTAGGGATGTGAGAATTACTGGCCTATAGTTTTCAACCTTCCCTCTTTCTCCTTTCTTGAAAATAGGAACTACATTTGCCCTCTTTCCAATCGGTTGGAATTTCATTTTGTGAAACTGATCTACAAAATATTATACTAAGTGGAAATGCCAGTTCCTTTACAGTTTCCCGCAACACCCTAGCATAAATTTCATCAGGTCCTGCTGCCCTGTTTGGCTTTATTTTCCTGATATGACTGTAAACAACATCACTATCAATGAAATGAACATCATTTATCAGATCACATGTCACTGAACTATGGTGTACGGTCGGCAGATTGGTCATATCTTCAATGTAAACACTGATTTAAACTGCTTGCTCAGCTCCTCAACCATCTCACTATCCTCACCCAATGTAGTCCCATTTACTTCCAGTGGACCAATTGTGCTAGAAACTTTACTCAGCTTGTAGAAACTAAAGAACTTTTTACTGTCCCCATTACAGTTTCTGGCTAAATCCAGTTCTTTTGCTCGCTTGTCTGCTCTGGTTTTTTGCTTCACAGTGTCTCTAGCTTTTCGATACGCCTTTAGATTAACGACATTTGAGGCTTCTTTAAAGACTCTAAATGCAGTTTTCTTAGACTTAATTGTTTTATCAAGTCTGGTGTAAGCCATGCTGGCTTTCCTACCCTTCTTTTGCGTCTTGGCTTTTGGGGGACATGTCTAATCTGAACTTCCTTCAAGTAAGATTTGAACTTTTCCCACATTTCACAGGCATTTAAATAGGAGAATTCTTCTTCCCATCTGATGGCACTTAAAGCCGCTCTCATGCAGTCAAAGTCTGCTCTGTTGAAATTTGTAACCTTTACCAAATTATCCTTAATAATTTCCCCTGCATGTGCCTTGAATCCAACTATGTTATGGTCACTTCTTCCCAGAGTTTCTCCTACAGTCAAGTGTTGAACCAAGTCACTTAAATCCGAGAATACAAGGTCCAAGAATGAGCCATGCCTGGTAGGTTCCGATACAAACTGGTGTAATAACAGGTCCTCTTCAAGGCATTTCCTAAACATTTTGCATGATGGGGAGCCAACACCAGCATTTTCATAACCTTTTAGTTTAAATTCACCAAGAATAAGGGACTTCCTCTTAAAGTTTCTACTGCTTTCCTCAGAAATTACCATGGTACACCATTACCACCAGCAGTATATAACTGGTGTGCTATACACACCATGGTACACCATCACCACCAGCAGTACATAACTGGTGTGCTATACACACCATGGTCCACCATTACCACCAGCAGTGTACAGCTGGTGTGCTATACACATGGCACACCATCACCAGCAGTTTACAACTGGTGTGCTATACACACCATGACATACCATCGCCACCAGCAGTATACGACTGGTGTGATATACACATCATGGCACACCAACACCAGCAGCAGTACATAACTGGTGTGCTATACACACCATGGTACACCATCACCACCAGCAGTACATAACTGGTGTGCTATACACACAATGGTCCACCATTACCACCAGCAGTGTACAGCTGGTGTGCTATACACATCATGACACACCATCACCAGCAGTTTATAACTGGTGTGCTATACACACCATGACATACCATCGCCACCAGCAGTATACAACTGGTGTGATATGCACATCATGGCACACCAACACCAGCAGCAGTATACAACTGGTGTGCTATACACACCACGGCACACCACCACCAGCAGTACATAACTGGTCTGTCCGGGTTTGAAGGTATATAGATGCACAGAGCGTCACCGCGGCACTGACGTCACGACTGAAAATAAGCGCTCTGCAATCCTGGATCTTGAGACAGGGTTGGAAAAATGGTCTGTCCCTGGATTTTTGGCATCCCCAACACAATCGTCTCGTTAAAATTATCCACTCTTTTCTCTCATTTGGAGGTTGGATGGTGTTTGTTTTGCTGCTATTTGATAGTATTCAAGATTCACTAAAGTGTAAGCTGAGATTTTGATGTCACGGGTTTCAAGAAAAAACATCCTCTATATTCGGATTATGCAAAAATGCTCCTCTCGCACATCCACGATTATACAGTACAAATACACGCATGTCTGGAGGAAAAAAAATCCAGTCTTCAAATCCAGAGAGTATAATTGTATAACTGTATCAGACGAGAAAACGTATTTTGTACCACAGTGATATTCAGGTAAACTATTGACGAGCAATAAGCTCGTAGTTACTGTCAGGCAGCCCCTTTCACTCTTTTTCAGAAAAAACGAGCGGATAACTTAACTCTGGAGAAGATGTTGCTTTAGATGACATAAATCAGAATCCTTGTTTCCCAGCATTTTCAGCCAGCGTTTTCCGAACCCTGGCTGGTACATAGCCCACCCAATGAACTTCCCAATCGCAGGATAATGCCACTCCTCCACAACACGCTGAGACATACGAACATCATTTGCCGATCGTTGAAACCAATTAGCCCTCATGACCGTGATCGGATCGAGTGTCTGTCAACCGTTGTTCACACATAAATGCGACAGAAGTACTGAGACATCAAGTATTTTTTGTGTGGAGCGGATTCAGCTGATGGCTCACAGGATAGCCTTTGGCGCCGAATGGTGGCGGGTGGACCCGAGTCCAAACGCGACTCGGCTGCGAGAGCCGAACTGGCGATCTCGTGACCAAGAATCAACGTCCTACCGACTGAGCTACGGCGACCCCTCGTTGCGCGTGAGCGGACGGCACCGAGCCGACGGTCCAGCTGTGTGCGGGGGGACGGGGGAGGGGGCACGGCGGCAGAGTATTGCCACTGGCACCACGACGACGCGGATACAGCACCGACACTGATGACTGCGGCGCTCGGAGTCGGCGCGGCGCCAAAACTGGCCTCGTCACGCCAATACGCGCCAAAACAGGTCGGAAAAAAACACCATGTTGATGTCATAACAAGCCCAACTTGCGGTTAACTGCCCTTATCTGATGACCATATCTTATCTGACAACCTTGGTGGATCAGTATATTATTACCGGCAAGAGGAAGGGCAGGACAAACACCCGTCTGAACTGACACCGAGGGACAGACTGGCAGGAGAGAGGGCAGAACAAGCACCCATCTGCCTGGGTCCGATAGGAATACATCACACAGTTCAGATTTACAACACGGAATCACAAAACGTGGCGATTTTGCCCTTTTGTTTCGCTCGTTTGTGGAGACCTTTCCCTCGCGATGCAAATAAACTTAACGCACGCACGAAGTAAGCTGAGCTGAAGCGGCCACTCACACAGCGACGTTTCGTTCCTCATGTTCTCGAAGAGGATGTTGAGGGTCTGTAGCAGCTGAACACAGACGTAGCTGCCGCACCGCTGACGCATGATGTGCAGGAAAAATAACAGCATGTTCTTCTCCAGGAAGAAGCTGTTGACAAAACGCAAGAGGAGCATTAATCGACAGATTAATCGTCTGGATCCCTCCAGACGAAAACAAACGAGTCAAAATGCATTTCAGCAACAAAGTGCAGTCCCCGTAGTCACTTTGCTCCGTAATCAATGATTGCACACGAAATAAGCCAACAATTAGTTTCCAGGCCTAGTCTCTAGTTTCTAGGCCTTTCTAGGCTTCACAGACACAAAAACCCGTATCATTGGCTGATGAAGTCGAATGCCACAGAACTGAAACAACCATTAACCAGCGAGCGTATTGAACAACGATCCACCCACCATTGCACCGACCTGACCAATTATTCGAGTCGCTCAATGGTACGGTTTAATCTGTTGAGTACCTGACTAAGCCAAAAAAAAACATGGCTCGGACGCTAGATATTAGCCGAGCTGTTGAGTCCTCAGACATGGCACAAGTCAGGTCAAACATGGCTCAGACTTCCTGAGATTCTCTAGTCTTCCCTTGCAACTCGCCAACAAGGACATGGCTGTGATTACCAATGACTCGGTACTGGCCAGGCCCGTGTTATTTTCCCCAGCACCGATTCAGCGCTCACGCGCCACTGACACGATACTAACTCGAGCACGGTACTTCTGGCTTCCCCAGATCAGGATCTGACTAGGTACTGACTCGAGCACGGTACTTCTGGCTTCCCCAGATCAGGATCTGACCAGGTACTGAGTAGAACACGGTACTTCTGGTCGCCCCAGATCAGGATCTGACTAGGTACTGACTCGAGCACGGCACTTCTGGCTTCCCCAGATCAGGATCTGACTAGGTACTGACTCGAGCACGGTACTTCTGGCTTCCCCAGATCAGGATCTGACTAGGTACTGACTCGAGCACGGTACTTCTGGCTTCCCCAGATCAGGATCTGACCAGGTACTGACTCGAGCACGGTACTTCTGGTTGCCACAGATCAGGATCTGGCCGGGCACTGACTCGAAAACTATGCTGCCGTTCTGGTCTGATTGCCCCAGATCAGGATCTGACTAGGTACTGTGGCTCTAGTCACCCCAGATCAGGATCTGGCCGGGCACTGACCCCAGACCAGGATCTGGCCAGGTACTGACTCGAACACGGTGCTGTCGTTCTGGTCGCCCCAGATGAGGATCTCGGCAATGGAGCGCAGCGTCTCCACCAGCAGGCTGCTGTTGCTCTCCGTCACCGTCTGGTTCCGCTGCAGCACATTGTACAGGTACCTGTCGGGTACAGGCCGCCAGCCAGTCAGACAGACGCCCCGCAAGCCGGACAGCACGGCTGTCCCGAGTCCAGGTATTGGCTGGTTATTGGCTTCACGACACATCGACCGTTGAGTCACGTAGCGTCGCCAATCTCTTACGTTGATTGATCGCGAGCGAAGAGTAACGACAGGTGAGACTCGAACCCACAATCTTCAGATCGTGAGACGGGCAACTTACCCCTAGGCTGCTCATTCCCGGAGTCCGGGCACTGCCACACAGGTACAGACAGAGAACTCTCAGTCCTCGTACTGGTGTGTATTGTCTAAGAGGTACGCACCACCCGACGTCTCCAGCAGGCGGACGAGTCCCCCAAGCCAATAGTACATGCGAACCGAGTGCTATTCACTTACCTGAATCGAAAGTGCCCTCTTTGTCAAATTTAGGTCCCTTTTATATTTGTCGTGCACTTATCAAACTTCATAAAATAATGAACACACCCATGTTTCAGCAAAATGTACGTCCGTGTAGGCATGATCCAGCATTCCCACAAGGTCAGACACAGGTGCTGGCACAACTCCACACACTTGTAAACCAATCATGTGGAACCAACAGCAGGGTGGAAACCCTGCACAAGATAATGGTACAGATAGAACGATACGTGAGCTGACGGAACAGAGGCAGCGATATCACATAAGCTGACGGTATATAGGCGACAGTGTCAGAGGGACTGACGGTACCGTGGTGGCGATATCGTGCAAGCTGACGATACATGAGTAGCAGTGTTGCATGAACTAACGGTTAACATCAAGACTGGTGCTCATTCAAGTTGATAGCATTGCAGCCATTCATGTGCAGCATCAACGTACAACATATTTGAAGTTTGAGAAGGAAGCCCTGGAGAGCTCCGGAAGCAACTGTAATATTTAGTTAAAATAACATGCACGACACACAGTAGCCTAGTACAGCATGAAAAACCACAAGAGCATTATAAAGATGTCAACAACTATATCATGTCATAAAAACATGTCACACATGATACATAAAAACCTACACACGGCATTTTACCACGTGTCGGAGAAGCAGCACAAAACATCGCGGCTCATGGTCAAAGCTAGCACAGATGCAACGCAGCCCTAATACCAAAAAATAAACACCTTGCAATGAACACAGCAACGAATGCCTAGCTTTGTAGTGAAGAGCACTGAATGCGTCGCTCGGCCGCACAACCCCGTCGTGCGAAGAGCAAACGCCGCGCCGTCACCTACTTGAGGTGGTCCAGCGAGTGGGGGTTCTTCGGCTTCCACAGCAGCCGGTTGCGGAACATGTTGACAGTCTGGAAGCAGGCCAGTCACCAGGGTCACCTCGGTGGCCTCGTGCAGTTCTGCTGCCGACAGTGTCGCCGGACCGGTCTGCGACAGACCGCAGCCTCATGCAGTGTCGCTGTTATCAGTGTCGCTGTTATCACTGTCGCCCGCCCCGTCTACGGGCGGACTTTCCGCCGACGACACCCACGACCAGCGCTGAACCTTGCCCTGGCTGCTTGTCACCCACAACGGCTTCCTCCGCAGGAAAATATCCACTCATCGTCGTCAAAAGATGAATCGAGTTGTTTGGAAATGACTGATGCCTCTTTGCCGTTTCATGAGCATCCCCAAGGCGAGCCAACAAGCACAATCAATGATTTCTGAACGTCGAACAGAAATAAAATTACCCTCTCCGACCTTGAATGCGCCGAAAGTTTCATCTTCCATTCCAGGATTTCAGAACATAAATCCAGCCCCACTCACGACACTCCCGCACCCACCCTGAACATGCCGCACACCCGATGCACGCCTCTTAATTGACTGATGAGAGGTAGAGGTGCATCAAATGGCTCCAGGTTGCACCATGTCCACAGTTTACCTGATTTATTCATGCAAGGCTCAACATAACGACGTCATTGGTAAGCAAAGTACTCTCTCAGATCAACCCACGTCAACTGAACCAGCCGATGAACCTAAACTGTTGAACTTCTTTTTCTTCTGAAACCCATTTACCAAACCACAAATATAGTGAACAGAAATCAGTAGCTGTTCCAAGCAAATGTTTTAGAAGTTATATTACAATTGGGGCATAGAGGTTTTAACACGCGCCCTGGAGGGGGGGGGGGGCGAAATCCGCCCACCCCTCCGGTTTTTCGAAGATAACTCCAGATTTTAACGGCCGATATACGCCATTGTTTGTGTACCTGCCAATAAATGACCGGCGCGTTGTTTGAAGTAAGAAAAATGAAAATCGACCGAAAATTTTTTCGAGTTAAGGGTCACTAAATAAAAAAAATTCCCAGCGCCAGATCACAAATATCGTCGCTGATGCGCTTCCGATATACTAGCAAGAAGGAAATGTTCTTGGCAAAACTAGCGACTTATTTGATGTACATTGTCATGCTACATTGTTCCAGAGTCATGTCAAGTCACCGAGGTCAAGTCAGGTCAAGTTCATAACAGGTTAACACACGCTCTAGAGGGGGTATGGCGAAATCCGTCAATCCTTCCGATTTTTCGTACATAACTCCATATTGTACCGACCGATATACGCCAAATTTATCGCGTACCAGCTTAGAAATGACTGGCGCATTGTTTAAAGCAAGAAAGGTGGAAATCGGCCGAGAAGTGTTCAAGTTAGGGGCCGTTAACGTAAAAACAATTTACAGCGCCAGACCACAAAAATCGGCGCTGATGCGCTTCCCGTATATCGGCAATAGGGAAGTGTTCTTGACAACACTAGCGACTTGTTTGATGCATATTGTTATGCTATATAATTGAAAAGTCATGTTAGGTCGCCGAGGTCAAGTCAGGTCAAGTCCATGACAGGCTAATGGAGGCAAACTTGGTCAACTGGAATGTGTCATAAATGCAAATGACTGTCATGCGATTGGTGTCACTTTACATGTTACTCCCTATGCATCCCGAAATCTACTGTTTGTCATTGTGTGCCTAAGCATTTCCATCCTTTATTCATGTATTTCACTCCTTTATTTGCGAAGCCGATTGTGCCGAGCCGCCCAACGGATCAGTCGGGATGGGAGCCCGGTTCCGGTAACTGGAGCAGGTAATGACCTAATAAAGTGCTCCTATATAGGTGACCTGAGGTCAAATGGCGGATCTGACATCGGTATTGCATCATTAGTAATGTCCAAAACATTATTAATGCCAATTTTGGAGCATTTAAACACAACCACACTGATCCATAACAATGACAAGCCAAGCCACGCAAAACCAGAAAATATTGCTATTTTGACCTCATTTGATCTTGAAGATATGGACCTAAGGTCATGCACTTTGCACACAATAGAGTTCACTATCGTGCCCATCCACCCTGTGAATTTCGTTGCTCTAGCCTTCATAGGAGCTGAGATCTTAGGGGGGGGGGGCGGAATCCGCCCCCTCTCCAGGGCGCGTTATTTTCAGAGGCCCTCCAGGGCGCGTGTTAATGATATGCAGAGCAGCAAGCACAGTCCAAAATTATATCAGAATAATGAACCTGGAAGGCATTCCAGTGAAACAACTATTATTGCATTATTGTTGTGCGACATGGACGTTTACGATAATTAACGGTTGCATATTTTGGGTCCAATGAAGGCAATGCCTTCATGTGTACTAAGAAACAAGCCTGATACCAGAAAGCCTAAAATAATTACAATAAACAACTGTTTCAACACAACATTCCGCCGCTCCACGTCTAAGTCCGACGAGCGGGAGCAAAATGAATCCATAAAAGGACGAAACGAACATGAGTAAAATAGTAGCTAAAAGTGCCAATTTTGTCCCACAACCTATATATTTGAATGGTTTTTAATTAGTTGTATTGCTTTAATGCTAACACACTATTCATAAAAATACAAGTTTTTTGTCTTCTAATCCGGATTGGAGTACTTTATTTGTAACAAAATGTGTTCTAAGGTGCATTTCTTACATATATCTTCTATTGGAACAGACATCAAATGCATACAGCACTTGGAAGGCTCCAGAATAATTTGTGTTTGAAAACCAGCAAATGTTATTCTGCTCTAACTGGCACGACAGCCAGTTAGAGTTTCTGGTTTGGAATATCTTGAGTAGTCTTGGGATATCCAGTGTTCACGAATGGATTCATGAATTCTCATTGGGGTGGGTGGGTGGGGGAGGGGGTACATTTCTTCGGAGGGGCGACTCTGGCGGGAAAAATTCGTTCAATGGTGGTGTGCGACATCGGACATACTGCAGCTGCAGCCTTTTCATCCCCAAGAGTTGTCTCTTTCGTTCACAAAAGCGTTTGTAGCTGAAAATCTGTTGAGCATGGGAGTTGGGCAGGGGAGGAGGCATAGTCCTCAAGCCTCCCAGAAGGGACATCTTTGCAGGCCAGAAGGTGGCTCCTTTCCATGGGGGGGGACATGCTCTCCATATTCTGTGTATTTGCACGCACATATGCACGATGGCTACATGCTTCAAAGATGATGCACTGTTAGTTATTAGGGCTTAAGGGCGCATCAACTACATTGGTCATGTAGCGCCCAGATGCACTATTTCAATCTAATCATGGAGATATAATTTTGCCTATGTTTCATTTTTGGTCGTTGCACTGTTCGTTGTTGACATTGAGCTTAGTCATGCCCCCCCAATGCACACTCAGACGTCCGTAACTGCACGCCCGGTGCACACTCATATTTCCATGGCCGCACAACTGGTGAACACTCAGAATCACATGAATGTTGCTATCAGGGGTTAAGAGTGCATCACCTGCATAGGCTGTACAACACCCATAATTCCATGAGTGCACACCTTGCACACACTCTGGTTTTCCGTGAATGGAAACCTGGTGGACACCCAGCCCGGCAATCCAAACGCCCGGTGCACAGCCGACTCCGGCTCTCAGGCCGACACCCAGCATGGCTTGCATCACCACAGTTGAGATGCGTCCCATTCCACACACTGTGTATTCCACACAGTGCAACAAAATAAACGAGAACACCTATTCTCCCTCAAAGAAATATCTGAAAGTGAGGCAGGGCTGCGATGTCAATACATTTTGAGACAACTGTGGCATGCTTCGCGTTATCTGACTGGCTGGTTCCGGCAAATGTCAGGTTTTTTTTCTATGTAGCACATCACATGCCACTTTTTCAGGATGTTATCGCTCAGGTGCACACCTGGCAAGATGTAGAGATTTGAGATTTAGAGAATCCTTGTCTAGAAAAATATTAAATGTATATTAAATTTAGATGCTTCAAAATATATTTACACCATATTATGAATTTATGGCAAATAAGTAGTTGCAACAATTCGTAAACAAAATTCCATAAACTTATTAAATACATCTTACAAATCATAAACACAAAACATGCATACTTCTGATGAGTCCAAAAGTAGCACAAGAACACATTACCCAAAATCATCTATACCACTGAAACCATCAGCTTTCTGCAGTATCAAGTGAGTTTCAATAGTGCATACCTTGCAAACAAATATGACTTTTCCCAAGATATGAGGAATAAGTTGCCAGAATATTTTCAATAAATCTAGTGCATGCAATTCCAATATTTTGCTTGGGAGCTTCTTCTATATAAATACCACATAATC
The DNA here is from genome assembly GCA_034440575.1 of Imbricaverruca yamaguchii. NCBI lineage: Eukaryota > Metazoa > Arthropoda > Thecostraca > Neoverrucidae > Imbricaverruca > Imbricaverruca yamaguchii. Next base: position 206,389 of record JAOTOL010001197.1, read on the forward strand.
AACTCAATATGGCCTCCTTTATATTGGTGTTCACAAATCATCCCAGAAGAATGTTTCATTTATGTACATTCTGAGATATTCCTAAAGTATTACCCCTCACATTTACTTTGTCTCAACAATGTATCCAAGCCATCATCAGCAGACCACCTACAGTCAGTTGTTGGTAGCATCGCTCAAAAGTCTGACACACCCCAGCTCAATGCACTGAATGATCCAAGGGCATCACCAGGAACATTTCTAAGGGTTGTTAAGTTAGATTAGGTTAGGTCAAGCTAAATTAGGTTAGGTTATGTTAATGTTGGTGTTAGGTTAGGTCGGGTTAGGCATTCACCATCTACTCTTTCGAAACATTTTTGGTCATGCCCTGGGATCACTTTTTTGCATTTAGCTGTGTGTCTGTATGTTTGAGTGATGTCACCAACAACTGACTAACAGTCAGTGGACTGTGACTTGGATGCATTGTTGATATAAGGAATGTGCAATGGGTAATACTTGAAGATTACCTATTCAAATACCTGAGCAAATTTGGACACACAATGGTTGGTTTAGGCCTCTGCTCATGGCTGTAGATCCCAAGTGGGTTGGAAGTGGGTGGGCTGTCTGGAATGCCCATGGCCTGCTACCCTGCTAATTTTAAGTTGTCACTTCCCCTATTCAATTAGAAAACGTCTTGAAAAGGACTTGGACTACTTGGATTCATGAGATGCTCCACCTTGCCCCAGCCATACTTTGCAACATGGGCTGCATACCCATTCATGCATATGTTTGTACAATACATATCATGCAAATCCTTCCATTATGTGCGCTGGCAGATGCATAGGAGCATGTACAGACCTACAAAATGGATTAGACTAGCCGCTAGTTAAGGGCTCATGCTGATTAACTCGTCTCAACATGCAACTATTTCGATTTTAGTGCCGCAGCAAAATATCTCAATACGACTATTAGTTCCTCTTTTTGGGTGAATTACAGATATTAACAACTCTGCCATTCATACTCACGCACCCTTGTTAACCAATTTGCCTTCATGTAGCGGAAGCTAGCAGAGATTAGGGATTTGGTAGGGATTCATAACTTCCACTGACCACAACGCCTATAATTGCAACGTCAAAACTAATGACTACAAGGGCTCAAATCATCTTTACGACCAGGGACGACATAAGCATCCGCCCCTCCACCTGGCGAAATACTACCAACTTCGAATGTACAATAGGGCACACTCAGTACACTTGCAAGGTAGGTGAAGGGGGACGCTGGAGTGTTGCGATTAAGACTTTTAGATTGTCTTTCTGGTCAAATCCACCCAGTCTCGGATGATATCCTAAAAGCTGCCGTCTAACTTCCAAACTAAGCTTTGCATAAAAACGGATGGAGTACAATCTGAAATGTTTGGATGAATGAGGTCCGAAAATAGTGTGACTTTTGTGTTGATATAAATTAAAAAAATATAATGGCGGTTTTGAGAAGAAATGGACCTCCCAAAAGCATTTTGTCTGCATATAAGGGTAATCTAGGTGATGAAATTGAACTTTGACAATATTTAGGCTAAGGAAACTAGAAATAAACCTTAACACGCGCCCTGGAGGGCCTCTGAAAATTACGCGCACTGGGGGGTGGGGGGCGGATTCCACCCCCACCATAAAATCTCGGCTCCCATTCAGGCTAGATCAACGAAATTCTCAGGGTGGATGGGCACAATATTTAACTCCCTTGTGTGCAAATTTCGTGACCGTAGGTCAATATCTTTATAGTAAAATGAGGTCAAAATAACAACAAAAAAGGTTTTGCGTGGCTTGGTTTGTCATTGATATCGATCGCTGTGATTGTGTTTAAATGCTCCGAAATTGGCATTAATGATGCTTTGGACATTACTAATGACGCAATGCATATGCCAGATCCGCCATTTGACCTCAGGTAACCTATATATGAGCACTTTATCAGGTCATTACCTGCTCCAGTTACCGGAACCGGGCTGCCCATCTGACTGCTCCGTTGAGGGGCTCGGCACAATCGGCTTCGCAAAGAAAGGAGTGTAATACATGAATAAAGTATAGAAGCGCTTAGGCCACAATGACAAACAGTAGATTTCCGGAGCGTGTAGGAAGTAGCATGCAAAGTGACATTAATCGCATGACAGTCATTTCCATTTATGACAACATTCCAGTTGACCAAGTTTGGTTCCATTAGCCTGTCATGATGACCTCAGCTACCTAACATGGCTTTTAAATGATATAGCATAACAATATGCATCAAACAAGTCGCTAGTGTTGTCGATAACACTTCCCTTTTGGCAATATACGGGAAGCGCATCAGCGGCGATTTTTGTGGTCTGTAGCTGCGAATAAAAAAACTTTAACGGCCCTTAACTTAAAAGCTTTTTGGGCGATTTTCATTTCTTACTTTAAGGAATGCGCCGGTCATTTCTAAGCAGGTACATAAAAAATGGCGTATATCGGCCGGTACAATATGGAGTTATATAAGAAAAATCTGAGGGATGGGCGGATTTCGCCCTCCACACCTCCAGGGCGTGTGTTCACCTGTCATGAACTTGACCTGACTTACCGTCGGTGACCTGACATGACTTTGAAACAATGTAGCATAACAGTATACATCAAACAAGTCGCTAGTGTTGCCAAGAACATTTCCCTTTTGCGCATGAGCGCATGAGCGCATTACATACGGGAAGCGCATGAGCGCCGATATTTGTGGTCTGGCGCTGATAATTTTTTTTTACTTTACTCCAATTTTCCTACTCCAACTTTACTCCCTAACTCCAAACAATTTTCGATTGATTTTCGTTTTTCTTACTTTAAGCAACGTGCCGGCCTTTTCAAAGCAGGTACACAAACAATGGCGTATATCGGCCGGTACAATCGTGAGTTATCTACGAAAAACCGGAGGGGTGGACGGATTTCGCCCCCCTCCAGGGCACGTGTTAAGAAAAGACGAATCTGAATAGGCTTAGCCACATGGCGTACACTATCGTGGCCCAGTGACATAGCCAAAGGGACGAAGAAAGCAGTCGCCCACTGGAGGGTCGGAAGAAGCACTGAAGGCTAAGTCACGGACTGACCGAAAGGGGCAGGGCCGATGAAGAGCCCCGAGTCAACGGTGCTCAACAAGGAAGGTGCCCTTAGGGAGATGTAAATGACCATTGACTGAGCTAACGTGCAGGGTTTCTAGATGGACGGAGGGGTCCCGGGCTGACGGAGATAACCAGGGTCAACATGAAAAGTCCTTTGGCTGTCAGCGGAGCCCAAGCCGAAGGAAGGGCCCATGACATGATGGACTTGGTCCAAGCGTTCGAAGGGGGGTCCCAGGTTTGTCGAAAAAAACTGGGAAGTTAAAGATGCCCCGAGAAACGACGGAGGTCCCCATAGTTGCCTAAGAGGACATCGGGCCATCAGATAGGGTCATTGGGTCGACGGATGGGGCCCAAGAAGCACAAGGCTCCTCTACCTGAGGAGGCCCTGGAACCCTGCATAAGGCTTGGCAGAGCAGGCACTGGATCGCTATAGGGATGGTCCCCGGTCCGGTCGGGGCAAAAACCGCACAAGGAGCTCTTTGCGTGATAGAGGAGGCCCAAGTTCTTGATCGGACTCCGACCGCAAGGGGGGTGTCCTGAGCCGTGAAAGAGGGTCTCTGAGCCGGACGTGCAGAGCCACTGTGTCGGCTTTGTCTCAGGCCGATGGAGATGGACTCAGAGCTGAAGAGGGGGAGTCAGGCTGTGTCGGCCTGACACCCCGGCATCTTTATGATAAAGAGACCTCCGAGTACAGCAGACGATCAGAGTCAAAGCGGAGGGTTCCTGGTGCTACATGAAGGGCCCCGAAGCCCATGGAGGGGCCCGGACTGTTAAAAGGCAGTGGCGTTTCCAAGGGGTGAGTGGGGGCCCGTCTTTCTGGCGAGTCTGATGGGGGCCTCCAGGCGGCCGCCCTGTGGGGCAGAGATATAACCGAGGAAAATACAATTGCATCTAACAGCTTGTGTGGAAAGGGCCCTTGGAACCTGAAGACGTCCACCCTGAGGGATGGAAAGGACCGTAAAGACAGGAGAGGGTCCACCCGAGAGTTGGAATGTCCATAGTGGCCAGAAAGAGCAGCTTCAGCTGGGATGGGCCCATAACAGCAGAGGAATAAACTGGACACTTGAGGGTCAGCAAAAGCTGGGATCCTCATTGGATTTGAAATGGTCATAGAGGGATGAACATAACCCATAAAAGTTGAAGAGGACCGGTGAGTGCCCATTCGAGATCTGAAATGCCGCTGAAAATGAGAGTTAGACAAGATTATTTATAAATATGTTAGGCTCCTAAAAACCTAGCCTAATCTAAATATTGCGGAATCCATTTGACCCTTCACACTACAACAGGAGTGCTTTTTCGTCAGCACCGACACTCTTGAAAGTTCAAAACCGTCACCTAAGTATCCTAAACGAAGGCTGCCCTTGTCAGAGCAATGATCATCTGAGTCCTGACTACGTGTGTCGTTGGGAATAGCCTCTGGGGGGGGGGGCATGGAGTCGAGCTTAGCACTGGCATCGCCCTCGAACTACAGCGCGCGTCAAGTTATTTGACTGCTCGACAGCACACACAATTGGTTGTTTTCGACAATCTGATAATCACTTACTCTGATCATATGCACACCTCAAGGAGGAGAGCGATGCCCCTCCTTTGGGCCGGCGGGTGCAGGTGGGCGGGGAAAACGTCAATTTTAACTCGACATTTGCTATGCACCGTCGTAGGGTTATGGTTCAAATTTGTACATTCACGGGGATCTGCCCCACCTGTAGTACACTAACGGGGACCTGTTCCACCCATAGTAAACTCACGGAGACTTATCCCACCCATAGTAAACTCACGGGGACCTCTCCCACCCATAGTACACTCACGGGGTCTTGTGCCACCCATAGTAAACTCACGGAGACCTATCCCACCCATAGTACACTCACGGGGACCTATCCCACCCATAGTAAACTCACGGGGACCCGTCCCACCCATAGTACACTCACGGAGACCTGTCCCACCCATAGTACACTCACGGGGACCCGTCCCACCCATAGTTCACTCACGGGGACCTGCCCCACCCATAGTACACTCACGGGGACCCGTCCCACCCATAGTACACTCACGGGGACCCGTCCTACCCATAGTTCACTCACGGGGACCTGTCCCACCCATAGTACACTCACGGGGACCCGTCCCACCCATAGTTCACTCACGGGGACCTGCCCCACCCATAGTACACTCACGGGGACCCGTCCCACCCATAGTACACTCACGGGGACCCGTCCTACCCATAGTTCACTCACGGGGACCTGTCCCACCCATAGTACACTCACGGGGACCTGTCCCACCCAAACTAGAGATTCCCCGTGACAGGCACAAAGGCCACCCCGTTCCCCAGCCTCGAACAGAGTACCTCCAAAACGCTAAACTCGCACGATGCCAACCGCGCTACCAGAACCGACAACCCCGACCCGCTGAAGTCAAATTATGTCGATGAATGTGGCATGGATCTAACTAACAGTGTGTTTGGGCTACCGAAGTCACTTGAGGCGTTCAGTGTCGGCCCGTTTCCGTTCTAACGATTTGGAATGTATGCTTGGAATGTACGTAAGCATTGGAAAGTATTCGTACGCCCCCCGTTCGGTGGATTAGTACTAGTGGCCATGTATCGGAAGCCATGATGTCATGTGCCCCGCAAATCGCCGACCGTGATCGGCCGCATGCATTAGTGAACGGCCAACGGCGAGGGGCGTGGCCGGGACCTACGGTCAGCTGGGGGCTGCCGTCGACAGCGTGTCGCCGGGGAAGGGAGAGCCTAGACCATCGGTCTCTGGCGCCGGATCGCTGCGCGGTCTCACGTCTAAATTAACCAGGCTTCTGGCATTCTACTTCCGGACTTAGAATTGTTCCCAGCTGACGGCTTGTCTCGGAGAACTCTTATTGAATTCATGCGCTTGTGCGGGCTTTTGTCTGTCGTTTGGTGCCGTTTACATTAATCATGTCTGCACAATAAATATATACATACATATATATACATATATATATATATATATATATATATATATATATATATATATATATATATATATATGTGCATATATATGCATATATATACACATATAAATATACATACACATATACATACACATATACTATATATATATATATATATATATATATATATATATATATATATATATATAGTTCTTAATTCACGGCAACGGTTAACATGCAGAAACCATCGAAATCTAGTGTTATTGCGGAACCAAGGTCAACTAGACTACTTCACGAGCGGGGAAGCAGATGACTTCCCTACAGTTCGCATGAAAACAACCTTGGAATACGAAGAGCGTACGACATTGGACGCAGGTATATATTAAGACCATACTCTAGCATTCACATACAGCACCGACCACCTGTGCTGGCCGTGACGTTCGGATACGAAAATAAATCACCAGTCATGCTCCGAACATGAAGCCACGAGTCGAAGCGACGCAACATAAAACACCCATTGTGAACATCACTCGAGTACAGCAGAGACGAGTGAACAGCATCAGACAGGAAGCGGAATGCAAACGTTCATGTATTCCGCCAAATATCGAATACTGCCCCGCGGGGAATTAAAGGTACACCATATCCGATGATCAAATGGAGCCGTTGGGCAAATATAAGATACCCATCGTCCCTGTAGTTCCCCTCCAAAAATATATATACGAATTGAAAGAGAACTGTGCCATCATATCGCTATCACAAACGAGCTCAAGAAGACTAGATGTGCTGCTTTGGTGATACAGAGGTGAGAGTTATCGAGAACTCTCGTCATGGATGTCGGAGATGTTCTGGTGTTCCACCAACACAAACACATTTCCACCTCTAGAAATTATTGTGTAGCCTTTGTTAGTTGACGAATTCTTTCATCGAGCCCCAACCCAATGATGATCCCTAATTGGCCAGGCCCAGCCCTCAGCTCCGGTATGATGTCATACATGCCATTGAGGGGACAGTACGTTTTGGAAACACTTACGGCTGCAGCTGTTGCTCCGCCTCTGCCATCTGCCTCATACCATTCGCCCCACGTTACGTTCAGCTAAGACGCCGCCCCGGGCGTGTGCCACTGTTGGGTGTTCACTAACCTGGCCCCAGCAGTGTTGCCCTGCACACGTACGGTGGACCTGGGACGGGGATGGCCGAGTGATTAAGGTGTTGATCTCTGGGCACCATTCGCAAATGTTTCGTGTTCAACACTCGCACCACTAGGGTCATTTCCCAATCCAGTGACCCACCGGCGAAACAGTGTGGGCGGCGCCATTAGCCGTGATCGTGCATGATGTGCGTCGAGAACCACCAAATAAACGTCCGGTGGACCAGACGACAAGCGTCGGTCGGACACCTGGAACGCCGCACCAGACAATGAGTTTCGGCAACAGCTACAACCGCAACAGTGTTTCCAACGCCTGCAATTGCCAGCTGACACAATCAACAGTCCCAGAGTCCGGCCGGAGTCGTGCCTCTGCGGTCCGTGCTCGCAGCTGAGCTTCTGCGCGACACAACAGAGACCAGCGAGCAGTGCAGTGACGCTGTGAGCTCAGTGACTCGTGCGAGCTCTCCGAGAGTCGCCGACGGGTGCACAAGTCAATCACGCGCACGGCAACGCACTCTGTTGGTGCTGGAATGTACCACCGCAATCAGTAAGTGTGGGAAAGTTAGCCATGTACGGAGTTTTACACGCTCCACACTTTTGCGACACGATTGCCCACATCATGTGACCCACACCACAATGGGCGGGTGATCTTAGGAAGTTATTTGGGCTTTAGAGCGCTTCGACCAGAATTGATCATTCGCGCCCAGGCGAGTGATGCACTATTGGAACGATTAACGGTCACTGAACGGTATCAGACGTTTTTATGCGCAGCAGAATATCATCAAGCATGCTATACACATTGCACAAAACTGATAGAATCAGGTCGACTGTGTACCGAAATAGTTGTCCAATGTCCACTCATTGGAATTGGCATCATGTGCCACACTAACTCCAACTAAATATTGAATGGATACTCCGAAATCATTTAAAATTATCTCGGCAGATAATATATATCTCATGACGCAAAATTCCCCCCAATAATCCTATGCTACACGACAAACCCATATCTTCTTCACACCAGAGGCAACAGCGCCGCCACACGGCGACCACATTAACCATAACTTCGACGAGTCGCCACAGCGCACCGATCACTGTCCGCTGCAGGCTGCCGACAGTAGCTCCGCCACGCGGCCGGCCGACGAACCCTTGAGGAAGGTCACGTGATCTCCGTCCACAGCGTGCACAGTAACCGTCCCGCTGCAGAACTGCGGGCGAAACACGCGACGTCATCCTGCTGACGTCACTGGTATAGAGAACGGCGACCCGGTCAGGCTGGCACCGACACAAACAGTGCAGAACGCCAAGTGACGTCAGTGGACGAACTTCCGAACGTGGTGCTTCGGAAGAGGGCGAGATATGGCAGGACTGCGCAAAATTAGACGAGAGTAAACAGGGCCTTGTCACTATCTCGTGATCGAGGTACTTTCACACTGCATTCACTGAGCCTATGTCGCGTGTATACGT
>JAOTOL010001197.1:220000-365231 GCA_034440575.1 Imbricaverruca yamaguchii
AGGGGGGGTGGGCGACTGGGAGGTCCAGGGGGGGTGCGACTGTTGCAGGAGCGGGGTACGGCCGGCTACCTGGGAGAGCCGTCCAGGGGGGTGCGACTGTTGCAGGAGCGGGGTACGGCCGGCTACCTGGGAGAGCCGTCCAGGGGGTGCGACTGTTGCAGGAGCGGGGTACGGCCGGCTACCTGGGAGAGCCGTCCAGGGGGGTGCGACTGTTGCAGTAGCGGGGTACGGCCGGCTACCTGGGAGAGCCGTCCAGGGGGGCGCGACTGTTGCAGGAGCGGGGTACGGCCGGCTACCTGGGAGAGCCGTCCAGGGGGTGCGACTGTTGCAGGAGCGGGGTACGGCCGGCTACCTGGGAGAGCCGTCCAGGGGGTGCGACTGTTGCAGGAGCGGGGTACGGCCGGCTACCTGGGAGAGCCGTCCAGGGGGTGCGACTGTTGCAGGAGCGGGGTACGGCCGGCTACCTGGGAGAGCCGTCCAGGGGGTGCGACTGTTGCAGGAGCGGGGTACGGCCGGCTACCTGGGAGAGCCGTCCAGGGGGTGCGACTGTTGCAGGAGCGGGGTACGGCCGGCTACCTGGGAGAGCCGTCCAGGGGGTGCGACTGTTGCAGGAGCGGGGTACGGCCGGCTACCTGGGAGAGCCGTTCAGGGGGTGCGACTGTTGCAGGAGCGGGGTACGGCCGGCTACCTGGGAGAGCCGTCCAGGGGGTGCGACTGTTGCAGGAGCGGGGTACGGCCGGCTACCTGGGAGAGCCGTTCAGGGGGTGCGACTGTTGCAGGAGCGGGGTACGGCCGGCTACCTGGGAGAGCCGTCCAGGGGGGTGCGACTGTTGCAGGAGCGGGGTACGGCCGGCTACCTGGGAGAGCCGTCCAGCAGTATGACGGCACGCGGCGCCGGCTGTCCAGCCCGCTCCAGCTGCGCTGCCATCTCGTACGCCACGGCGGCGCCGAAGGAGTAGCCGGCCAGAGCCACCGACGACACACAGTCCGCGTGGGCTGCCACCACCTGGACAGAGGGCAGGTCAGGTGAGACCAACACGACATACGGGGTCCCACCAACTGGACAGAGGGCAGGTCAGGTGAGACCAACACGACATACGGGGTCCCACCAACTGGACAGAGGACAGGTCAGGTGAGACCAACACGACACACGGGGCTGCCACCACCTGGACAGAGGACAGGTCAGGTGGGACCAACACGACATACGGGGTCCCACCAACTGGACAGAGGGCAGGTCAGGTGAGACCAACACGACATACGGGGTCCCACCAACTGGACAGAGGGCAGGTCAGGTGAGACCAACACGACATACGGGGGTCCCATCACCTGGACAGAGGGCAGGTCAGGTGAGACCAACACGACATACGGGGTCCCACCAACTGGACAGAGGACAGGTCAGGTGAGACCAACACGACATACGGGGGTCCCACCACCTGGACAGAGGGCAGGTCAGGTGAGACCAACACGACATACGGGGTCCCACCAACTGGACAGAGGACAGGTCAGGTGAGACCAACACGACACACGGGGGTCCCATCACCTGGACAGAGGACAGGTCAGGTGGGACCAACACGACATACGGGGTCCCACCAACTGGACAGAGGACAGGTCAGGTGAGACCAACACGACACACGGGGCTGCCACCACCTGGACAGAGGACAGGTCAGGTGGGACCAACACGACATACGGGGGTCCCATCACCTGGACAGAGGACAGGTCAGGTGAGACCAACACGACACACGGGGCTGCCACCACCTGGACAGAGGACAGGTCAGGTGGGACCAACACGACATACGGGGGTCCCATCACCTGGACAGAGGACAGGTCAGGTGAGACCAACACGACACACGGGGCTGCCACCACCTGGACAGAGGGCAGGTCAGGTGAGACCAACACGACACACGGGGGTCCCATCACCTGGACAGAGGACAGGTCAGGTGGGACCAACACGACATACGGGGTCCCACCACCTGGACAGAGGACAGGTCAGGTGAGACCAACACGACACACGGGGGTCCCACCACCTGGACAGAGGGCAGGTCAGGTGAGACCAACACGACACACGGGGGTCCCATCACCTGGACAGAGGACAGGTCAGGTGAGACCAACACGACATACGGGGGTCCCATCACCTGGACAGAGGACAGGTCAGGTGAGACCAACACGACACACGGGGGTCCCATCACCTGGACAGAGGACAGGTCAGGTGGGACCAACACGACACACGGGGGTCCCATCACCTGGACAGAGGACAGGTCAGGTGAGACCAACACGACATACGGGGGTCCCATCACCTGGACAGAGGACAGGTCAGGTGGGACCAACACGACACACGGGGCTGCCACCACCTGGAGAGAGGACAGGTCAGGTGGGACCAACACGACATACGGGGGTCCCATCACCTGGACAGAGGACAGGTCAGGTGAGACCAACACGACACACGGGGCTGCCACCACCTGGACAGAGGGCAGGTCAGGTGAGACCAACACGACATACGGGGGTCCCATCACCTGGACAGAGGGCAGGTCAGGTGAGACCAACGCGACACACGGGGGTCCCACCACCTGGACAGAGGGCAGGTCAGGTGAGACCAACACGACACACGGGGGTCCCATCACCTGGACAGAGGACAGGTCAGGTGGGACCAACACGACATACGGGGGTCCCATCACCTGGACAGAGGACAGGTCAGGTGAGACCAACACGACACACGGGGGTCCCATCACCTGGACAGAGGACAGGTCAGGTGAGACCAACATGACATACGGGGGTCCCTTCACCTGGACAGAGGGCAGGTCAGGTGAGACCAACATGACATACGGGGTTCCCATCACCTGGACAGAGGGCAGGTCAGGTGAGACCAACACGACACACGGGGCTGCCACCACCTGGACAGAGGGCAGGTCAGGTGAGACCAACACGACATACGGGGCTGCCATCACCTGGACAGAGGGCAGGTCAGGTGAGACCAACACGACATACGGGGGTCCCATCACCTGGACAGAGGGCAGGTCAGGTGAGACCAACATGACATACGGGGGTCCCATCACCTGGACAGAGGGCAGGTCAGGTGAGACCAACATGACATACGGGGGTCCCATCACCTGGACAGAGGGCAGGTCAGGTGAGACCAACACGACATACGGGGGTCCCATCACCTGCCCCACCCAATGGCGGCCAGTCTGTTATAGGGCATCAGCAACTGACAATACACTGCCGGGTACTGGCAGCCAACCTGATATAGAGCATCGGCAACCGACAAAATACACCGCCAGCCTGTTACAGAGCATCGGCAAACGACAAAATACACCGCCAGCCTGCTACAGAGCATCGGCAACTGACAAAATACAACCCCAGCCTGCTATAGAGCATCGACAACTGACAATACACTGCCAGCCTGCATAACAAATCATGCAACCGTAAACTGTATATCGAGATGTAACTTTGTTTTCCCTGAAAGTCACACATACGACACGTTTATGGAAAAATGAAGAGACCTGTGCGAAATCACGGAAACCTACGACATGCTGGCAACGTCTGAGACCCACGGATATTTGGTGCGGAAATAGCAGACTGGACTGACCTGGAGGTAGTGGTCGGCAAGATCGGCTATATCGCCGCAGGGCGCGTCCACTGTACACTCCAGGCCAAACACTGGCCCGCTCATGTGGCCAACCATCTCCTGTGCAGAGACATCAGCTGTCACACAGCCGTCATTCGTCACACAGCTGTCATCCGTCACACAGCTGTCATACGTCACATAGCTGTTATCCGTCACACAGCTGTCATCAGTCACACAGCTGTCATCAGTCACACAACTGCAATCCGTCACATAGCCGTAATCCGTCACACAGCTGTCATCCGTCACACAGCTGTCATCCGTCACATAGCTGTTTTCCGTCACACAGGTGTCATGTGTTACACAGCTGTCATCCGTCACACATACGTCATCCGTCAAATAGCCGTCATCTGTCCCCCGTCACATAGCTTTCAACCGTCACACAGTTGTCAGCAGCCATCCGTCACACAGCTGTCATCCGTCACACAGCTGTCATACGTCACATAGCCGTAATCCGTCACATAGCTGTTATCCGTCACACAGCTGTCATCAGTCACACAACTGCCATCCGTCACATAGCTGTAATCCGTCACACAGGTGTCATACGTTACACAGCTGTCATCCGTGAAATAGCCGTCATCTGTCCCCCGTCACATAGCTTTCAACCGTCACACAGTTGTCAGCAGCCACCAGTCACACAGCTGTCATCCGTCACACAGTTTCCATCGCCCAAAGAGCTCCCACCCACTAAATCGGCCAAATAGCTCCCACCCACTACACATCTGTCACACAGCTGCACTCTCTCACATTGTTGTCATCATTTGCAAATCAATTTACCACACAACTGCCATTAGCTACATATATATCACATAGTTGCTATCTGCCACACAGCTGATATCCGTTAAATATCTGTCATATAGCTGCCATCCGTTACATGTCTATTACATTGCTGCCGTCCGTTATATGTCTGTTACATGTCTGCCACCCGTTACATGTCTGTTACATAGCCGCCACCTGTCACATAAGTGTCATCCGATGCATGGCAATCTGTCGCATAGCTGTCAGCTGCCACACGGTTGTGAGCAGTCACTCATCTGTCATCTGTCACAAATGCAATCCATGATACAACTGGGATTAGTCACACCAGTGCCATCCGTCACATACCGACATTGAGTGATCCGGAGGCGTGACGCACTCTCTCGCAGTGACCAGGACGTGACGTACTCACGCCCAGTGACCAGGACGTGACGTACTCACGCCCAGTGACCAGGACGTGACGTACTCACGCCCAGTGACCAGGACGTGACGTACTCTCTCGCAGTGACCAGGACGTGACGTACTCACGCCCGGTGACCAGGATGTGACGTACTCACGCCCAGTGACTAGGACGTGACGTACTCACGCCCAGTGACCAGGATGTGACGTACTCACGCCCAGTGACCAGGACGTGACGTACTCACGCCCGGTGACCAGGACGTGACGTACTCTCTCGCAGTGACCAGGACGTGACGTACTCACGCCCAGTGACCAGGACGTGGTGTACTCACGCACAGTGACCAGGACGTGACGTACTCACGCCCAGTGACCAGGACGTGACGTACTCTCTCGCAGTGACCAGGACGTGACGTACTCACGCCCAGTGACCAGGACGTGACGTACTCACGCCCAGTGACCGGGACGTGACGTACTCACGTCCAGTGACCGGGACGTGACGTACTCACGCCCAGTGACCGGGACGTGACGTACTCACGTCCAGTGACCGGGAGACGTAGTGTACTCACGTCCAGTGACCGGGAGACGTAGTGTACTCACGTCCAGTGACCGGGAGACGTGGTGTACTCACGTCCAGTGAGTGGGAGACGTAGTGTACTCCCGCCCAGTGACCGGGAGACGTGGTGTACTCACGTCCAGTGACCGGGAGACGTGGTGTACCCATGTCCAGTGACCGGGACGTGACGTACTCTAGCCCAGTGACCGGGAGACGTAGTGTACTCACGCTCAGTGACCCGGTGATGCCCTCGATTGGGTGGACGATGTAGAGCGGCGGCTGGGAGAGGTCGGTGGCGGGTCGCAGGGGCACCACAGACCGCGCCGGGGTCAGGCTGGCCGGGTCATAGGTACCGTCCGCCCGCGGCTGGAACACTGGGCAGCGCACACCAGCGTCAGCTATCCATCCCACCTGACTGTCTACACACCAGCGTCAGCTGTCCATCCCACCTGACTGTCCACATACGACACACCAGCGTCAGCTGTCCATCCCACCTGACTGTCCACATACGACACACCAGCGTCAGCTATCCATCCCACCTCACTGTCTACACACCAGCGTCAGCTGTCCATCCCACCTGACTGTCTACACACGACACACCAGCGTCAGCTATCCATCCCACCTGACTGTCCACACACCAGCGTCAGCTGTCCATCCCACCTGACTGTCCACACACGACACACCAGCGTCAGCTATCCATCCCACCTCACTGTCTACACACCAGCGTCAGCTGTCCATCCATTCTCCACCTGACTGTCCACACACGACACACCAGCGTAGTCCATCCATCCCACCTCACTGTCTACACACCAGCGTCAGCTGTCCATCCCACCTGACTGTCCACACACGACACACCAGCGTCAGCTATCCATCCCACCTCACTGTCTACACACCAGCGTCAGCTGTCCATCCCACCTGACTGTCCACATACGACACACCAGCGTCAGCTGCCATCCATCCCACCGTCACTGTCTCCTGACTGTCCACGACACACCAGCGTCAGCTGTCCATCCCACCTGACTGTCCACATACGACACACCAGCGTCAGCTATCCATCCCACCTCACTGTCTACACACACCAGCGTCAGCTGTCCATCCCACCTGACTGTCCACATACGACACACCAGCGTCAGCTATCCATCCCACCTCACTGTCTACACACCAGCGTCAGCTGTCCATCCCACCTGACTGTCCACACACGACACACCAGCGTCAGCTATCCATCCCACCTGACTGTCCACACACCAGCGTCAGCTGTCCATCCCACCTGACTGTCCACATACGACACACCAGCGTCAGCTATCCATCCCACCTGACTGTCTACACACCAGCGTCAGCTGTCCATCCCACCTGACTGTCCACATACGACACACCAGCGTCAGCTGTCCATCCCACCTGACTGTCCACACACCAGCGTCAGCTGTCCATCCCACCTGACTGTCCACATACGACACACCAGCGTCAGCTGTCCATCCCACCTGACTGTCCACATACGACACACCAGCGTCAGCTGTCCATCCCCACCTGACTGTCCACATACGACACACCAGCGTCAGCTGTCCATCCCACCTGACTGTCTACACACCAGCGTCAGCTGTCCATCCCACCTGACTGTCCACACGACACACCAGCGTCAGCTGTCCATCCCACCTGACTGTCCACACACGACACACCAGCGTCAGCTGTCCATCCCACCTGACTGTCTACACGACACACCAGCGTCACTCCCCTCGACTGTCTACACACCAGCGTCAGCTGTCCATCCCACCTGACTGTCCACACACGACACACCAGCGTCAGCTGTCCATCCCACCTTCACACACCAGCGTCAGCTGTCCATCCCACCTACTGACACACCAGCGTCAGCTGTCCATCCCACCTGACTGTCCACACACGACACACCAGCGTCAGCTGTCCATCCCACCTGACTGTCTACACACCAGCGTCAGCTGTCCATCCCACCTGACTGTCCACACACGACACACCAGCGTCAGCTGTCCATCCCACCTGACTGTCTACACACGACACACCAGCGTCAGCTGTCCATCCCACCTGACTGTCCACACACGACACACCAGCGTCAGCTGTCCATCCCACCTGACTGTCCACACCTACGACACACCAGCGTCAGCTGTCCATCCCACCTGACTGTCTACACACCAGCGTCAGCTGTCCATCCCACCTGACTGTCCACACACGACACACCAGCGTCGCTCAGTATCCATCCCACCTGACTGTCCACACACGACACACCAGCGTCAGCTGTCCATCCCACCTGACTGTCCCGACACACCAGCGTCAGCTGTCCATCCCACCTGACTGTCTACACACCAGCGTCAGCTGTCCATCCCACCTGACTGTCCCTACGACACACCAGCGTCAGCTGTCCATCCCACCTGACTGTCCACACACGACACACCAGCGTCAGCTATCCATCCCACCTGACGTCACTACACACCAGCGTCAGGTCCATCCCACCTGACTGTCTCACACACCAGCGTCAGCTGTCCATCCCACCTGACTGTCCACACACGACACACCAGCGTCAGCTGTCCATCCCACCTGACTGTCACACACGACACACCAGCGTCAGCTATCCATCCCACCTGACTGTCTACACACCAGCGTCAGCTGTCCATCCCACCTGACTGTCTACACACCAGCGTCAGCTGTCCATCCCACCTGACTGTCCACATACGACACACCAGCGTCAGCTGTCCATCCCACCTGACTGTCCACACACGACACACCAGCGTCAGCTGTCCATCCCACCTGACTGTCACACACGACACACCAGCGTCAGCTATCCATCCCACCTCACTGTCTACACACCAGCGTCAGCTGTCCATCCCACCTCACTGTCTACACACCAGCGTCAGCTGTCCATCCCACCTGACTGTCCACACACGACACACCAGCGTCAGCTATCCATCCCACCTGACTGTCTACACACGACACACCAGCGTCAGCTGTCCATCCCACCTCACTGTCTACACACCAGCGTCAGCTGTCCATCCCACCTGACTGTCTACACACCAGCGTCAGCTGTCCATCCCACCTGACTGTCCACACACGACACACCAGCGTCAGCTGTCCATCCCACCTGACTGTCCACACACGACACACCAGCGTGCTAGGTCCATCCCCACCTGACTGTCCACATACGACACACCAGCGTCAGCTATCCATCCCACCTGACTGTCCACACACACACCAGCGTCAGCTGTCCATCCCCACCTGACTGTCCACACACGACCACAGCGTCAGCTGTCCATCCCACCTCACTGTCTACACACCAGCGTCAGCTGTCCATCCCACCTGACTGTCCACATACGACACACCAGCGTCAGCTGTCCATCCCACCTGACTGTCTACACACCAGCGTCAGCTGTCCATCCCACCTGACTGTCCACACACGACACACCAGCGTCAGCTGTCCATCCCACCTGACTGTCCACACACGACACACCAGCGTCAGCTATCCATCCCACCTCACTGTCTACACACCAGCGTCAGCTGTCCATCCCACCTCACTGTCTACACACCAGCGTCAGCTGTCCATCCCACCTGACTGTCCACACACGACACACCAGCGTCAGCTATCCATCCCACCTGACTGTCCACACGACACACCAGCGTCAGCTGTCCATCCCACCTCACTGTCTCACACACCAGCGTCAGCTGTCCATCCCCACCTGACTGTCCACACGACACACCAGCGTCAGCTGTCCATCCCACCTCTGACTGTCATCACACGACACACCAGCGTCAGCTGTCCATCCCCACCTGACTGTCTACACACCAGCGTCAGCTGTCCATCCCACCTGACTGTCACACACGACACACCAGCGTCAGCTGTCCATCCCACCTGACTGTCCACACACGACACACCAGCGTCAGCTGTCCATCCCCACCTGACTGTCTACACACGACACACCAGCGTCAGCTATCCATCCCACCTGACTGTCCACACACGACACACCAGCGTCAGCTGTCCATCCCACCTGACTGTCCACACACGACACACCAGCGTCAGCTATCCATCCCACCTCACTGTCTACACACCAGCGTCAGCTATCCATCCCACCTCACTGTCTACACACCAGCGTCAGCTGTCCATCCCACCTCACTGTCTACACACCAGCGTCAGCTGTCCATCCCACCTGACTGTCCATACGACACACCAGCGTCAGCTGTCCATCCCCACCTGACTGTCCACACACGACACACCAGCGTCAGCTGTCCATCCCCACCTGACTGTCCACACACACCAGCGTCAGCTATCCATCCCACCTCACTGTCTACACACCAGCGTCAGCTGTCCATCCCACCTGACTGTCCACATACGACACACCAGCGTCAGCTGTCCATCCCACCTGACTGTTACACGACACACCAGCGTCAGCTATCCATCCCACCTCACTGTCTACACACCAGCGTCTCCACTGTCCATCACACGACACACCAGCGTCAGCTGTCCATCCCACC
The DNA here is from genome assembly GCA_034440575.1 of Imbricaverruca yamaguchii. Taxonomy (NCBI): domain Eukaryota; kingdom Metazoa; phylum Arthropoda; class Thecostraca; family Neoverrucidae; genus Imbricaverruca; species Imbricaverruca yamaguchii. Next base: position 229,816 of record JAOTOL010001197.1, read on the forward strand.
TGACTGTCCACATACGACACACCAGCGTCAGCTATCCATCCCACCTGACTGTCACATTCACCAGCGTCAGCCGTCCATCCCCACCTGACTGTCCACACACGACACACCAGCGTCAGCGTAGGTCCATCCCACCTACTGTCTACACACCAGCGTCAGCTGTCATCCCACCTGTCCATCCCACCTCACTGTCTACACACCAGCGTCAGCTGTCCATCCCACCTGACTGTCCACACACGACACACCAGCGTCAGCTGTCCATCCCACCTGACTGTCACACACACCAGCGTCAGCTGTCCATCCCCACCTGACTGTCCACATACGACACACCAGCGTCAGCTGTCCATCCCACCTGACTGTCTACACACCAGCGTCAGCTGTCCATCCCACCTCACTGTCTACACACCAGCGTCAGCTATCCATCCCACCTCACTGTCTACACACCAGCGTCAGCTGTCCATCCCACCTGACTGTCCACATACGACACACCAGCGTCAGCTGTCCATCCCACCTGACTGTCCACATATATCTCACGACACACCAGCGTCAGCTGTCCATCCCACCTGACTGTCTACGACACACCAGCGTCAGCTGTCCATCCCACCTGACTGTCCACATACGACACACCAGCGTCAGCTGTCCATCCCACCTGACTGTCACACTACACACCAGCGTCAGCTGTCCATCCCACCTGACTGTCCACATACGACACACCAGCGTCAGCTATCCATCCCACCTCACTGTCTACACACCAGCGTCAGCTGTCCATCCCACCTGACTGTCCACATACGACACACCAGCGTCAGCTGTCCATCCCACCTCACTGTCTACACACCAGCGTCAGCTGTCCATCCCACCTGACTGTCCACACGACACACCAGCGTCAGCTGTCCATCCCACCTCACTGTCCACATACGACACACCAGCGTCAGCTGTCCATCCCACCTGACTGTCTACGACACACCAGCGTCAGCTGTCCATCCCACCTGACTGTCCACATACGACACACCAGCGTCAGCTGTCCATCCCACCTGACTGTCTACACACCAGCGTCAGCTGTCCATCCCACCTGACTGTCCACATACGACACACCAGCGTCAGCTATCCATCCCACCTCACTGTCTACACACCAGCGTCAGCTGTCCATCCCACCTGACTGTCCACACACGACACACCAGCGTCAGCTGTCCATCCCACCTGACTGTCCACACACGACACACCAGCGTCAGCTATCCATCCCACCTGACTGTCCACACACGACACACCAGCGTCAGCTATCCATCCCACCTGACTGTCACACACACCAGCGTCAGCTGTCCATCCCACCTGACTGTCCACACACGACACACCAGCGTCAGCTATCCATCCCACCTGACTGTTCACACGACACACCAGCGTCAGCTGTCCATCCCCACCTGACTGTCTACACACGACACACCAGCGTCAGCTATCCATCCCACCTCACTGTCTACACACCAGCGTCAGCTGTCCATCCCACCTGACTGTCCACACACGACACACCAGCGTCAGCTGTCCATCCCCACCTGACTGTCACACGACACACCAGCGTCAGCTGTCCATCCCACCTCACTGTACTGTCCACACACGACACACCAGCGTCAGCTGTCCATCCCACCTGACTTCTAACACCAGCGTCAGCTGTCCATCCCACCTACTTGCTACACACCAGCGTCAGCTGTCCATCCCACCTGACTGTCCACATACGACACACCAGCGTCAGCTATCCATCCCACCTGACTGTCTACACACCAGCGTCAGCTGTCCATCCCACCTGACTGTCCACATACGACACACCAGCGTCAGCTGTCCATCCCACCTCACTGTCTACACACCAGCGTCAGCTGTCCATCCCACCTGACTGTCCACACACGCATGCATGCTTTTCACACACAAATAACAGAACACACATCCGGATAAAACAGAACCCGCACCTGGACACACAACAGCACACATCCGGACACAACAGAACACGCATCCGGACACACAACAGAACACAATCAGGACACACATCTGGTCACACAACAGAACACAATCAGGACACAGAACATAACAAGCATCCGGACACATAAAAGAACACAATCCGGACAGACATCCGGGCACACAACAGAGCACGCGCCCGGAAACACAGCATAACACAATCCGGGCACACAACAGAGCACAATCCGGGCACACAACAGAACACAATCCGGACACACAACAGAACACAATCCGGACACACGACATAAGACAATCCGGACACACAACATAACGCAATCCGGACACACGACATAAGACAATCCGGGCACACAACAGAACACAATCCGGACACACAACAGAACACAATCCGGACACACAACAGAACACAATCCGGACACACGACATAACGCAATCCGGACACACGACATAAGACAATCCGGACACACAACATAACGCAATCCGGACACACGACATAAGACAATCCGGGCACACAACAGAACACAATCCGGACACACAACAGAACACAATCCGGACACACGACATAACGCAATCCGGACACACGACATAACGCAATCCGGACACACAACAGAACACAATCCGGACACACAACAGAACACAATCCGGACATACTACAGACGACCACAATGCCTTGAGGGTCAAATTAGGTCGACCGATGTGCAGCACGCCGAGCCGGAACATCACGCACCGTCCGGGGCCTACCCAGCTGACACGCCGAGCCGGAACATCACGCACCGTCCGGGGCCCACCCAGCTGACACGCCGAGCCGGAACATCACGCACCGTCCGGGGCCCACCCAGCTGACACGCCGAGCCGGAACATCACGCACCGTCCGGGGCCACCCAGCTGACACGCCGAGCCGGAACATCACGCACCGTCCGGGGCCCACCCAGCTGACACGCCGAGCCGGAACATCACGCACCGTCCGGGGCCTACCCAGCTGACACGCCGAGCCGGAACATCACGCACCGTCCGGGGCCTACCCAGCTGACACGCCGAGTCGAGACCACAGCATAGCTCGGAAGCTCAGTTTATTAAAGGGCTGGCCTGGTTTGGTCTCTCCTGCCTGGCAACACAGGGTTCGAACATCTTCGCGCGCTCGTATTTAGCGCCCGGCTGGGAGGGTCAGTCAGCCCGGGACAAGCTAGCTGGGCGGCCGTGTCGGCACATTGGTGGTACGTTAAACTTCCGGTTAAAATTATGCCGTTGAACTGGAATTCATGGATCGGGTAGTGGAGCCAGGGTTCACGCAACAAGCTCCGCTTATCAATAAGACCCTGGTTCACAAAGCCACCCAAACAAGAACTCGGATAAAATGTATTTAAAAAAGGCATCGCCACCGAGCCCCAACTGACCGAACAGACTGGGCCGAGAGGCGCGCTTCTGAGCGGCCGCCTGCTGCGGCTGGCGGCCGCCGCCGCCGCCGTGCTCGATCTGCCGCAGTCTGCGCAGCGTCAGCAGCCGCACCTGGTCCGGCTCCATGGTCAGGCCGTGCTGACGCTCCAGACTCTGCCTCACCTCGACACCCATCAGCGAGTCGAGCCCCAGCTCGGCCAGACTGGCGTCCGCGCTCAGCTTACTGGCGTCCCTCAGACCTGGCGGTGGTACGTAATACTGACGTCATACACCGGTCAGCCAGTGCTTACTGGCGTCCTTCAGACCTGGCGATGTTACGTAATACTGACGTCATACACCGGCCAGCCAGGTGTGTCGGCTCAGCTTACCGGCACCCTTCAGACCTGGCGGTGTTACGTAATAGTGACGTCATACACCGGACAGCCAGGGGTATCAGCTCAGCTTACTGGCGTCCTTCAGACCTGGCGGTGTTACGTAATAGTGACGTCATACACAGGCCAGCCAGGTGTGTCAGCTCAGCTTACCGGCGTCCTTGAGACCTGGCGGCGTTACGTAATAGTGACGTCATACACCGGCCAGCCAGAGCTTACTGGCGTCCTTCAGACCTGGCGATGTTACGTAATACTGACGTCATACACCGGCCAGCCAGGTGTGTCGGCTCAGCTTACTGGCGTCCTTCAGACCTGGCGGTGTTACGTAATAGTGACGTCATACACAGGCCAGCCAGGTGTGTCAGCTCAGCTTACCGGCGTCCTTGAGACCTGGCGGCGTTGCGTAATAGTGACGTCATACACCGGCCAGCCAGAGGTTCAGCTTACTGGCATCCTTCAGACCTGGCGATGTTACGTAATAGTGACGTCATACTCTGGCCTGCCAGTAGTGCCAGCTCCGGTCATCCAAATATTAAAATTAAAAAGCTAATAAAAAAATAGCGAGAACAACTTTTTAGGATGCAAAATCTTATTTGTGAGTTTTGATTAGTCGTGGATGGGGTGATAGTGATGCTAAGTAGGTATGCACTGCACAGGCCCCCTTGAGCAGGAATGGATAGATTCGGAAATTGTTGATAGGACACTCACGTCAAATGAGTTACATGAGATCGGGTAAAGACGGCTGTATAGGTAAAATAGACATTGATGAGTGTGTGGGATGTTGGCTGGTGTATTCTTTAGAGTTAGGGACGTGGCGGTGGTTGGGGTGAAGAGTGTCGTTGGCTCACTTTACGGATTTAACCTGGGTGGGCACGTGCGGCTCTCATTAAGTTTTATCATTTAATGGCTCTATGACTTTAATAAGGATTGCGTAATGGAGGAAGGAGAGGCCCTACAATGAAAACAGATAATCTAAGAGACAACCATGAAATGCGAGGCTTGAAAATAATGATGTTTTGTGGTTCAAACACCTCGCAATCTTCGCAGTAAAAAAGCACGTCAACCTCAGCTCTTAACTCGGAAGATTCCGGACGTCGGTGGGCCAACACACTCAGCATGGTGGCAGGTGGGCAAAACTCACCACCCACACACACTCAGCATGGTGGCAGGTGGGCAAAACTCACCACCCACACACACTCAGCATGGTGGCAGGCGGGCAAAACTCACCACCCACACACACTCAGCATGGTGGCAGGTGGGCAAAACTCACCACCCACACACACTCAGCATGGTGGCAGGTGGGCACAACTGACCACCCATACACACTCAGCATGGTGGCAGGTGGGCAAAACTCACCACCCACACACACTCAGCATGGTGGCAGGCGGGCAAAACTCACCACCCACACACACCGCAGACGGTCAGAAGTCACAGCGGTGGTGGTGATGCAGCGGCTCAGTCTCTGACGCAGCAATGACGTCACTGCACAGCACACCTGTGGCGTGGCAATGACGTCACAGCGCAACACACCGGTGACCTGTGACGTGGCAATGACGTCACAGCGCAACACACCGGTGCCCGGTGACGTGCCATCGGCGACGTACCGAGGATGTTGGCGACCGTGTCGACCAGACCGGCGCGACTGCCGACGTCGGGCCTCTTGTCGGCCAGCACGACGCTGCTCACCACACCGCTGCCGTCCAGAAAACTGCCGACAGCCGACAGTCACGGCATACAGGTCACACGCTACAGTCTCGGGTTCGAATCCCATCGACTGCTGAATTTTCGGACGAATCCACCGGCAATCGATGTGCAAGACGCCACGTTGCAGAACATTGACGCGTGTGGGAAACTGAGCCACGACTCTTCTCTTCTTTGTTATCACAAAACTCACTCCAGAACAAAAACGCCAGTCGAATTCAGTTCATAAATCAATTACCATGCGAGTCGTTTTCAGAAGCAGACGGTGGGGAAGGAGAGACATTGCATGCAATAGCTAGGAGGCCTCACATTACAGAAGGCACCACCTTCATGGGGTACCATGTCAAATGCATCATCGTGCGTAGGAATGGGGGTATGAGGGACCAATCATACATTGGGAGGGGCGGGGGTGGGGGCGGGGGCGGCCGAGTGGTTAAGGTGTCGGGCTATGGGCATCAAAGGTCTCGGATTCGACACTAGCGCCGCTCAGGACTTTTCCTAATCCCGCGGCCCACCGGCGAAAGAGTGTGGGCGGCGTCATTAGCCGTGAATGTGCACAAAGTGTGTCGTGAACCACCCAATAAATAACTCATACATTGGGAACACCAGGACACTAGACAGGACGCAGAACTGCGCTAGTGCGACAAACCGCCAGGATACGGCCTGCTCCACCAGCCGGGTACCGTGTGAGGACAGGACCTGCTCTACCAGCCGGGTACCGTGTGAGGACAGGACCTGCTCTACCAGCCGGGTACCGTGTGGGGACAGGACCTGCTCTACCAGCCGGGTACCGTGTGAGGACAGGACCTGCTCCACCAGCCGGGTACCGTGTGAGGACAGGACCTGCTCCACCAGCCGGGTACCGTGTGAGGACAGAACCTGCTCTACCAGCCGGGTACCGTGTGAGGACAGGACCTGCTCTACCAGCCGGGTACCGTGTGAGGACAGGACCTGCTCTACCAGCCGGGTACCGTTTGAGGACAGGACCTGCTCTACCAGCCGGGTACCGTGTGAGGACAGGACCTGCTCTACCAGCCGGGTACCGTGTGAGGACAGGACCTGCTCTACCAGCCGGGTACCGTGTGAGGACAGGACCTGCTCTACCAGCCGGGTACCGTGTGAGGACAGGACCTGCTCTACCAGCCGGGTACCGTGTGAGGACAGGACCTGCTCTACCAGCCGGGTACCGTGTGAGGACAGGACCTGCTCTACCAGCCGGGTACCGTGTGAGGACAGGACCTGCTCTACCAGCCGGGTACCGTGTGAGGACAGGACCTGCTCTACCAGCCGGGTACCGTGTGAGGACAGGACCTGCTCCACCAGCCGGGTACCGTGTGAGGACAGGACCTGCTCTACCAGCCGGGTACCGTGTGAGGACAGGACCTACTCTACCAGCCGGGTACCGTGTGAGGACAGGACCTGCTCTACCAGCCGGGTATCGTGTGAGGACAGGACCTGCTCTGATTCGGCAGGCGGGGACGATACTGTCGAAAACATCTGCACCATGCACACCGACATCTAACTGGGGCCTTCCAGAGGACGATGTGGGTAGTGCGTGAAAACACACCACCAGACAGGCATCGGTCACCTCTGAATCAAGGCGTCGATGGCTGGCGCGGAGAGGAAAATCTCTGGGCACATGCTGCAGCTTGGGGTACTGTAAGGAGTGCTGTGGGTCCATGCGCTACCCATGGATATCCAAATTCAGAAGTTTAGATACATATCGACACATGGCAAATACTTACATCTTGAACAATGCTTTAATGCTTTGCTTACAACGTAAATTTCACATGACGTGTTACTTTTCTGGATGAGAAAATCCAGTGATAATCTCTTTACGTTCGGGACTTTGTTATTGCATCCCGAGTATCGTTCAGATCTAAAATTTGACAATGAAGTTTTATTGAAACTCGGGGAAACGCTTACCTCTTTTAATTGAATCTTCATTGGGTTTAACTCTTATGTGCCGGGATCTGATAGCCAACCAAGAATGAATTTGGGCACACCACGTGATACGACTTATGGCGACATGTGTTAGTGTGCGGCGGTGTAAGATGTGTGGCAGTGTGTGAATTTGGGTACACTATATGACACGACGCATGGCAACATGTGGCAACGTACGGCAGTGCATGATAGTGTGTGATAGTGTACGGGAACGTAATCCAGTATGTGGCAGTACACAGCAGTCTTTTGCAGTACTGAAATGTGTGGCAGCCCGTGAACGTGCACTGGTGAGCGTGGCAGTGCACGGTAGTGCCCGCTAGTGTGTGGCAGTGTGTAACAGTGTGTGAGTGTGTAACAGTATGTGTCAGTACGTAACAGTGTGTGGCAGTGTGTAACAGCGTATAACAGTGTGTAACAGCGTATAACAGTGTGTAACAGTGTGTGAGTGTGTAACAGTGTGTGACAGTGTGTAACAGTGTGTGACAGTGTGTAGCAGTGTGTAACAGTGTGTAACAGTGTGTGAGTGTGTAACAGTGTGTGACAGTGTGTAACAGTGTGTGACAGTGTGTAGCAGTGTGTAACAGTGTGTAATAGTGTGTGACAGTGTGTAACAGTGTGTGGCAGTGTGTAACAGTGTGTAACAGTGTGTGGCAGTGTGTAACAGTGTGTGGCAGTGTGTAACAGTGTGTGACTGTGTGTGGCAGTGTGTAACAGTGTGTGGCAGTGTGTGGCAGTATGTAACAGTGTGTGACAGTGTGTAACAGTGTGTGACAGTGTGTAGCAGTGTGTAACAGTGTGTGACAGTGTGTAACAGTGTGTGGCAGTGTGTAACAGTGTGTGACAGTGTGTGACAGTGTGTAACTGTGTGTGGCAGTGTGTAACAGTGTGTGGCAGAGTGTAACAGTGTGTGACAGTGTGTGGCAGTGTGTAACAGTGTGTGGCGGTGTGTAACAGTGTGTGGCAGTGTGTAACAGTGTGTGACAGTGTGTGGCAGTGTGTAAGTGTGTGGCAGTGTGTGTAAGTGTGTGGCAGTGTGTGGCAGTGTGTAACAGTGTGTGACAATGTCTCGTACCTGTCGAGGGTCTGCAGACACGAGTAGATTCGCTGTGGCAGCGTACCGCCCACCACCACGTCGCTGCCTCCCATCGTGTCTTGGACCACGCCCACATCGCCGACGGCGCCCCACTGGATGGCCACGCCTGCCGCACACCATGTCAACTCGGTCAGGTCAGGTCAGGTCATCCTGCAGATCGGCCACGTGCCGTAGCCGCAGGCATCCAACGGACACTGAAGACATGCAGGTACAGCTCAGCGCCAACAGACAGCTCGTAGATATCCGTTGACATGCAAGTTGTCTTCCTTCAGCGGATGGACATAAGGTTAAACATAAACAGTTAGGACCAATCGGAGGGTATTGATGCGATGTAGAGAGCTTACCCGTAAGCGCCGCACCAGTATCACAGTGCCCGCAGCAGGTCGAGCATCACTTTCAGCGCCAGCCCCATTACCAGCTTCAGCTCCACCTCCAGCAGGAGCCTCAGCGGATGTGTCGCATCTCCCGGAGAGCCATCCGCGGAGCCACATACATCAACAGCACCATGACTAGCTCCAGCAGGAGCCTCAGCGGTACTACTACCATTCCCGGGCAGCTCAGTCTCAGATCTAACTGCATTACCAGTACCAGTACCAGTACCAGTATAGGACTCGGCTCCAGCTCCATCTACAGTTACATCGCCAGCTCGAGCTCCGACACCAGTCTCAGCTACAGTTACAACACCAGCTCCAGCACCAGTCCCAGCACCAGCTCCAGCACCAGTCCCAGCTCCAGCACCAGCTCCAGCTCCAGCTCCAGCACCAGCACCAGCACCAGCACTAGCAGCACGCCTCGGACGGCCGTACCGGGCAGACCGTCCGCGTTGCGCCGCTCCACCACCCGCTCCATGACGGAGTTGGCGTAGCCGTAGTTGGACTGGCCGGCGTTGCCCCTGCCGCAGCTGACCGACGAGAACACGACGAACCTGCGGCGATCAGGCCGGAGGTCACCCGACCAGCACACATCTATTGCAGTAGCCGATCTCCTGCTGAGCACCGACGCGAGTTATCTACCCAAATAGGCGGCTCACAGAAGAAAACGAACTGAGTCGATCTCACATTTTCCTGTCTGCACAGCTGCCCATATTCACCGACATCTCCCTCCAGGGGTCACGACGCGCTCCCAGTCGATGACAATGCACAGCGAAATAGCACGAGGACTACTGGCGCCGAGTCTGTTTGTTTATTGGGTGACTCACAGCGAACTGTACGCACATTCACGGCTAAGGACGCCGCCCACACTGCATCGCCTGTGGGCAGCAGGATTTGGAAATGGCCCGAGCGGCGCGAGTGCTGAACCCGGAGCTGACCACCTTAACCATCCGGGCAGCCCGGTCTCTGTACTGGCACCGAGTCACTGGTGCTGCTGCGATCGCTGGCTGGAGCAGATACGTAGCGCGACAGTACCCCGAGAGAACGGCACAGGTCAGCCGGACAGACAGCTGCCGGCGGCCACACCTGACCGACAGCAGCCCGAAACAACGGCACAGGTCAGCCGGACAGACAGCTGCCGGCGGCCACACCTGACCGACAGTAGCCCGAGACAACGGCACAAGTCAGCCGGACAGACAGCTGCCGGCGGCCACACCTGACCGACAGTAGCCCGAGACAACGGCACAGGTCAGCCGGACAGACAGCTGCCGGCGGCCACACCTGACCGACAGCAGCCCGAAACAACGGCACAGGTCAGCCGGACAGACAGCTGCCGGCGGCCACACCTGACAGACAGCAGCCAGAGACAACGGCACAGGTCAGCCGGACAGACAGCTGCCGGCGGCCACACCTGACCGACAGTAGCCCGAAACAACGGCACAGGTCAGCCGGACAGACAGCTGCCGGCGGCCACACCTGACCGACAGCACCCCGAGACAACGGCACAAGTCAGCCGGACAGACAGCTGCCGGCGGCCACACCTGACCGACAGTAGCCCGAGACAACGGCACAAGTCAGCCGGACAGACAGCTGCCGGCGGCCACACCTGACCGACAGTAGCCCGAGACAACGGCACAAGTCAGCCGGACAGACAGCTGCCGGCGGCCACACCTGACCGACAGCAGCCCGAGACAACGGCACAGGTCAGCCGGACAGACAGCTGCCGGCGGCCACACCTGACCGACAGTAGCCCGAGACAACGGCACAGGTCAGCCGGACAGACAGCTGCCGGCGGCCACACCTGACCGACAGTAGCCCGAGACAACGGCACAGGTCAGCCGGACAGACAGCTGCCGGCGGCCACACCTGACCGACAGTAGCCCGAGACAACGGCACAGGTCAGCCGGACAGACAGCTGCCGGCGGCCACACCTGACCGACAGTAGCCCGAGACAACGGCACAAGTCAGCCGGACAGACAGCTGCCGGCGGCCACATCTGACCTACATTAGCGAGCTCACTCAGATCGGGCAGGTAACTGGCGGAACAATGCCAGCCGGACCACAGCTAGCCAGACAAGAGTCCTCACCAGTTACTGGTACGGACACCACTGACTGATAATTACCAGCCGGACCACGGCTAGCCAGACAAGAGTCCTCACCAGTTACTGGTACGGACACCACTGATTGATTGATTATTTGGGCTTAAGGGCGCGTGGTACTGACTGATAATTACCAGCCGGACCACAGCTAGCCAGACAAGAGTCCTCACCAGTTACTGGTACGGACACCACTGACTGATAATTACCAGCCGGACCACAGCTAGCCAGACAAGAGTCCTCACCAGTTACCGGTACGGGCATCACCGACGATTCAGACACACACGGCGACGTCCTATTAAAAAGATTGGGAGCGGTTGCGATGTGCATGATAGCCATGCTCTCAACCAATGAGAGCGATGACAGCCACGTGCCATCGACATCCCACAAAATTTATTGTTACACAAGACTGAAAACGTAGGTATTTACTACCTATAAAGCTCACAAACGTAACTGTGAAAATCCAACGAGCCTTTTACAACGTCGAGAAAACTTAAGAGCAAGCGGATAATTAACCAGCGCCGTCTCGGGGGGAGGGGGGTCGTTATCGACTACCCCAAGATGTTCCTCTGATAGTGAAAGAACGGCGCGCGGCAGCGCGCCGGAATTTGCCACACCTTTTCCCACATCAATTTGGCTTTTTTTCAGTGAGATAATTTTGGGTCCAAGAGTTAGTCAAATGAGTTTACCTCCAAAATAAGTTCAACCAGTCGTCAGTCTTTCACAGCTAATGATATTCTAACGAAACATTCAGAGTTTGTTTATCTTTAGGGACGAAACAAAACGTACTAGGGATTTTTCCGTTTTGATTACTTATTAGTTTGGCATATTTACCCATTAGAGTTAAAATCGAAGATTCTGGCTAAAGCATTTTATTATTCGAGCAAGTTGACTTCGCACAACGTTTCCCGGTCCGCTCTACCGATTAGAAAAAGGAACCCTAAAGGAAACTTGGAAACTCAGAATTTTAAAATTTCCAAAAACAATCCATTTTTATTTTTGGTTGGCCCAAAATTGTATGGCCCTGGTCGATTTCGCTTTCATATACCGATTTCAAATAGTTTTGTTTGTTTCTTTTAAATATCCGCAAAATGAACTCCTCAGAGTCAAAAACATGATGCAGGTCATGGAAACTTATGCACTCTAGTGATGTCACTTCTAGGGGAAAAATTGGGTGGTGTCTGGCCCTACTCGTCGAGCGCTTTCCAAGGACACCTCTTTCGTTTTTATGCGACGCTTAGCTTGGAGATTAGAGGGGACCCCATTTGCTCCCACCGAGACGAGGTGTGAGAACATGACCAGAAAGACGGGGAGGGTTAAGGTGTAAATTGGTAGGGGGATAGGGGAAATGACACATACAAACATTTACAAAACGCCGCCGACGTCAACACCGGTTGTGGATCAGAGCCCTACCACTGACGACACCGGTTGTGGATCAGAGCCCTACCACTGACGACACCGGTTGTGGATCAGAGCCCTACCACTGACGACACCGGTTGTGGATCAGAGCCCTACCACTGACGACACCGGTTATGGATCAGAGCCCTACCACTGACGACACCGGTTGTGGATCACAGTCCTACCACTGACGACACCGGTTGTGGATCAGAGTCCTACCACTGGCAGCCCGTGACGCGTGCGGCCCGGTCCAGGTGGACGGCGCCATCGGCCTTGACCGCCGCCACCTGGCGGTACGACTCCACCGTCTGGCCGGTCAGCAGGCCGTCCAGCAGCACCATGGCTAGGTGGAAGAGGCCGCCGACGGGGCCCAGCGCCGCCGCCGACCTCAGCAGCCGCTCAGCGCCGGCCGCGCTGCTCACGTCATCGGCCGAGATCTGGAGCAGAGAGTGACGTCATCAACTGGCGACATCTGGGGCAGAGAGTGGCGTCATCAACTGGCGACATCTGGGACGGAGAGTGGCGTCATCAACTGGCGACATCTGGGACGGAGAGTGGCGTCATCAACTGGCGACATCTGTGACGGAGAGTGGCGTCATCAACTGGCGACATCTGTGACGGAGAGTGGCGTCATCAACTGGGCGACATCTGTGACGGAGAGTGGCGTCATCAACTGGGCGACATCTGGGACGGAGAGTGGCGTCATCAACTGGGCGAGATCTGGGGCAGAGAGTGGCGTCATCGACTGGGCGATAGCTGGGACAGAGAGCGACATCATCGACTGGCGACATCTGGGGCAGATAGTGATGTCATCGACTGGTGACAAATTGGACCGAGAGCGACGTCATTGACTGCAGATATCTGGGACAGAATGTGAGGTAGTCAGTCAAAATATAAGACAGGCACCATCTGGGCCGAACAGTGATGCTATCAATGGTAACAATATGCATGGCAGTGAGGTAGTCAGACGGGATCTAGGAGTGACGTCATCAGTGATCAACGCATGCGACAGATAACGAGACAGACCGGCGAGATCCGAGAGAAAGACTGAGATCTGATCAGCTGAGATCTGAGATGGACGGTGACGCATCATATAGTATCTTAGACAGAAGCAAGGCAATTATAACACCCACGGACATCCGCCCCCTCCCCCTAAATGCCCATGTGCGTGACCGTCAATGGTGGCTTCAGGCCAGAAAAATCGTTGTTCGCGAGTTGCTATCCAACATTTCACATCCCATGGAAGTTTACCGTGGAGGGGGTACACGAGCTGAACTTGGCGCGCGCTTTGCTGCGCTGCCGGTGATGATAGCCCCATGACCTCATCACAGGTCTCCTTGCCACAGATGTCGGCTACAACTGACCTCAACAGTGACCCCGCGGCGGCGCCACGAGCTGACTCGGGAGGCCTGGTAGCCGTCCCTGATGCCGCTGCGAGAGGTCAACACCAGATGGCGCGCACCGCGACCCACCAGCCACTCTGGGGTACACCAGCGTCATACAGTCAACAGGAGAGATAACCACCAGCCACTCTGGGGTACACCAGCGTCATACAGTCAACAGGAGAGATAACCACCAGCCACTCTGGGGTACACCAGCGTCATACAGTCAACAGGAGAGATAACCACCAGCCACTCTGGGGTACACCAGCGTCATACAGTCAACAGGCGACATATCCACCAGCGTCATACAGTCAACAGGCGACATATCCACCAGCGTCATACAGTCAACAGGCGACATATCCACCAGCGTCATACAGTCAACAGGCGACATATCCACCAGGGTCGTAAGTCAACAGGTGACATATCCACCAGGGTCATAAGTCAACAGGCGACATATCTACCAGCGTCATGCAGTCAACAGGCGACATATCTACCAGCGTCATACAGTCAACAGGCGACATATCTACCAGCGTCATACGGTCAACAGGCGACATATCCACCAGGGTCATAGAGTCAACAGGCGACCTATCTACCAGGATCACAAGTCAACAGGCGACATATCCACCAGCGTCATGCAGTCAACAGGCGACATATCCACCAGCGTCATATAGTCAACAGGCGACATATCCACCAGGGTCATAAGTCAACAGGCGACATATCCACCAGCGTCATACAGACAACAGGCGACATATCCACCAGCGTCATATAGTCAACAGGCGACATATCCACCAGCGTCATACAGACAACAGGCGACATATCCACCAGGGTCATGCAATCAACAGGCGACATACCCACCAGGGTCATAAGTCAACAGGCGACATATCCACCAGCGTCCTACAGTCAACAGGCGACATATCCACCAGGGTCATAGAGTCAACAGGCGACATATCCACCAGGGTCGTAAGTCAACAGGCGACATATCCACCAGCGTCATACAGTCAACAGGCGACATATCCACCCGGGTCATACAGTCAACAGGCGACATATCCACCAGCGTCATTCCGTCAACAGGCGACATATCTACGAGCGTCATACAGTCAACAGGCGACATATCTACCAGCGTCATACAGTCAACAGGCGACATATCTACCAGCGTCATACAGTCAACAGGCGACATATCCACCAGCGCCATATAGTCAACAGGCGACATATCCACCAGGGTCATAAGCCAACAGGCGACATATCCACCAGCGTCATACAGACAACAGGCGACATATCCACCAGGGTCATATAGTCAACAGGCGACATATCCACCAGTGTCATACAGTCAACAGGCGACATATCCACCAGGGTCATAAGTCAACGGGCGACATATCCACCAGCGTCATACAGTCAACAGGCGACATATCTACCAGCGTCATACAGTCAACAGGCGACATATCTACCAGCGTCATACAGTCAACAGGCGACATATCTACCAGCATCATACAGTCAACAGGCGACATATCTACCAGCATCATACAGTCAACAGGCGACATATCCCTTTGCTTCTCGGCATGGCCGGTCACAAAGCTAGCACTGGCTCTCGTCGTGCCAATGGTCCACTCAGGCCAAACCCGGTCAAAACCGGTCAAAACCGGCCTAAGGTAGGTACAATTCAAAACTGACGTTCCAGAAGCAAATGCCATCATTTGTTTTCAACAGCAGTAAGATGCCACCAAAGGCAGTTACCAGGACACAAGAAAGCAAGGTGCAGCCAGCACCAATACAAATACACCCAGGCAAGCACTTGTGGCATGGGGAGTGATGCGTCGCCTCATGGTGATCAATCATGGAGCAATTTTTCTTCGAGCTAAGAGAGCCACTCATTTGGATAGAGCTTCGGTCAGCTTCTGTGAAGGCATCATACATTGCATGCGAATAAAAAAAGATCCTCATGAATAATACATTCAACAGCCGATCGAAACGGAACGAAATATTACCAATCACGGTGCGGGTATTAATTCGATTAAGTTCCTTAAAGACGAAGTTAGGTCACCTGCCAGCTCGAGTCCGAAGCCTCCTAGTCCGCCCGTGATGACATGTACCCGGTCGGCGGCTGTGTAGCACCGGTGTACGGCCGGTACCCGCAGCGGCGCGGAGCCGGTACCCTCCTGCCGCAGCTGCAACACCACCTTACCGACGTGTTGGCCGGTGGCCATGTACCTGTACAGCACAGCCACACCATCACCTGTCACACCATGTACCTGTACAACCTAGCCACACCATCAACTGTCACACCGTGTACCTGTAAAGCATAGCCACACCATAACCTGTCACACCGTGTACCTGTACAGCATAGCCACACCATCACCTGTCACACCATGTACCTGTACAGCATAGCCACACCATCACCTGTCACACCATGTACCTGTACAGCATAGCCACACCATCACATGTCACACCGTGTACCTGTACAGCATAGTCACACCATCACCTGTCACACCGTGTACCTGTACAACACAGCCACACCGTGTACCTGTCACACCGTGTACCTGTACAGCATAGCCACACCATCACCTGCCGCACCGTGTACCTGTACAACACAGCCACACCATCACCTGTCACACCGTGCACCTGTACAGCATAGCCACACCATCACCTGTCACACCATGTACCTGTACAGCATAGCCACACCATCACCTGTCACACCGTGTACCTGTACAGCATAGCCACACCATCACCTGTCACACCGTGTACCTGTACAGCATAGCCACACCATCACCTGCCGCACCGTGTGCCTGTACAGCACAGCCACACCATCACCTGTCACACCGTGTACCTGTACAGCACAGCCACACCATCACCTGTCACACCGTGTACATATACAACATAGTCACACCATCACCTGTCACACCGTGTACCTGTACAACATAGCCACACCATCACCTGTCACACCGTGTACCTGTAGAGCATAGCCACACCATCACCTGTCACACCGTGTACCTGTACAACCTAGCCACACCATCACCTGTCACACCGTGTACCTGTACAGCATAGCCACACCATCACCTGTCACACCGTGTACCTGTACAGCACAGCCACACCGTGTACTTGTACAGCATAGCCACACCGTCACCTGTCACACCGTGTACCTGTACAGCATAGCCACACCATCACCTGTCACACCATGTACCTGTACAGCACAGCCACACCGTCACCTGTCACACCGTGTACCTGTACAGCATAGCCACACCATCACCTGTCACACCGTGCACCTATACAGCATAGCCACACCATCACCTGTCACACCGTGTACCTGTACAGCACAGCCACACCATCACCTGTCACACCGTGTACCTGTACAGCATAGCCACACCATCACCTGTCCACCGTGCACCTGTACAACATAGCCACACCATCACCTGTCACACCGTGTACCTGTACAGCATAGCCACACCATCACCTGTCACACCGTGTACCTGTACAGCACAGCCACACCATCACCTGTCACACCGTGTACCTGTACAGCATAGCCACACCATCACCTGTCACACCGTGTACCTGTACAGCATAGCCACACCATCACCTGTCACACCGTGTACCTGTACAGCATAGCCACACCATCACCTGTCACACCGTGTACCTGTACAACCTAGCCACACCATCACCTGTCACACCATGTACCTTTACAGCACAGCCACACCGTCACCTGTCACACCGTGTACCTGTACAGCATAGCCACACCATCACCTGTCACACCGTGTACCTGTACAACATAGCCACACCATCACCTGTCACACCGTGTACCTGTACAGCATAGCCACACCATCACCTGTCACACCGTGTACCTGTACAGCACAGCCACACCATCACCTGTCACACCGTGTACCTGTACAGCACAGCCACACCATCACCTGTCACACCGTGTACCTGTACAGCATAGCCACACCATCACCTGTCACACCATGTACCTGTACAGCACAGCCACACCATCACCTGTCACACCGTGTACCTGTACAGCATAGCCACACCATCACCTGTCACACCGTGCACCTGTACAGCATAGCCACACCATCACCTGTCACACCGTGTACCTGTACAGCATAGCCACACCATCCCTGTACACCGTGTACCTGTACAGCATAGCCACACCATCACCTGTCACACCGTGTACCTGTACAGCACAGCCACACCATCACCTGTCACACCGTGTACCTGTACAGCATAGCCACACTCACCTGTCACACCGTGTACCTGTACAGCATAGCCACACCATCACCTGTCACACCGTGTACCTGTACAGCATAGCCACACCATCACCTGTCACACCGTGTACCTGTACAGCATAGCCACACCATCACCTGTCACACCGTGTACCTGTACAGCATAGCCACACCATCACCTGTCACACCGTGTACCTGTACAGCACAGCCACACCATCACCTGTCACACCGTGTACCTGTACAGCATAGCCACACCATCACCTGTCACACCGTGTACCTGTACAACATAGCCACACCATCACCTGTCACACCGTGTACCTGTACAGCATAGCCACACCATCACCTGTCACACATAGCCACACCATCACCTGTCACACCGTGTACCTGTACAGCATAGCCACACCATCACCTGTCACACCGTGTACCTGTACAGCATAGCCACACCATCACCTGTACACCGTGTACCTGTACAGCATAGCCACACCATCACCTGTCACACCGTGTACCTGTACAGATAGCCACACCATACCTGTACACCTGTACAGCATAGCCACACCATCACCTGTCACACCGTGTACCTGTACAGCATAGCCACACCATCACCTGTCACACCGTGTACCTGTACAGCATAGCCACACCATCACCTGTCACACCGTGTACCTGTACAGCACAGCCACACCATCACCTGTCACACCGTGTACCTGTACAGCATAGCCACACCATCACCTGTCACACCGTGTACCTGTACAGCATAGCCACACCATCACCTGTCACACCGTGTACCTGTACAGCATAGCCACACCATCACCTGTCACACCGTGTACCTGTACAGCATAGCCACACCATCACCTGTCACACCGTGTACCTGTACAGCAAGCCAAACACCGTCACCTGTACAGCATAGCCACACCATACCTGTCCACCGTGTACCTGTACAGCATAGCCACACCATCACCTGTCACACCGTGTACCTGTACAGCATAGCCACACCATCACCTGTCACACCGTGTACCTGTACAGCATAGCCACACCATCACCTGTCACACCATGTACCTGTACAGCACAGCCACACCATCACCTGTCACACCGTGTACCTGTACAGCATAGCCACACCATCACCTGTCACACCGTGCACCTGTACAACATAGCCACACCATCACCTGTCACACCGTGTACCTGTACAGCATAGCCACACCATCACCTGTCACACCGTGTACCTGTACAGCATAGCCACACCATCACCTGTCACACCGTGTACCTGTACAGCACAGCCACACCATCACCTGTCACACCGTGTACCTGTACAGCATAGCCACACCATCACCTGTCACACCGTGTACCTCGGTGTCACGTGTTCCTGATGTCGACTGTGTCTAGTGTCACGTGTGTCTGGTGTCACGTGTGTCTGGTGTCACGTGTGTCTGGTGTCACGTGTGTCTGATGTCACGTGTGTCCGGTGCCACGTGTGTCTAATGTCACGTGTGTCCGGTGTCACGTGTGTCCGGTGTCACGTGTGTCCGGTGTCACGTGTGTCCTGTGTCACGTGTGTCCGGTGTCACGTGTGTCTGGTGTCACGTGTGTCCGGTGTCACGTGTGTCTGGTGTCACGTGTGCCCGGTGTCACGTGTGTCTGGTGTCACGTGTGTCTGGTGTCACGTGTGTCCGGTGTCACGTGTGTCCGGTGTCACGTGTGTCCGGTGTCACGTGTGTCTGGTGTCACGTGTGTCCGGTGTCACGTGTGTCCGGTGTCACGTGTGTCCGGTGTCACGTGTGTCTGATGTCACGTGTGTCCGGTGTCACGTGTGTCCGGTGTCACGTGTGTCTGGTGTCACGTGTGTCTAGTGCCACGTGTGTCTGGTGTCACGTGTGTCCGGTGTCACGTGTGTCTAGTGTCACATGTGTCTAGTGCCACGTGTGTCTAGTGTCACGTGTGTCTAGTGTCACGTGTGTCTGACCAACCCTGCGCCGCGGGCCTGCACTGCACCAGTACCGGCGGACTTGCCCCGGACCACCACCGACCTGAAGGCCTGCACTGCACCAGTACCAGTACCGGCGGACCTGCCCCGGACCACCACCGACCTGAAGGCCTGCACTGCACCAGTACCAGTACCGGCGGAACTGCCCCACCACCACCGACCTGAAGGCCTGCACTGCACCAGTACCAGTACCGGCGGACCTGCCCCGGACCACCACCGACCTGAAGGCCTGCACTGCACCAGTACCAGTACCGGCGGACCTGCCCCGGACCACCACCGACCTGAAGGCCTGCACTGCACCAGTACCAGTACCGGCGGACCTGCCCCGGACCACCACCGACCTGAAGGCCTGCACTGCACCAGTACCAGTACCGGCGGACCTGCCCCGGACCACCACCGACCTGAAGGCCTGCACTGCACCAGTACCAGTACCGGCGGACCTGCCCCGGACCACCACCGACCTGAAGGCCTGCACTGCACCAGTACCAGTACCGGCGGACCTGCCCCGGACCACCACCGACCTGAAGGCCTGCTCCACCTGGTGGCGGCCGAACACGGCGCGCGGCAGCGGCCGCACCACGCCCTCGTCCAGCCCGTCCGACACGAGCCGCGACACCTGGCGGCGCTCGTCAGCACGGTCGGCGCCGAACAGCGCGTCCAGCAGGATGCCGTGGAACGTGACGTTACGCAGGAACACGGCCATACCCAGCGGACTGTCGACACGGCACAGAGTCGGGACACGGGTCCACGCGGCGTCGCGCGGCGTCACAGCACGGTGATAAAGGGCTGGAGGGCGGGGGCCCTACCTGGACACTACACAACAGTCACTGGTAACAGGTCGGAGACCACAGGGCAGTCTCCAGGCGTGGGGGACTGGCCAGAGACCACAGGATGGTCTTCAGGCGTGGGGGACTGGCCAGAGACCACAGGGCAGTCCCAAGGCGTGGGGGACTGGCCGGAGACCACAGGGCAGTCTCCAGGCGTGGGGGACTGGTCGGAGACCACAGGGCAGTCTCCAGGCGTGGGGGACTGGCCAGAAACCACAGGGCAGTCTCCAGGCGTCGGGGACTGGCCAGAGACCACAGGGCAGTCTCCAGGCGTCGGGGACTGGCCAGAGACCACAGGATGGTCTTCAGGCGTGGGGGACTGGCCAGAGACCACATGGCAGTCCCAAGGCGTGGGGGACTGGCCGGAGACCACAGGATGGTCTTCAGGCGTTGGGGACTGGCCAGAGACCACAGGGCAGTCTCCAGGCGTGGGGGACTGGTCGGAGACCACAAGATGGTCTTCAGGCGTGAGGGACTGGCCAGAGATCACAGGACGGTCTCCAGGCGTGGGGGACTGGCCAGAAACCACAGGGCAGTCTCCAGGCGTGTGGGACTGGCCAGAGACCACAGGGCAGTCTCCAGGCGTGGGGACTGGTCGCAGACCACAGGAGAGTCTCCAGGCGTGGGGGACTGGCCAGAGACCACAGGGCAGTCTCCAGGCGTGGGGGACTGGTCGCAGACCACAGGACAGTTTCCAGGCGTGGGAGACTGGTCAGAGACCACAGGGCAGTCTCCAGGCGTGGGGGACTGGTCGCAGACCACAGGATACAGTTCACAGGACGGTCATCAGACGCGGGGGCTGGTCGGAGGATACAGTTCACAGGACGGTCATCAGACGCTGGGACTGGTCGGCAGACTCTCAGCACGAGATCAGCATGCACAAGTGGCAGGTCATGCGACATGGAGCAGAAGGTCACAGGACATGGCAAGCAGCTCAGCGGACACCGGACAAAGTATGGTGGAGACAGAGATGACCCAACATGTTTTACATAACGATTGCGCCCAATTCCTCCAATATTTCCTTTGTGAAGTGCAAAATTAACAAATATATGTGCAAACATTCGCTTCGGTAATATACGAGTATATATATATATATATATATATATATATATATATATATATATATATATATATACATACATATATATCGGAATGTGTTTCTGAAGTTTAGATAGAACGCACACAGAGAACCCAGCCATGCGCCAGTAGCTAGTTAGTTATTGTAGTTCGGGGGCGCATCTACTACATAGGTCATGGGGAGGCCATGCAGGCGTCGACAGACGAGTGGCTCACCTGTTCTGACTGAGGTCGAATTTGCCGATCTCCAGGAAAGTACCGTGTCGCGCCAGACAGCGTACCGAGGCAAGCAGCTTGTCGCCGCTGAGCGAGTTGAGCACCAGGTCAACACCGCGACCCGAGGTAAGCCGACGCACGGCCGTCTCGAACGTCAGGTCACGCGAGTGGCAGATGTGATCCTCCCGCAGCTGAGGTCAGGCCAGGTCAGGTCACGCGAGTGGCAGATGTCGCAAAAATTGTCATCTCGCAGATGTGGTCACGTCAGGTCAGGTCAGGTCAATCACGCGAGTTGCAGATGTGGTCCTCCTGCAGTTGGGGTCAGGCCAGACCAGGTCAGGTCAGGTGGAGTCAAATTAAATGTCCGATTAAAAGTAGAGTAAAAACCATCAAATACTGAGAAGTTCTCGGATGGCTTCCTTCGCATGGACCGTGATTTTAGGACTTAGGATCTGTTCAAACACGCCAAAGCATGGCATAGTTTGATGTGGCAGCTTGATTAAGAGCAGCATACCCCGGCTTAGCAGGCCTACCTTGGGGAAGGCGCCGAGCAGGAACTGCCTCTTGGTGGCGGAGCCGACTGTGGTGAACACTTCACAGTCGAGGCTCAGGGCGATGGTGATGGCGGCCTGTCCGACACCTCCCGAGCCTGTCAAATAGAGGCTGGTGTTTGACACACACACCAGGCCTGATAAGCAGGGGGTAGTGGTACTGCCATAGACCTCCGGCGCCTGTCAAATAGAGGGTGGTGTTTGACACACACACCAGGCCTGATAAGCAGGGGGTAGTGGTACTGCCACATACCTCCCGAGCCTGTCAAATAGAGGGTGGTGTTTGACACACACACCAGGCCTGGTAAGCAGGGGGTAGTGGGACCGCCACATACCTCCCGAGCCTGTCAAATAGAGGGTGGTGTTTGACACACACACCAGGCCTGGTAAGCAGTGGGTAGTGGGACTGCCATAGACCTCCGGCGCCTGTCAAATAGAGGGTGGTGTTTGACACACACACCAGGCCTGGTAAGCAGGGGGTAGTGGTACTGCCATAGACCTCCGGCGCCTGTCAAATAGAGGGTGGTGTTTGACACACACACACCAGGCCTGGTAAGCAGGGGGTAGTGGGACTGCCATATATCTCCCGCGCATGTCAAATAGAGGGTGGTGTTTGACACACACACCAGGCCTGATAAGCAGGGGGTAGTGGTACTGCCATATACCTCCCGCGCAAGTCAAATAGAGGGTGGTGTTTGACACACACACCAGGCCTGATGAGCAAGAGGTAGTGATACTGCCATATACCTCCCGCGCATGTCAAATAGAGGGTGGTGTTTGACACACACACCAGGCCTGGTAAGCAGGGGGTAGTGGTACTGCCATATACCTCCCGCGCATGTAAAATAGAGGGTGGTGTTTGATACACTCCCAGAGCCTGTCAAATAGATAGTAGTGTTTGATGGACACTAGACCTGACAAGCAGGAGATAGTGATACTGCCATATACCTCCGGCGCCTGTCAAATAGAGGGTGGTGTTTGATACACACACCAGGCCTGATAAGCAGGAGGTAGTGATACTGCCATAGACCTCCGGCGCCCGTCAAATAGAGGGTGGTGTTTGATGCACACCCCGGGTTGACAAGCCGGGGGTAGTGGTACTGGCATAGGCCTACCGAGCCTGTCAAGCTGACGGCACTGGTAGTGATCCGCATCCAGAACCTGTCGACAGGGAGTAGTGGCACTGACCCACACCTTCCGAGCCGGACAAAGAAGGGATAATGGTTTTGGATATCCGAAACTATCAAACAGAAGGCAACTATTATGATGACGGCAACATCGTTATCTGAGCTTAATCCGCCCTAGTCAGATTTCTCAGCTTAGCCTGTCTCTCCTGACAGATTCTCACACCCGTCCCGGGGGGGGATCAATGAAACCTCCGCTCTAATATTCAAACTAAGCGTCGCACGCAAATGAAATAGGTGTCATCGGAAAGCGCTCGACGAGTAGGGCCAGACACCGCTCCCAAATACCCCCCAACAAGTGAAGTCACTATGGGCCCTAGAGTTTCAAGACTTGCATTATGTTTGTGGCTCTGGGGGTTCATTTTGAGGGAGATGTGAAAAAAAATATTTGGAATCAGAAAAGGAAAGCGAGATCAACCAGGACCATAAAACTTTTGACCACCAAAAAGTCAATTTTATTTGTATTTTAAACTTAAATATGAGTGTTCAATTTTTTTATTTCCCTTGTCTAACGGGTAGAGCGGACCGAAAAATGTTGTTCGAAATCAACTTGCACCAAAAAATGCTTACTTCAGCCAAAATCTTCGATTTTAACTCAAATGGGCCAATATAGAGAAGTAATAATTATTGGTTATTAGTTGGTTTAGTTTAGTTATTAGTTGGCCCCGGTAGCCCAGTTGGTTAGAGCGCTGGCCTGCAATGGTCTCCCCTGCACTGGCAACACAGGGTTCGAGTCGCTTCGCGCGCTCGCATTTAACCCCCGGCCGGGAGTGCCAGTTGGCAGCTGGCCCGATGAGGCCGGGGACGAGGTACCGGGTGACCGTGTCGGTGCATTGGCGGCACGTTAAACCGTTTTGTTGCATCCATAAAGATAAGAAAACGCTACAAGTTTCATTCAGATATCATTATCCCTTAAAGCGTGACTGGTTGAACTTTTTTTGGAGGTGAGGTCACTTGACATCGACTAACTCGTTGACCCTAGATGACCTGACTTCAAAATTTTGACACATGCCAAATTTATATGGGCGCCGTTCGTTCACATTCCGTGGAAAATCTTAAGGGGGGTCATCAACGACACCACGGGATGGCGCGGGTGAAGATATATTTAATATTCATTACGAATATGTACTTCCCATGTTACATCTATGAAACCACACTGGTTCCGAACGAGTCACAGGACCGAACGCTCTGAGGAGCAGTCACCCAACAGAGCGCGTCATTGGTAGGATACCGTCTGCGTCCCACGTGCCCGTGCGCTTCGGCACGACACGCGTCTGCTGTGGCGTTGCACGGGTATACGCGCTGTGATTTATTACACGTATACGTATTGTGGTGCATCACGTGTCTGTGTGATGGTGCGAAACGCATCCGCCGTGGCGTTATACGTGTCCACGTGCCTCCATGTGTCCATGTGTCGTTCCTTCCATGTGCCTCCTGTCAGCTCCGGGGCTACGCTCCGACTCGAGTCCCAGTTAGCTGATGCGTCGCGAGAGCAGATGGTGGCGGCGCGATCACAGGAGTGGATTAAGTCGCCATGACTGGGCTACACTCACCGGAGTGGATGAGCACGCTCTGGCCCTGTCTGAGTCGGCCGCGCACCACGAGCGCGTAATAGGCGGTTGCGTACACCACAGGCACGGAGGCGGCCTGCTCCAGAGACCAGCCGACCGGCACCTGCCACAGGAACTGCCGCTCGGGCCGCACGGTGGTGGCCAGACCGCGAGCCGCCACCAGCCCCATCACGCGCACACCGGACGCGTCCACTCCGGAGAACTCCAGACCCAGCACACACTCCTGGTGGGGCAGGGAGCTCAGTCGGCTGCAGACAGAGCTGACACGCCTGGCAATCATGCTGGCGTTGACTTCAAATCAGCGAAGTATCACTGCTAGATTAATAACTCAGCTTTGGACAGAGCAACAACTCACGTCGGCCGTGAAATTG
Organism: Imbricaverruca yamaguchii; assembly: GCA_034440575.1. NCBI lineage: Eukaryota > Metazoa > Arthropoda > Thecostraca > Neoverrucidae > Imbricaverruca > Imbricaverruca yamaguchii. The sequence continues at coordinate 255,497 of JAOTOL010001197.1, forward strand.
CCAACACCACACACACACTGTACGCATTCTTCCAGCTTCTTAACAGATTATAGGAAATGCATTGTCGTTCACATGGAAGACCAGTCTGCTTTTCTTTCTGATACCAGTGACATGATAACTTGATAATTGATCTTCCATATGCAAATCAGACAGAGGGATGCGACCAAATCCATATTAAACAGGGACCACCAGGGCATGCACGAATGGCTGGACAAATCACAGCTGCAAAACCTGCACTCACTAGTTCAGTGGTCTCGCGATAGCCGGAGTTACCTTGTTGGCGAGGTCCCCCGGCAGCTGGAGCCGGAGTTACCTGGCTGGCGAGGTCCCCCCGGAGTTACCTGGCTGGCGAGGTCCCCCGGAGTTACCTGGCTGGCGAGGTCCCCCCGGAGTTACCTAGCTGGCGAGGTCCCCCCGGAGTTACCTGGCTGGCGAGGTCCCTCGGAGTTGCCTGGCTGGTGAGGTCCCCCGGAGTTACCTGGCTGGCGAGGTCCCCCCGGAGTTACCTGGCTGGTGAGGTATCCAGACAGCCGGAGTTACCTGGCTGGCGAGGTCCCTCGGAGTTACCTGGCTGGTGAGGTCCCCCCGGAGTTACCTGGCTGGCGAGGTCCCCCCGGAGTTACCTGGCTGGCGAGGTCCCCCGGAGTTACCTGGCTGGCGAGGTCCCCCGGAGTTACCTGGCTGGCGAGGTCCCTCGGAGTTACCTGGCTGGTGAGGTCCCCCGGAGTTACCTGGCTGGCGAGGTCCCCCCGGAGTTACCTGGCTGGTGAGGTCCTCCGGAGTTACCTGGCTGGCGAGGTCCCCCGGAGTTACCTGCCTGGTAAGGTCTCCAGACAGCCGGAGTTACCTGGCTGGCGAGGTCCCCCGGAGTTACCTTGTTGGCGAGGTCCCTCGGAGTTACCTGGCTGGCGAGGTCCCCCCGGAGTTACCTGGCTGGCGAAGTCCCTCGGAGTTACCTGGCTGGTGAGGTCTCCAGACAGCCGGAGTTACCTGGCTGGAGAGGTCCCTCCGGAGTTACCTGGCTTGCGAGGTCCCCCCGGAGTTACCTGACTGGCGAGGTCCCCCGGAGTTACCTGGCTTGCGAGGTCCCCCGGAGTTACCTGACTTGCGAGGTCCCCCCGGAGTTACCTGACTGGCGAGGTCCCCCCGGAGTTACCTGACTGGCGAGGTCCCCCCGGAGTTACCTGACTTGTGAGGTCCCCCCGGAGTTACCTGACTGGCGAGGTCCCCCCGGAGTTACCTGGCTGGCGAGGTCCCCCCGGAGTTACCTGGCTGGCGAGGTCCCCCCGGAGTTACCTGACTGGCGAGGTCCCCCCGGAGTTACCTGACTGGCGAGGTCCCCCCGGAGTTACCTGACTGGCGAGGTCCCCCGGCAGCCGGAGTTACCTGACTGGCGAGGTCCCCCGGAGTTACCTGACTGGCGAGGTCCCCCCGGAGTTACCTGGCTGGCGAGGTCCCCCGGAGTTACCTGACTGGCGAGGTCCCCCCGGAGTTGCCTGGCTGGCGAGGTCCCCCCGGAGTTACCTGACTGGCGAGGTCCCCCGGCAGCTGGAGTTACCTGGTTGGCGAGGTCCCCCCGGAGTTACCTGACTGGCGAGGTCCCCCCGGAGTTACCTGACTGGCGAGGTCCCCCCGGAGTTACCTGACTGGCGAGGTCCCCCGGCAGCTGGAGTTACCTGGTTGGCGAGGTCCCCCCGGAGTTACCTGACTGGCGAGGTCCCCTGGCAGGGCGTCCACAGACAGCTTGCCGCTGGCCAGCATGACGTCACGGAAGTTGAGCGGGGCGTAGTGCACCTCACACAGCTGAGAGGGACTGAAATAGAGGAGCACACCTCACACATGTTGGTCGAACTGAAATAGAGGAGCACATCTCATGCAGCTGGGGCGGCTTGAAATACAGAGGTGCACATTGGGTGATAAATCGGTCGTGAAATAAGATAGAATGTACCGCTCCCTGAACACTGAATCGACGTCCATCCCAAAGAAGAATGACATCGTGCCTCTTGATGCGTGTTTATGAAGTCCTCGCGTCTCGCTTCCGACATCTAATTCATGGATATGTTCATGGTCATAATTCATCGCTGTACATGGACATGCCGTAGCCAAATTCTAGGCAAAGGGATTGCCTTGATCCGATCTATAATACAATACCAGTTTATGGCATACGCATTTTATCATCAGTGTCATGGTAGGTATCCCGATGTTATGTAGCTCTTTCAAAACGAATCCATGCACAGTCATCAGTACGCTGTTAGTGCAAATTGAGCCTGAGGGGCTTAAAAGGTATTCAAACTGGAGTTATTTCCACGCCGAGATTTGATATCTTACTGCACTAATTTCAACATCCCACATCTGACGAAAAACCATTACATACTGTAAACGTCATACAGCTGCAACATAATGAAAGAGAGTAGCATACCAAACACAATTAAACACAGCGTTCTATCGAACACACTGAGCGATAAAAACAGTCTGAACATCACTAGGACTCCACGCACCAACATCTCACCACAAACGCTACCACAAGACATCAGTCACCACCAGTGGACGCACTCTTCTAACATAAACAGATGACACACAACAGACAGTGTGCAGCAGGAAAGTGGCAGCGGTGACGCCTGTGCCTCTTACTCGGACAGGGCGTCGTCGCTCCGGAACCAGCCGAGGCTGGAGAGGTCACCTCGCTGCGCCGCGTTAATAAACGCGTGCTCGGTGGGCTGCGCTGGTGGCGCCGCCGTCGGCAGGTGTCTGAAGCTTCCCCACTCGCCTGACACGTGACTCAGCGCGACCAGGTCATACCGGGTCACGTGACTGAGGTCGGCGTCCGACAGCCGTCGGCCCGGCGAGAACACGGACCTGCCGGAGTCGTGTTATCGCACCGGCCTCGTAAGAACAGAACCAGCACACCAGAAGTGCACAAAACGTCAAGAATGCCACCTACAAGCATTCAAACATATACCTGCCACATTTCAAAACCGCAATCGAATCCTACCAACTGCCCCCGCGTATCTGTGACGGCCTGCTGCGCCATGGTTCAGCCTGATGGAGCTGGCTGCGCCATGGTTCAGCCTGATGGAGCTGGCTGCGCCATGGTTCAGCCTAATGGAGCTGGCTGCGTGCAGCCGACATTGTGCTCCGGGATTATGCCCAAAAATAATTAGCGCTGCCAAATGTCTTGTTCAGAAATTGCACAATGTTGTCGTTTATATCTCTGTCTAAAATACAGAGATATAAACGAATAGCTTGTGAAATTATAAAAAGCATACCGTGCCTGAAATATTGTTGCGTTAAAATGTCTTTCCTGAAGTGATATATCATATTTATGCTGTGAATACTTTTCTTTCTTCGAGTAATGATTATCTGTCACAGCAACGGCATATATTGAGCCAATATCTGTCACCTACGCTGGTAGGCGAATTGGCTAGTTCGTGCGCCTCTGTAGTACACCGGCCTCGTACCAACAGTACCGAGTACCAGTCCTCGTACCTGCACAACATCCAGTGCCATTTACCAGTCGTACCAGCACCTCGGCCACATACCAGCTGTCAAAGTCACTATCAGACATTGTGGCCATGATGAGAGCTACAACTGATGTTGAAGGAGATGGTGTGTTCAGTACTGCTACCAACGATGGGGGTGATTGATGTGCCATATTCAGTGCTGGGATTAATGCCTTAGGAGATAGTTGTACTGCTTTCAGTGTTCCTCCTGCTGCTGTAGGGTATGACGGTGCTCTGTCCAGTGCTGGCATTGATGCTGGAGGAGATAATGGTGGCGTGTTCAGTGCGCTACTGATGCTGGAGGAGACGGCGGTGCTCCAACCACTACGCAGCAGGTTAGTAGGGCAGTCATGCTCTTGTGCGCATAAAAAGCAAATGACGGATTATAAATTCTCACGTCACGAGCAAGCCCGGTCGCAGGTGTACACCACACTAATCTATTGCACCGTTTGATGATCAATGTTAAATAACATACATGCAAACAGCGGACCATTATTGCCAACACTGGATGGAGTATCACTGGGTGGGGTGGACCAAGACGACAGGGCAAGACTTACAGAGAATATGGGTGGGAAATAGGGGGCAGATCGGCAAGTGATGTTATTGGACAACATGGCGGGTAGGTTACCTTGGTCAGACAACGGGACTAGATCAGGGGTACGGTTTGCGTGTTGGTTCACCGGGTAGATCAGGGGTACGGCATGCATGTCGGGTCACCGATCCAGATCACGAGTGCGATCCGTCACTGAGGTGGTACTGGCGGAGGCCGATCATTGGCTCACTGGCGTCACTGACCTGATGACGTCACCGTTGGGCTCCCGCCGTAGGCAGTTGACCAGGCCAACAACACCGGACACGGGATCGTCGGCCGTCAAAAACAGTCTGAAATCGGGCCACACCAGCCGGTTGAGCTAAAGCCACAGCTGATTTTTAGCTAGCCCACTCAAGGTTGTGTGGGCACACATTCAGACTTTCTGCGTCTCTAGTTGATACTTATTCTTATGCAATTAATGCAACACGGGAGTCTTACCATGTCGAAACTACTCGACGAGCTACAATCACATTCCCTGACCTGTCCCCTACATAGTCAGCTGCTGACCTGCCCCCTGTCTCGTCAGCTGCTGACCTGTTCCCTGCATAATCAGCTGCTGACCTGGCCCTGTCTCGTCAACTGCTGATCTGTCCCTGTCTCGTCACCGGCTGATGTCCCCTATATAGTCAGCTGCTGACCTATCCCCTGTATAGTCAACTGCTGATCTGTCCCTGTCTAGTCAACTGCTGATCTGTCCCTGTCTCGTCAGCTGCTGGCCTGTCCCTGTATAGTCAGCTGCTGACCTGTCCCTGTCTCGTCAGCTGCTGGCCTGTCCCCGTATAGTCAGCTGCTGACCTGTCCCCTGTCTCTTCAGCTGCTGACCTGTCCCCTGTATAGTCGGCTGCCGACCTGTCCCCCGTATAGTCAGCTGCTGACCTGTCCCCTGTACAGTCAGCTGCTGACATGTCCCCTGTCTCTTCAGCTGCTGACCTGTACCCTGTATAGTCAGCTGCTGACCTGTCCCCTGTATAGTCAGCTGCTGACCTGTCCCCCTGTCTCGTTATCTGCTGACCTGTCCCCCTGTCTCGTTATCTGCTGACCTGTCCCCCTGTCTCGTTATCTGCTGACCTGTCCCCTGTCTCATCAGCTGTTGACCTGTCCCCCTGTCTCGTTATCTGCTGACCTGTCCCCCTGTCTCGTTATCTGCTGACCTGTCCCCCTGTCTCGTTATCTGCTGACCTGTCCCCCTGTCTCGTTATCTGCTGACCTGTCCCCCTGTCTCGTTATCTGCTGACCTGTCCCCTGTCTCGTTATCTGCTGACCTGTCCCCTGTCTCATCAGCTGTTGACCTGTCCCCCTGTCTCGTTATCTGCTGACCTGTCCCCTGTCTCGTTATCTGTTGACCTGTCCCCCTGTCTCGTTATCTGTTGACCTGTCCCCCTGTCTCGTTATCTGCTGACCTGTCCCCCTGTCTCATCAGCTGTTGACCTGTCCCCCTGTCTCGTTATCTGCTGACCTGTCCCCCTGTCTCGTTATCTGCTGACCTGTCCCCCTGTCTCGTTATCTGCTGACCTGTCCCCCTGTCTCGTTATCTGCTGACCTGTCCCCTGTCTCATCAGCTGTTGACCTGTCCCCCTGTCTCGTTATCTGCTGACCTGTCCCCCTGTCTCGTTATCTGCTGACCTGTCCCCCTGTCTCGTTATCTGCTGACCTGTCCCCCTGTCTCGCTATCTGCTGACCTGTCCCCCTGTCTCGTTATCTGCGCTGCTGACCTGCCGTTCCTGTCCGTGTTGGCCAGTCGCTGTTGCAGCTCGGGCAGCCACTGGAACTGAGCTCCGGCCGACAGGTGGAGCCAGTGGACGTCAGCGGCGGAGGCGGAGGCGGCGGCAGTGGCCGGCGGCCGGCGATACAGCAGCAGATCGCCGTCCGTGTACAGCTTGTGCGCCACCACCGTCAGCCGGGTACAGGCGACGACCGGCGGTGGCAGCGCACCCACAGTCAGCAGGAAGCCGTCCTCCCGCAGGCAGCCTGACCGGCCACAGGTCACAATCACACGGGTACAGGCGACGACCGGTGGTGGCAGCGCACCCACACTCAGCAGGAAGCCGTCCTCCCGCAGGCAGCCTGACCGGCCACAGGTCACAATCACACGGGCACAGAGGTCACGCGGCAGCTGGCGAGTGATTCAATGGCATTCGGATTTGTTTTGTTGTTGCGAAAATGCTGGCCATCTTGCGATGTTACCATCGCTTCAGACAATTTCAGACACTGCCGATTACTTAGGCAGGGGCGGGAAAAGGCCATGCACAGCTGTCAAAGTGGACGGTGAATGTAAAATGGCTGACTGTTGACGAGCGCCGAGAATGAAGGCACACCGGTACCCCAGATGGAGCAACGATACTGCCAAATCATGCACAGGGCATGTTGTCAAAAGCACATATGACATTCCATCCAGTGTGTGGGACCCGAGCACGTCTCATTAAAAAAGTGCTGTACATCTCATGTGCTTATTTTGTTGTATTGTACGAGATACCATCTACACTCAGACACTTGGGAATCCGGGAAAAAATCATCCAGCTTCCATTTCCTACTCACCCAAACCTGAAACACCCAGTCTCCTAGCATCATTCGGCAGCCAGAAGGCATCCACAACACAATCCAAAACAAGAACAACATCAGGACGAAGATCCCCCATTCAGTCCAAAGGTACACAAACACCATTAGTATAAAAATCCAGAAGCATTCAACATATTCTCAGAACACTACATCACCTGCCCAGCACCCTTCATCAATTACCCAGTACCACACACCACCTACCCATCACCTTAATAACTTACCCGGTGCCCTGCACCACTTACCTAGCACCCTTCATCATCTCCCCAGTACCCCACACTACCTACCCAGCACGCTTCATCAGTAACCCAGCACCCCACATCTACCCAGCACCTCTATCATATACCCAGTACCAGACACCACCTACCCAGCACCTTCATCATCTACCCAGTACCCAACACTACCTACCCAGCACCCTTCATCAGTAACCTAGCACCCCACAACATCCACCCAGCACATTCATTTACCCAGTACCCCACACCACCTACCCATCACCTTCATCACTTACCCAGTGCCCTACACCACTTACCTAGCACCCTTCATCATCTACCCAGTACCCCACACTACCTACCCAGCACCCTTCATCAGTAACCTAGCACCTCACAACATCCACCCAGCACATTCATTTACCCAGTACCCCACACTACCTACCCAACACCCTTTATCAGTAACCCAGCACCCCACAACATCCACCCAGCACATTCATTTACCCAGTACCCCACACCACCTACCCATCACCTTCATCACTTACCCAGTGCCCTACACAACTTACCTAGCACCCTTCATCATCTCCCCAGTACCCCACACTACCTACCCAGCACCCTTCATCAGTAACCCAGCACCCCACAACATCTACCCAGCACCTCTATCATATACTCAGTACCAGACACCACCTACCCAGCACCTTCATCATTTACCCAGCACCCTGCACCACCTACCCAGCACCCACCATGATTTCCCCAGTACCTCGCAACACCTACCCAGCAGCAGCTGGAGCCGGCGGTGTTCAGCAGTGCAGCCGGCCAGTATCACCAGGTCCTGGCCAGAGATAGGCAGCGGGCCGACTCCGTCCCACACCGCCTGCCGCAGGGGCGGCTCCAGGGCGCCTTCAGACGGGGCCAGCAGCACCGGCTCAACCTGGCCGGACACGGGCGAGTCACAGGACACCCTCACTGTCAGGCTATCAGGGTCCGGTACCAGCCTGACCGGACACGGCCGAGTCACAGGACACCCTCACTGTCAGGCTATCAGGGTCCGGTACCAGGCTGGCCGGACACGGGCGAGTCACAGGACACCCTCACTGTCAGGCTATCAGGGTCCGGTACCAGCCTGACCGGACACGGGCGAGTCACACGACACCCTCACTCTCAGGCTATCAGGGTCCGGCACCAGACTGACCGGACACGGGCGAGTCACAGGACACCCTCACTGTCAGGCTATCAGGGTCCGGCACCAGACTGACCGGACACGGGCGAGTCACACGACACCCTCACTGTCAGGCTATCAGGGTCCGGTACCAGCCTGACCGGACACGGGCGAGTCACACGACACCCTCACTGTCAGGCTATCAGGGTCCGGCACCAGACTGACCGGACACGGGCGAGTCACAGGACACCCTCACTGTCAGGCTATCAGGGTCCGGTACCAGACTGACCGGACACGGGCGAGTCACAGGACACCCTCACTGTCAGGCTATCAGGGTCCGGTACCAGCCTGACCGGACACGGGCGAGTCACAGGACACCCTCACTGTCAGGCTATGAGGGTCCGGTACCAGCCTGACCGGACACGGCCGAGTCACAGGACACCCTCACTGTCAGGCTATCAGGGTCGGTACCAGCCTGACCGGACACGGGCGAGTCCACGACACCCTGTCAGGCTATCGGGTCCGGTACCAGCCTGACCGGACACGGCCGAGTCACAGGACACCCTCCTGTCAGGCTATCAGGGTCCGGTACCAGCCTGACCGGACACGGGCGAGTCACACGACACCCTCACTGTCAGGCTATCAGGGTCCGATACCAGACTGACCGGACACGGCCGAGTCACAGGACACCCTCACTGTCAGGCTATCAGGGTCCGGCACCAGCCTGACCGGACACGGCCGAGTACGGACACCCTCACTGTCAGGCTATCAGGGTCGGTACCAGCCTGACCGGACACGGGCGAGTCACACGACACCCTGTCAGGCTATCAGGGTCCGGTACCAGCCTGACCGGACACGGCCGAGTCACAGGACACCCTACTGTCAGGCTATCGGGTCGGTACCAGGCTGGCCGGACACGGGCGAGTCACAGGACACCCTCACTGTCAGGCTATCAGGGTCGGTACCAGCCTGACCGGACACGGGCGAGTCACACGACACCCTCACTCTCAGGCTATCAGGGTCCGGCACCAGACTGACCGGACACGGGCGAGTCACAGGACACCCTCACTGTCAGGCTATCAGGGTCCGGCACCAGACTGACTGGACACGGGCGAGTCACACGACACCCTCACTGTCAGGCTATCAGGGTCCGGCACCAGCCTGACCGGACACGGGCGAGTCACACGACACCCTCACTCTCAGGCTATCAGGGTCCGGCTCAACCTGGCCGGACACGGGCGAAGTCACAGGACACCCTCACTCTCAGGCTATCAGGGTCCGGTACCAGCCTGACCGGACACGGGCGAGTCACAGGACACCCTCACTGTCAGGCTATCAGGGTCCGGTACCAGCCTGACCGGACACGGGCGAGTCACAGGACACCCTCACTGTCAGGCTATGAGGGTCCGGTACCAGCCTGACCGGACACGGCCGAGTCAGGACACCCTACTGTCAGGCTATCAGGGTCCGGAACCAGGCTGGCCGGACACGGGCGAGTCACAGGACACCCTCACTGTCAGGCTATCAGGGTCGGTCGCCTGACCGGACACGGCGGTCGACCCACTGTCGGCTATGGGTCGCTGACCGGACACGGCGAGTCACAGGACACCCTCACTGTCAGGCTATCGGTCCGGTACCAGCCTGACCGGACACGGGCGAGTCACAGGACACCCTCACTGTCAGGCTATAGGGTCCGGTACCAGCCTGACCGGACACGGCCGAGTCACAGGACACCCTCACTGTCAGGCTATCAGGTCCGGTACCAGCCTGACCGGACACGGGCGAGTCACACGACACCCTGTCAGGCTATCAGGTCCGGTACCAGCCTGACCGGACACGGCCGAGTCACAGGACACCCTCACTGTCAGGCTATCAGGGTCCGGTACCAGGCTGACCGGACACGGGCGAGTCACACGACACCCTCACTGTCAGGCTATCAGGGTCCGATACCAGACTGACCGGACACGGCCGAGTCACAGGACACCCTCACTGTCAGGCTATCAGGTCCGGCACCAGCCTGACCGGACACGGCCGAGTCACAGGACACCCTCACTGTCAGGCTATCAGGTCCGACCAGCCTGACCGGACACGGGCGAGTCCCGACACCCTGTCAGGCTATCGGGCCGGTACCAGCCTGACCGGACACGGCCGAGTCACAGGACACCCTCACTGTCAGGCTATCAGGGTCCGGTACCAGGCTGGCCGGACACGGGCGGTCACAGGACACCCTCACTGTCGGCTATGGGGTCCGGTACCAGCCTGACCGGACACGGGCGAGTCACACGACACCCTCACCTCGGCATGGGTCGGCACCAGACTGACCGGACACGGGCGAGTCCAGGACACCCTCACTGTCGGCTATCAGGGTCCGGCACCAGACTGACTGGACACGGGCGAGTCACACGACACCCTCACTGTAGGCTATCGGGTCCGGCACCAGCCTGACCGGACACGGGCGAGTCACACGACACCCTCACTTCAGGCTATCGGGTCCGGCTCAACCTGGCCGGACACGGGCGAGTCACAGACACCCTCACTCTCAGGCTATCAGGGTCGGTACCAGCCTGACCGGACACGGGCGAGTCACAGGACACCCTCACTGTCATATCAGGGTCCGGTACAGCCTGGAGGCCAGACTGACCGGACACGGGCGAGTCCAGGACACCCTACTGTCAGGCTATCAGGGTCCGGTACCAGCCTGACCGGACACGGGCGAGTCACAGGACACCCTCACTGTCAGGCTATCAGGGTCCGGTACCAGCCTGACCGGACACGGGCGAGTCACAGGACACCCTCACTGTCAGGCTATGAGGGTCCGGTACCAGCCTGACCGGACACGGCCGAGTCACAGGACATCCTCACTGTCAGGCTATCAGGGTCCGGTACCAGGCTGACCGGACACGGGCGAGTCACAGGACACCCTCACTGTCAGGCTATCAGGGTCCGGCACCAGACTGACCGGACACGGGCGAGTCACACGACACCCTCACTGTCAGGCTATCAGGGTCCGGTACCAGCCTGACCGGACACGGCCGAGTCACAGGACACCCTCACTGTCAGGCTATCAGGGTCCGGTACCAGCCTGACCGGACACGGGCGAGTCACACGACACCCTCACTGTCAGGCTATCAGGGTCCGATACCAGACTGACCGGACACGGCCGAGTCACAGGACACCCTCACTCTCAGGCTATCAGGGTCCGGCACCAGGCTGACCGGACACGGGCGAGTCACAGGACACCCTCACTGTCAGGCTATCAGGGTCCGATACCAGCCTGACCGGACACGGCCGAGTCACAGGACACCCTCACTGTCAGGCTATCAGGGTCCGGTACCAGGCTGACCGGACACGGCCGAGTCACAGGACACCCTCACTGTCAGGCTATCAGGGTCCGGCATCAGCCTGACCGGACACGGGCGAGTCACACGACACCCTCACTGTCAGGCTATCAGGGTCCGGCACCAGGCTGACCGGACACGGCCGAGTCACACGACACCCTCACTGTCAGGCTATCAGGGTCCGGTACCAGGCTGACCGGACACGGGCGAGTCACAGGACATCCTCACTCTCAGGCCACCAGAGACCAGCACCGGTCTGGCATCACCAGTGGTTGCTAGTAGTCCTGTAGCACTACGGACAGAGACTGGTGGTGCCAGGGACTCGTACTAATGCAACAGACATGGCCAACAGCCTTACGGACGATTCCATAGAAATCTGAGCAGTTGCTGTGCCACCAGGAACCGTGTGGACGGCTGCTGTGTCAGTACCTGTATGGACGACTGCTGTGTCAGTACCTGTATGGACGGCTGCTGTGTCAGTACCTGTATCAGCGGCTGCTGTGTCAGTACCTGTATGGACGGCTGCTGTGTCAGTAAGTACCTGTATGGACGGCTGCTGTGTCAGTACCTGTATGGACGGCTGCTGTGTCAGTACCTGTATGGACGGCTGCTGTGTCAGTACCTGTGTGGACGGCTGCTGTGTCAGTACCTGTATGGACGGCTGCTGTGTCAGTACCTGTATGGACGGCTGCTGTGTCAGTACCTGTGTGGACGGCTGCTGTGTCAGTACCTGTATGGACGACTGCTGTGTCAGTACCTGTATGGACGACTGCTGTGTCAGTACCTGTGTGGACGGCTGCTATGTCAGTACCTGTGTGGACGGCTGCTGTGTCAGTACCTGTGTGGACGGCTGCTGTGTCAGTACCTGTGTGGACGGCTGCTGTGTCAGTACCTGTGTGGACGGCTGCTGTGTCAGTACCTGTATGGACGACTGCTGTGTCAGTACCTGTATGGACGACTGCTGTGTCAGTACCTGTATGGACGACTGCTGTGTCAGTACCTGTATGGACGGCTGCTGTGTCAGTACCTGTATGGACGGCTGCTGTGTCAGTATCTGTGTGGACGGCTGCTGTGTCAGTACCTGTATCAGCGGTCGCTGTGTCAGTACCTGTGTGGACGGCTGCTGTGTCAGTACCTGTATGGACGGCTGCTGTGTCAGTACCTGTGTGGACGACTGCTGTGTCAGTACCTGTGTGGACGACTGCTGTGTCAGTACCTGTATGGACGGCTGCTGTGTCAGTACCTGTGTGGACGACTGCTGTGTCAGTACCTGTATGGACGACTGCTGTGTCAGTACCTGTATGGACGACTGCTGTGTCAGTACCTGTGTGGACGGCTGCTGTGTCAGTACCTGTATGGACGGCTGCTGTGTCAGTACCTGTATGGACGACTGCTGTGTCAGTACCTGTGTGGACGACTACTGTGTCAGTACCTGTATGGACGGCTGCTGTGTCAGTACCTGTGTGGACGACTGCTGTGTCAGTACCTGTATGGACGACTGCTGTGTCAGTACCTGTATCAGCGGCTGCTGTGTCAGTACCTGTGTGGACGGCTGCTGTGTCAGTACCTGTATGGACGGCTGCTGTGTCAGTACCTTTGTGGTCGACTGCTGTGTCAGTGTACCTGTATGGACGACTGCTGTGTCAGTACCTGTGTGGACGGCTGCTGTGTCAGTGTACCTGTATCAGCGGCTGCTGTGTCAGACGTCTGGTGACAGTCAGCAACAGACTGCCGTCGCTGTGGCGGCTGCCGTCGCTGTGGCAGTTGCCCTCGCTGTGGCAGCTACCGCTTGACACTTCTGTGACCTTCAGTCGGCCTCCGGCTGTGTTCTCTAGTACCAGGTCAGCCAGCACCCCCAGCAGTGTCATCTGGTCCAGGTCGCAGACAGCCTGAGGGCAAATAACTGGTCAGACAGGACTCCATTGTTGCACAGAGCCCCGAGTAGCTCCACATCACTACACACACCGTTAGACCCATCACCGTGGATCCTACATGCCGTCAATGTCCAACGGGATGGAGGAATATCTTGACGATGGGATAATATGATGAATTACAAGAAAACTATGAATAATTTTTTTTTCAATGAAGAAAACTACGCTAAGTCCCTCAATAAGCATGTGGATAATGTTTCGCCACCAGGTACAATCATACCGTTTCCTGTATTCCTCATCACCTCCGTTAACCACGGCTTTGTCAACAGTAATGCAATGCAGTAGGCACCACTACCAAAGCAGTGCTTCGGCAGCGGTAACAACTGGTGGGCAGAACACTGAAGCAGGTACTAAACAACATGAGACAAACTAAAAAAGCACTGCAGGATACTTTTACAAGTATGCCTTGAGGATGCATGAACGGTCACGAGTGGCAGCGACAGCGCAAACGTCGAGCGGACCGACGACAGGGACCACGTCCAGCTCCGGCCACACCTGCAGAGGGTACTGAGGACACCCACAACCAGCTCCTGCCACACCTGCAGAGGGTACTGACGGAGGACACCCACAACCAGCTCCGGCCACACCTGCAGAGGGTACTGACGGAGGACACCCACAACCAGCTCCTGCCACACTCGCAGAGGGTACTGACTGAGGACACCCACAACCAGCTCCGGCCACACCTGCAGAGGGTACTGACGGAGGACACCCACAACCAGCTCCAGCCACACCTGCAAAGGGTACTGACTGAGGACACCCACAACCAGCTCCTGCCACACTCGCAGAGGGTACTGACTGAGGACACCCACAACCAGCTCCTGCCACACTCGCAGAGGGTACTGACTGAGGACACCCACAACCAGCTCCGGCCACACCTGCAGAGGGTACTGACTGAGGACACCCACAACCAGCTCCGGCCACACCTGCAGAGGGTACTGACTGAGGACACCCACAACCGGCTCCGGCCACACCTGCAGAGGGTACTGACGGAGGACACCCACAACCAGCTCCGGCCACACCTGCAGAGGGTACTGACTGAGGACACCCACAACCAGCTCCTGCCACACTCGCAGATGGTACTGACGGAGGACACCCACAACCAGCTCCGGCCACACCTGCAGAGGGTACTGACTGAGGACACCCACAACCAGCTCCGGCCACACCTGCAGAGGGTACTGACGGAGGACACCCACAACCAGCTCCGGCCACACCTGCAGAGGGTACTGACGGAGGACACCCACAACCAGCTCCTGCCACACTCGCAGAGGGCGGCCCACTTGCGTCCATTGGCTGCCATGCAGACAGCGGACAGGGTACAAGGGACGGGTGAACTACGTAGCGACTAGAGGACTAGGGGGAATCACCAGTGCAGGGGAAGTAGCTAGCAGGCAGAAGACTAGGGCAGGGTAGGTAGACAGCGGGTAGAAGACAAAGCATGGGAAGTAAACAGAGTAGAAGACAGATAACACGTAAATTAGACAGGAAAGGGGCAGCGGATAGCATACAGAACAAAAGGGTGGGCAGGAGAAACATACAGGGCAGAAACAGCAGACAAGGGGCAGACATGACAGACATGCGTGGTGAGGACAAAGTGAAGTGGACAGTGCCCGACAGGTACAGCAGACAGCAGACACGAGGTACCTGGTACCTGGTCAAAGTGCGGCACGAACTGGTACTTCTCCAGCAGCGGTGGCGGCTGGTTGAGCCGGCGCGAGGTGACCGACGCCTTGAGGCCGCAGATCTCCACCCCCGGGCACGCCACAACGTCCAGCGCGCGGTCAGAGAGCACGTGCACATCAGCGCCGTCTGCCGGCGCGACCGCAGCGACATCTACAGCCTCCTACTAGAGACACCAGCGCATCGGGCACAGTATACCTCTGGTCCAGAGATCTTGTTGCTCAGTCTCCTCCGAGTGAGGATCGCCATGTCCCTAAGACAATCGTGATGGCGAAATTGTTCGGTCATTGCACCAAAACTATTGATAGAATTGATGGGAAAACATGATATAGGACATGATGGTGACGGTTTCGAACATGAGGAGCTGCCTGGATCGAAGGGTGTAGCAGTGACGAGCATGTCGTTTTCGACGATATACCACGATTTAACAATTACCACGGATAATTGGCTGACCTGCTAGGTCAGGTCAACATATCTCCACAAGTAAATGGACAATAAAGAGCTGGATTTGGAGGTGCCTGCCAAAGAGAGATGTTTCGAAGAGAGGCTCTAAGAATGGAATAGAGTTATCGAATACATAACCGGGGTTAATATAATCAACGCGATGTCGACTAAACTATCACGAAGCCTAAATGAGATGCCATGGGAGGAGCATCGCTACATGTGAAATCCAAGCGGAATCTGCTAAGCCACTCGGGTGACATAACTGTTATTCACAAACAGAACAGGTTGACTCAGTGGGGCCAGCGTACAGATGGCAGGTGGCAGACCTGTCGTACCAGTCAGGGGAGGGGAGTACATCAGTATACAGAGGGCAGGCGGCAGACCTGTCATACCAGTCAGGGGAGGGGAGTACATCAGTATACAGAGGGCAGGCGGCTGACCTGTCGTACCAGTCAGGGGAGGGGAGTACATCAGTATACAGAGGGCAGGCGGCAGACCTGTCATACCAGTCGGGGAAGGGGAGTACATCAGAATACAGAGAGCAGGTGGCAGATCTGTCATACCAGTCAGGGGAGGGGAGTACATCAGTACACAGAGGGCAGGCGGCAGACCTGTCATACCAGTCAGGGGAGGGGAGTACATCAGTATACAGAGGGCAGGCGGCAGACCTGTCATACCAGTCAGGGGAGGGGAGTACATCAGTATACAGAGGGCAGGCGGCTGACCTGTCAGGTTTGCTAGGTGGAGGGTGGGGTCGATTGCGATCCGCTGCAAACGCGTGGGCAGACTCAGTGCACGCCTGTCCTCGCCCAAAATCGAGAACTGCAGCATCGTGTCCAGGAACGGCACCCAGTGGCCGTTCCAGCGCAGCAGGCCCCGCCCATCTGCGACGTACACCAATGACAGTCAGATGTCAGATACTGGATCTGAAAACAGCAGCCAATCACAGCTGAGAACACCTGCTTCCGGCGCGGAAGGTGCCAGTGATGCGAGTCGAAGGACGGGTCATACGTCACCCCGGGTAAGATTGGTGAATAGCTCAGCCCCACCAACATACACAAGTTGCCTCTTCACACACGGGCTGGTGTCACGCGAGCGCTGAGAAACAGTGCAATCAGCATTACGCGAAATGTGCGATCGGAACGAACAGTTCATCGCACCAGTAAAAATCAGTGGCTCAACCGACAGAGTCTATGGTTCTTCGGGAGAAGCTCATAAGATCTACTTTCAGAAGATCTACAGTCAAAAGATCTACGTTCAGAAGATCTACTTTAATAAGACCTATGTTCACAAGATCTACTCTCGGGTCTGAATGTTCAGAGAATCTACTCCAAATTCTGAATGTTCAGAACATGTAAAAATAGGTCTCAAATGTTCAGAGATCACGTGAACATAGGTCTTTTGGAAATAGATCTCCTGAAAGTAGATCTTACGAGCCTCATCCGTTCTTAGTCATAGACCACATTCCTAGGTTGAAGTCGGGCTGGACGAAGACGTGCGTCAGGAAAGCAAGGTAAGCTAGAAGTTGCGGGTGCGTACACCTCAGACAAATTCTAGACGCCTCTATTGAGACCGACGATCTATCACCTGTGGGCAGCGCCTCGGTGATCCCCTGGAACAGTCCAGTGTACTCGTAGCCACGCAGTCGCAGCTCCTTGTAGACATCCCGTGTCAGCAGACGGACACCCGCCGGCTCTGTCGGACCAGACGGCGTCACGCAGGGCACAAGGCAAACGCCGTCGGCTCGGCTGGGTCAGACGAGGTCACACACCAAACTAGGCTAGCATCTTACGACGTTTTCAGGTCAGACGGGACACACGGTTACACTTCGCGATGCGATACAAATTATACCCCTCGCAGTGCGGGGGAAGGGGAGAGGGTATGACAATTTAACAGCTAATGCTTGTTCTAAACAACTCACAGGGATGCGGTAAACTGCTTGGTGTAGCAACATCTGATAATTTTCAGTGATGTGCTGAACATTTTACCTATCTCTTTTGGTTGATTTTCCAGGCCAGGTCAGACAGGTCAAGATTGAGGTGCTGTCAGTCTCCCGTCTTCGCCCTAACTGTCTGGCCATGCTCATGATCAACTGATGTGCGATTTTCGAGAACAATCGAGGATATGGACTTTTATTATGCACATTTTCTCATATTTTCGATCATTTTGGAAAGGAGTCCAAAATTATCACCGAATTCCTCGGGTCCAATCCCATGAGGAAATAGCTCTGCGTTTATACCCATCCTGGTTTGGTAGAGGCAGCCCTACCAGTAGGGCATTTGATTCTCGATCACGAGGTCGTGGGCTTGAGTCTACAGCCGACGTAGTTGCCGAGCCCCACAACCAGCCAACATCGTAACGTGGCAGTGGGAGGTCAGCGTCGCGACCCGACCCAGCAGTCGAAAGCGTCGTAAATGAACACAAGCCATCTCTACTTCGTAATAGTCCGTAGGATTTCCTCCTTTTTTACGATTTGGCCTGAAACGCACGCAAACAACCATATATAATGTAGCATAGTTTGCCTAAACACTGCTTTCGCCGCCAAATTTCGATAAATACGCCCCATAATACCGTGCCTTAAAGGTTCTACCGCTAGACAAGCTATGGAATGCATGACACATTTTAAAGCGATAGCATGGACGATTCAGGTGTTACCTCAGAAAATTCCCGTGGCTAGAAATGACAACCTCCTGTACTGTGCGGGTTAACCCACCCCGGTATTGTAGTCAGACAGATCAGAGAGGGTGCAATCTTAACACCATCCGGTCCTGGTGGATCCCACAAGGCACTCGTCGTTACTAGACGAACATCCAATGAGCTGAGCGTGTTAAGAGGTGGTGACATACCCAGGTTAACCCTCGCACGGCTGGGGGTAGATACCTACACGCCTCAGGTTTTCCCGCGATAGCGGGGAAATAGCGCGCGGTAGGGCGCCGACATTTGGTATACCTTACCATTAGCTATTTTTACATGTTCTTAAAAAAAAACATGGTCGGGACATCAAAGGTCACCAAGTTATCGCGGGTCAAGTGAGGTCACCTCCAAAAACATTTAAGCACTCGCCACGCCTTCAATAATAAAGATATTACAATGACACTTTCAGGGCGTACTTATCTTGACTGCGCGCCAAAACGTACAATTTCATAATTTTCCAATTTTTATTTTTGATGTAGTTTTATCTAAACTGACATCAACATTGCAAACAAACTATGGACTTTTGTATAATGCTAAGTTGACTTAGAACGTCATATTTTTGGTTCGTAAACCTATTTCAAAAATCCAAAATCCAAGAATGCAAAATTTGTAAAATACAAAATTAAACAAAATTTATTGAGTTTTTGGTTATAATTTTTTTAGAAGATGTAAAAATAGCCAATTGTAAGGTATGCCAAATTTCAGCGTCCTGCCGCGCGCCAGTTTTCCCGCTGTCGCGGGAAAACTTTGGTGGGGTAAGTATCTACCCCTCAGGTGTGCGAGGGTTAAGTTCAAATCCTAGCGTAAAAACTTTCGAAGAACTTTCGACTGGAATTTTTTCGAGCTATCCGATGCAGTTTTCAGAATCGTTATATCTTGCTTGGTTCGTGAGATTCCGGGGGGGGGGAGGTATCTACCCCCCAGCCTGGCGAAGGTGGCTCAGACCACCAGCCGTGCGAGGGTTAAAGGCTGGAGTAAACTAAGTTGGCTTTGCTTGCGTCATATCCGAAACCCACTTTGATTCGCAATACGAGGACAGGCTGGTGAAAGCCGAAAAAGTATATTTTGATGCAATTGGCATAGCCGATTGTTCCTTGGCGTTCCGAGCTGGTCGCACTGTGTTGCTTCACATCGTTTCCTCACAATACTCTGTCCCTGGTGTCACCCTGTTCGTCTCTCACCCGAAAATTGGTGGGCGTGGTCCATGACAAGCTGGTGGGCGGGGCCTAGTGGAGCCTCCTCCAATCGCACCACTCCAGTCACCACTGGTGCACCGCCCTCACAGATCTCGAATTGACCCGTGCCGTCCAGCAGGGACACCATCAGACGTGCCTGACCTGTCAACATCCAGCTGTCACATAGTGACCCGTACCATCCAGCAGGGACACCATCAGACGTACCTGACCTGCCAACATCAAGCCGTCACATAGTGACCCGTACCATCCAGCAGAGACACCATCAGACGTACCTGACCTGTCAACATCTAGCCGTCACATAGTGACCCGTACCGTCCAGTAGAGACACCATCAGACGTACCTGACCTGCCAACACCTGACCTGTCAACACCCAGCGTCACATAGTGACCCGTACCGTCCAGTAGAGACACCATCAGACGTACCTGACCCGTCAACATCAAGCCGTCACATAGTGACCCGTACCGTCCAGTAGACACCATCAGACGTGCTTGACCTGTCAACATCAAGCTGTCACATAGTGACCCGTACCGCCCAGTAGAGACACCATCAGACGTACCTGATCTGTCAACATCAAGCCGTCATATAGTGACCCTTACCGTCCAGTAGAGTCACCATCAGACGTACCTGACCCGTCAACATCAAGCCGTCACATAGTGACCCTTACCGTCCAGCAGGGACACCATCAGACGTACCTGACCTGTCAACATCCAGCCGTCACATAGTGACCCGTACCATCCAGCAGGGACACCATCAGACGTACCTGACCTGTCAACATCTAGCCGTCACATAGTGACCCGTACCGTCCAGTAGAGACACCATCAGACGTACCTGACCCGTCAACATCAAGCCGTCACATAGTGACCCTTACCGTCCAGTAGAGACACCATCAGACGTACCTGACCTGTCAACATCAAGCCGTCACATAGTGACCCGTACCATCCAGCAGGGACACCATCAGACGTACCTGACCTGTCAACATCTAGCCGTCACATAGTGACCCGTACCGCCCAGTAGAGACACCATCAGACGTGCCTGACCTGTCAACATCAAGCCGTCACATAGTGACCCTTACCGCCCAGTAGAGACACCATCAGACGTACCTGAACTGTCAACATCAAGCCGTCATATAGTGACCCTTACCGTCCAGTAGAGACACCATCAGACGTACCTGACCTGTCAACATCTAGCCGTTACATAGTGACCCGTACCGCCCAGCAGGGACACCATCAGGAGCACCTGACCTGTCAACTCCCAGCCGCCCGTTTGCGTGCGTCACATTGGTCGAAAAACAGCCGAACGCTCCTCGTTCCCGAACGCCATGTTCACAAGTCAATGTCGACGCCGTCACAGTAAGACACTCACTGTCCTTGGCGAGGATGGTGGCTCGTCGGAAGGTGACGTCATCAAACTGCACGGGCGTGCTGTCCATTTGTCGTCCCAGGCTCTTCGCGAGCGCCCTCCATACCAGCACCTGAGGAGCAGTGCATGACGTTATGGCACGGGACTACATCGTCCGCAGCGGAACACGAGGCGATGCAACCGTCAGCGCGGTATCATGGTATCAGGAGCACGAGGCGAAGTAGCTGGCAGCGCGGTATCATGGTATCAGGAGCACGAGGTGAAGTAGCTGGCAGCGCGGTATCATGGTATCAGGAGCACGAGGTGAAGTAGCTGGCAGCGCGGCGTCATGGTATCAGGAGTACGAGGCGAAGTAGCTGGCAGCGCGGTATCATGGTATCAGGAGCACGAGGTGAAGTAGCTGGCAGCGCGGCGTCATGGTATCAGGAGTACGAGGTGAAGTAGCTGGCAGCGCGGCGTCATGGTATCAGGAGCACGAGGTGAAGTAGCTGGCAGCGCGGCGTCATGGTATCAGGAGTACGAGGCGAAGTAGCTGGCAGCGCGGCGTCACGATATCAGGAGCACGAGGCACGGTAACTGTCAGAGTGGTGTCATGGTGTCAGAAGCACGAGGTGAAGTAGATATCAGCGCGGTGTCATGGTGTCAAGAGCACGAGGCGAAGTGGCTATCATCGCAGTATCATGGTGTCATGCTGTCATGGCATTCGAGTGCTGAGAAAGTGGTCATTTCGTACCCTTAACTGACGCCTTGTGTCGAACCTCAACACTTCTACCCAGGTATTATGACGGAGACAAGCTACTAGACATCACACCACATGCTCGTAATGAGACAAGGGGCCGCGGTTACTCAGTCGGTAGGGTTTCACGCTCTTAATCGCAAGATTGTGGGTTCGCATCACGCAACCGGCGGGATTACCGAGTACATCCGCGACCAATCGGTGTGGGACATTGGCGACGCTATTTAACCTATTAGTTGAATGCGTCATAAAAGGATCCAAGGTTTCATGAGATAACAGTCATCAGTTCACCAGGGTATCGTTATAAAGATGGGGCGACAGCCGGCAGAAATAACGTAGGTGGCAGAGAGACTGCGCGTGACCTTAACACGCGCCCTGGAGGGAGGGGGCGAAATCAGCCCACCCCTCCGGTTTTTCGTAGATAATTCCACATTTCACCGTCCGAAATACGCCATTGTTTGTATACCTGCTAATAAATGATCGGCACATTGCTTAAAGTACTAAAAGTGAAAAAATACTGTTAATTTTTTCGAGTGGAGGTCGCTAGTCCAATTTTTTTTTATTCAGCGCCAGATCACAAATATCGGCGCTGATGCGCTTCCCGTATATTGGCAAACGGTAAGTGTTCTTGACAACACTAGCGACTTGTTTGATGCATATTGGTACGCTATATAATATAAAAGTCATGTTAGGTTGCCGATGTAAAGTCAGGTCAAGTTCACGACAGGCTAAAGGAACCAAACTTGGTCAACTGGAATGTTGTCATAATTGTAAATGCCTGTTATGCGATTGATGTCACTCTACATTGGAACGATATTCCGACCTCTCTGATCAAAAGAACGCGCAAGAAGCATTTGAGGAGGAGGCTACGCCAACACCGTACTGAATCGATACAAAATTACTCGGAGAGAATCATTTCACCAGCAAAGGGAGACTATTCAGATCTTAACCCCCGCACGTCCGGGGGGCAGATATCTGCCCCCCTCCGGTTTTTCCTCATTTGCCGCCAAACTAATAGGGTTAGCAAGGCCAAACATCGCACAGCTGTTCATTGATCTTTTCTGCATATCCTCATACATTTTTAATCCTGGGTCATCTCAGGTCAGGTCACCAGGTCAGGCGAAGTGACCCAACTACACTCGGAGTTCTAGGTGGCATGACTTCCACAATAATTGGGCGATTAATTTCAAACTTATAGTATGTCATCATCTCATCAGGGACCATAATATGTATATCGGTTTTTGTTCGTAGTATTGACCTTAGGTCAGGTCGCTGCCATGGCTTCCCCATTATAAGGCTATGGTAAAATATACAAATGTTTCCTAGTTACACATTTGCGCTCGGAATGATCTCACAACGGTTGTGGCATGTAGATGGAAGCTATGCTCAATGTTACCGCTGACATTTTTGCTCAGTGATCTCACCAAGGTCTCTGAGGTCACCTGAGATCACTACACATTTCTGCGCATTACGTCGCACTGCATTGAGCTAGAAGGCGGAAATTACCGTCATTGTGCTTGTATCGTCAAGACGTGTCGATTGATACCCTACATGACCTCCCTAGGCCTTGACCTGAGGTCATGAAGTAATGACCTTGACCTAAGTTTCGGTTGACCTGACCTTAAATTACACCGCCTATTGCCGGTAGCGCATTTCAAGGACTGTCGAATAGGGTTCGCCATTTGTTTCTATCTGTTACACGTCCTGAGATATGTGTCAATATCCGAGTCCCACCAGATCTGGTCAAATTTGACCTAAGATGGCCCAGTGACCTGAATATTGACCTGAACGAAAAATAACCGAAACACTTTCGATAGAGCCGTCACCAGCTATCCAACGCCGTTTTCCGTTTGTCGCTAGCTAGCATAGTTCCAGAGATCTTAGGGGGGCAGACATCTGCCCCCCCCCCCGGACATGCGAAGTTGGCGCGGACCACCGGACGTGCGAGTGCTAATAGCCAGACCACACAAGAAATTGTAATTGATGTGTTCAATAAAGGAGTACAAAGTCAACAGCTAGCAGAAAAACTATATAGACATACCTTTCAGACTCTTGAGGAGGCAATCCAATTCGCTGTGCATGAGCAGCAAATACTTAAAACGCTCCTATTATGTCGAGGATCACAGAAAACAGATGCGGAGCCAATGGAAGTGGACGTAGTACAAAGTGGAAACGAACTGTTCGACAAAATATAAAAATGAGTGGTGTCGTTACGAGAAACAGTATCAAAACTAGACTGTCATGCGATTAATGTCACTTTGCATGCTATTCCCTACACATCCATAAATCTACTGTTTCTCATTGTGTTCCTAAGCGTTTCTATACTTTATCCATGTATTTCACTCCTTTCTTTGCGAAGCCGATTGTGCCGAGCCGCCCAACGGAGCAGTTAGGTGGGCAGCTCGGTTCCGGTAACTGGAGAGGTAATGACCTGATAAAGTGCTCCTATATAGGTGACCTGAGGTCAAATGGCGGATCTGGCATCTGTATCGCATCATTAGTAATGTCAAAACATCCTTAATGCCAATTTTGGAGCAATTAAACACAATCACAGCGATCCATAACAATGACAAGCCAATCCACGGACAATCATAAGTTTTCTATTTTGACCTCACTTGACCTCGAAGATATTAACCAATGGTCAGGAAATTTGCATACAATAGAGTTCATTATTGTGCCCATCCACCCCGCGAATGTCGTTGCTCTAGCCTTAATAGGAGCCGAGAATAATAGGGGGGGAGTACTCACTTGAAAGTAGTATATGCCAATGCAGACATGCATAATGAATAACGTAGATGATGCGTACAGTGCAACATGAGTAACGCAGACATGTATATAGCCTGGTAATTCACTACGATAGACTATTTTAATATCTGTGCATATGCATGTTCGTTCCATTATGATTATGAGGATGTTATCATGGGAGGGTGATAGTGTAAAATGTGAATATGGAATTATCTCTCATGCTCACATTCGTGTCTTAAAATGGAACGATAGATTCTATTTAGCATCAGTGTGATTCTTCCCATCACAATATACTGATACCCGGAGATAATGGCGGGCTATGTACCAGACGGGCCAGGACTGGATCTGGTGGTAGATGTGGATATGTACCAGACTGGTCATGGCCAGAGCGGGTGGCGGATTGCATAGAGGATACGCACAAGGCAGTCCAGTTCTGTAGTAGGAGGGACGTTAGCATTATACCAGTTAGGTCAGTTCAGTGGTGAGATGGGGCGTGTGCTATGCAAACAGCGACGTGGGGAGGGGAGGGAGATTACGCACCAGATAGCGACTTGGGGGAGGGAGAGAGATTACGCACCAGATAGCCGGTAGCAGGGTACAGTATCCGACCGTCAATGACATGACCGGCCAGATAGGCGTCCGCCTCAGAGGTCAGGTCACAGGTCACCACGAGGTCACCACCGGAGCCAGATCGCTCACTGAAACAGCAAGCAGGTCAGAGGTCCGATCACAGGTCATCACGAGGTCACCACTGGCGCCAGATCGCTCACGGACACAGCAAGCAGGTGAGACGCCGCAGTTAGACACAGGCTGGAGAGACACAGTCAGATGGTGCAGTTAGACATATTAGCCAAAGTAGCAGAACAAACAAACGGCATGCAACTTATAAATACAGACAAGTCGAAAAGAAAACCACGCATCACCGTAAGTGAGTCGGTTTTTTCCCATCACGTGAGTGGCATCACACCCAAGAAAAACTGCAGGTATTTTACTGCTGTGCTCGAGCAATGTAGCAACTGTGTACACAGTGCTAAGCTGATCGGTGTCGGAACAAAACTCATGCAAAATATTGTTATCACGTGGCAAGGTCATCCCTACGTGAGAGGCCAACTGCTGACGACAGGAGCTGTCAAGAGCTGTCAGGTGCCGTCTATTGCTGGTGCCGTCGACAGCTAACAGCTCCTCACCTGACCTGATAGCTCTTGACAGCTGTCAGCAGCTGTCACCAACTGTCAGAAGCTGTCAGGTGCTATCTGTCGCTAGTACTGTCAGGAGCTGTTAGGAACTGTCGGGAGCTGGTAAGCACCACTGATGTTGGCCAGACCAGACGGCAAGCGGGCTCACCACCAAGTGTGCTAATGGCGAGCGGGCTCACCACCAGGTGTGCTAAAGGCGAACGGGCTCACCACCAAGTGTGCTAAAGGCGAGCGGGCTCACCACCAAGTGTGCTAAAGGCGAGCGGGCTCACCACCAAGTGTGCTAAAGACGAACGGGCTCACCACCAAGTGTGCTAAAGGCGAACGGGCTCACCACCAAGTGTGCTAAAGGCGAGCGGGCTCACCACAAAGTGTGCTAAAGGCGAGCGGGCTAACCATGACTGGTGGTCCGGGTCGTCATCAGATCGGAAAGTGAGGCGACAGCTCACCTGAGACACCCCGTGTGAGACGGTGAGAGGGTGAGAGTTCTCACCTGAAGTCGGCCACATCCCAGCTGACGCTGTGGTCCCAGACGACCCGGTGCGCCAGCCGGGGCGTACCGCGCCGTACCGGGTACTGTACCAGCGGGTACAGCGCGCGTACACTGGGCGATAGGCCGGCCGTGTACATCCTGCAGCACGGCAACCGATGCCAGGGTCACATGCAAGCCACCGAGGTCAGGCGCATACTACCGAGGTCAGCCAGAGGTGACCGAGGTCAAACATGTAACAGAGGTCAGACAGTGGTCACCGAGGTCAGACATATATCACTGAGGTCAGACACAGGCCACCGAGTTTAGACACAAGTCACTGAGGCTAAACCCAGTTTACTGAGATGAGACAGGTTGCAGATGTGAGACACAGGTTACCGAGATAGAATACAGCTTACTGAAGTGAGACACAAGTTTCTGAGGTGAGACACAGTGGTAGCTTAGACCAGCATCACCAGGGGCGATGAACGAACGAGGGCGGGAGACTGGTTGTGGGGCTTCCCCACGAGAGGGTAGTCTCTATTTGATGGCTTCTGTGACAATCCAATTCGTTGCATGCTATATTTGTCCTACAACCATTGCATGGAATATATATATCCGACATCGATATATATATATATATATATATATATATATATATATATATATATATATATATATATGTATATATATCGATGTATATATATATATATATATATATATATTCCATGCAATGGTTGTAGGACAAATATAGCATGCAACGAATTGGATTGTCACAGAAGCTATCAAATGGAGACAGAGAGCCATCAAATGCCACGTTGTCGGGGACGGACCGTCCGCTACAGAGCGGGCACTCACCGCCCGACACTCTGAAGGAAGAGTGCCACGTTGTCGGGGCGGACCGCCTACAGAGCGGGCACTCACCGCCCGACACTCTGAAGGAAGAGTGCCACGTTGTGGGGCGGACCGGAAGAGCGGTCAGGAGAGTGGTTGTCGGGGCCGGACCGCCGCTACAGAGCGGGCACTCACCGCCCGACACTCTGAGGAAGAGTGCCACGTTGTCGGGGCGGACCGCCTGCTACAGAGCGGGATCACCGCCCGACACTCTGAGGAAGAGTGCCACGTGTCGGGGGACCGCCGCTACAGAGCGGGCACTCACCGCCCGCTCTGCAGGAAGAGTCATCACCGCCCGACACTCTGAAGGAAGAGTGCCACGTTGTCGGGGCCGGACCGCCTGTTACAGAGCGGGCACTCACCGCCCGACACTCTGAAGGAAGAGTGCCACGTTGTCGGGGCCGGACCGCCTGCTACAGAGCGGGCACTCACCGCCCGACACTCTGCAGGAAGAGTGCCACGTTGTCGGGGCCGGACCGTCCGCTACAGAGCGGGCACTCACCGCCCGACACTCTGAAGGAAGAGTGCCACGTTGTCGGGGCCGGACCGCCTGCTACAGAGCGGGCACTCACCGCCCGACACTCTGCAGGAAGAGTGCCACGTTGTCGGGGCCGGAGCGCCTGTTGAGGCCGACGATGGTGCAGCTGGAGGGCAGCGACCGCTTCAGGATGGTCTGCAGCAGACAGTGCGGCGCCACCTCCACCACCAGCGCGTTGTCGGGCACGTGCCGCAGAGCGTCCTGGAACAGAACTGCAGACGACGCCAGGGGCCAGGGTCACGGTCAGGGGCGCCACTGCAGGCAAGGGTACAAGTTCAGGGGCACAGCACTGTAAGCAGATGTACGGGCAAGAGACAGCACTGTAAACACAGGTACGGAACAGGGAAAAATACTGCAAACGGGGGTATGAATCACGGGACGTTACTATCGACAGGGTTGGTTGGTTATTGGTTTTACGACACATCGACCGTTGGGACATGTAGTGTCGTCAATCTCTCACGCTGATTGGCCGCGGGCGAAGAGTGGCGACAGGTGAGACTCGAACCCACAACATTTCGAATGTGAGACGGCCAACTTACGCTTAGACTACTCGTCCCCTCGTACTATCGACAGGGGTATGGATTAGGGGACATTACTGTAGATAGGGGTCCGAATCAGGGGACCGTACTGTAAACAGAGGTACGAGTCAGGGGACCGTACTGTAAACAGAGGTACGAGTCAGGGGACCGTACTGTAAACAGAGGTACGAGTCAGGGGACCGTACTGTAAACAGAGGTACGAGTCAGGGGACAGTACTGTAAACAGAGGTACGAGTCAGGGGACAGTACTGTAAACAGAGGTACGAGTCAGGGGACAGTACTATCTAGAGGGGCATGTGTCAGGTGATATTATTATCGGCAGGGGTACGGATCAAGTGACGGCAAGGGTACGGGTCAGTGCTATCGATAGGGTTACGCGTCAGTACTTTCGATAGGGAAAGAAGTCAGGGGACAGTATTGCAGACAGGGCTCCAAATCAGGGGACCGTACTGTAAACAGATGTACGGATTAAGGGACGGCATTATCGACAGGGGTATGGGTCAGATGGCAGCATTGTAGACCGGGGCCCAGGTCAGGGGACCCTACAGGCACATATGGTCAGAAGGCAGTTTCGTGGACATGGATACGTGCACAGAGTCAGAGATAACAGCTCATCACACAACGCTCCTGACAGGGGCGAGTATTATAGACAGGGGAGAGCACTGCGGACAAATTCTGACGCAGGTGTTGTCAAGGCTGACGTACCCGGGCTGAGCAGGTTGTTGACGTGGTAGGCGGCAGAGGAAGTCTGCGCCAGCGGCAGATCCCACGACTTCTCCGGAATGGAGGAGCTCACCCAGCGCGAGGTGCGACGCCGCGGGCACGGGATCACCTGGTGCACACAACGGGATCACCTGGTGCACACAATGAGATCACCTGGTGCACACAACGGGATCACCTGGTGCACACAATGAGATCACCTGGTGCACACAACGGGATCACCTGGTGCACATGAGATCACCAGGTGTATACAATGGGATCACCTGGTGCACACAACGGGATCACCTGGTGCACACGAGACCACCAGGTGTATACAATGGGATCACCTGGTGCACACAATGAGATCACCTGGTGCACACAACGGGATCACCTGGTGCACACGAGATCACCAGGTGTATACAATGGGATCACCTGGTGCACACAACGGGATCACCTGGTGCACACGAGATCACCAGGTGTATACAATGGGATCACCTGGTGCACACAACTGGATCACCTGGTGCACACGAGATCACCAGGTGTATACAATGGGATCACCTTGTGCACACAATGAGATCACCTGGTGCACACACCGGGATCACCTGGTGCACACGAGATCACCAGGTGTATACAATGGGATCACCTGGTGCACACACCGGGATCACCTGGTGCACACGAGATCACCAGGTGTATACAATGGGATCACCTGGTGACCCGGGATCGCCTGGTGAGGATCACCGGTGTATACAATGAGATCACCTGGTGCACACAACGGGATCACCTGGTGCACACAACGGGATCACCTGGTGCACACAACCAATCGTCACCGGCGCCGGCACGATGCTAAGCAACGTACCGAACCAGAAGGACAAAGAAACAAAAACGCAAACGCAATCAAGTGAACGCCGTAGAACCAGCAAACAGCTGCAATGTTATCAGGATTACAGAAATGGTAGCATTGTCACGTGATGAATTAAATCACAAAAGACGGATGAGACGAGCATTAAACTCGAACCACCTCTCACAGGTTACCGCCCCTGTTAAGAAATGAAAACACTGTCATGTAACCCCACGGAAAATCCAGGCAACACGGAGCACAAACTCGGGCAGTCTATCTTCTGTTCCGTTCCGTTGCTACCTTCTATTGCTTTAGCTACACCAAACAGAAAGACAAGAAGCCGCGTTAACAAGTTCACCGGAGATGGAGGTGGTGCCCAGTTTGCCCGCCCCGGACCGCCCCAGGCAGAGCGTTCAAGGTCACAAAGGCTTCGTTGGTGTGGTGGGGCGGAAGGGCCGCGTGGCGGTAGATCTTGACCTCATTTGGCCCTGAAAGTATCGACCTTTGATCATGAGATTTATACGAGTTCACCACAGCCAAAATCTAACGTTCAGATTTTGTGTCTCTAGCTTCACTAGTTACAGAAATCGTAGGGGATGCCCGATTCTGCCCCCTCCCCTTTGCGAGTTGTATGAGAGGCTTCTCCGGAGTGAGTGTTCATATTAAGGGCGCATGTACTGCTAGTGATTATCCACTCAAATTATCATTGGCATTATCAACACTGAATGCTATTCTGTGCTTCTCACCTTTTCCAGGGCATCCCTGAGACTAGGAGCAGCCTCGGCGATGTAGCGTGAGTGGAAGGCCACGCCGGACGAGTCGATCACACGAGCGAACACATCCTCAGCTCGCAGCTCGTCCACGAACGAGGCGACCGCGTCGCTCGGCCCC
This sequence comes from Imbricaverruca yamaguchii, assembly GCA_034440575.1. Taxonomy (NCBI): domain Eukaryota; kingdom Metazoa; phylum Arthropoda; class Thecostraca; family Neoverrucidae; genus Imbricaverruca; species Imbricaverruca yamaguchii. Next base: position 285,691 of record JAOTOL010001197.1, read on the forward strand.
GACACGGTCACCGAGTCGGCCGCGTTCTGACAGGCGGCCACCACGGCCGGCGGACACCTGCGGCGGGCCTCCTCCCAGCTGAGGCCTGGGGACGGCCGGGTATACAGGTGAGGGCTGGGGACGGTGGGGTGTACAGGTGAGGGCTGGGGACGGCCGGGTGTACAGGTGAGGCCTGGCGACGGTGGGGTGTACAGGTGAGGGCTGGCGACGGCCGGGTATACAGGTGAGGCCTGGCGACGGCCGGGTATACAGGTGAGGGCTGGGGACGGCGGGGTGTACAGGTGAGGCCCGGGACGGCCGGGTATACAGGTGAGGGCTGGGGACGGCCGGGTATACAGGTGAGGGCTGGCGACGGCCGGGTATACAGGTGAGGCCTGGCGACGGCCGGGTATACAGGTGAGGGCTGGGGACGGTGGGGTGTACAGGTGAGGGCTGGGGACGGCCGGGTGTACAGGTGAGGCCTGGCGACGGCCGGGTATACAGGTGAGGCCTGGCGACGGCCGGGTATACAGGTGAGGGCTGGGGACGGCCGGGTATACAGGTGAGGCCTGGCGACGGTGGGGTATACAGGTGAGGCCTGGCGACGGCCGGGTATACAGGTGAGGCCTGGCGACGGCCGGGTATACAGGTGAGGCCTGGCGACGGCCGGGTGTACAGGTGAGGCCTGGCGACGGCCGGGTATACAGGTGAGGCCTGGCGACGGCGGGGTATACAGGTGAGGGCTGGCGACGGCCGGGTATACAGGTGAGGCCTGGCGACGGCCGGGTATACAGGTGAGGCCTGGCGACGGCCGGGTGTACAGGTGAGGCCTGGCGACGGCCGGGTATACAGGTGAGGCCTGGCGACGGCCGGGTATACAGGTGAGGCCTGGCGACGGCCGGGTATACAGGTGAGGGCTGGGGACGGCCGGGTGTACAGGTGAGGCCTGGCGACGGCCGGGTATACAGGTGAGGGCTGGGGACGGCCGGGTATACAGGTGAGGCCTGGCGACGGCCGGGTATACAGGTGAGGCCTGGCGACGGCCGGGTATACAGGTGAGGGCTGGGGACGGCCGGGTGTACAGGTGAGGCCTGGCGACGGCCGGGTGTACAGGTGAGGCCTGGCGACGGTCGGGTATACAGGTGAGGCCTGGCGACGGCCGGGTATACAGGTGAGGGCTGGGGACGGCCGGGTATACAGGTGAGGGCTGGGGACGGCCGGGTATACAGGTGAGGGCTGGGGACGGCGGGGTGTACAGGTGAGGCCTGGCGACGGTGGGGTGTACAGGTGAGGGCTGGGGACGGCCGGGTATACAGGTGAGGCCCGGGGACGGCCGGGTATACAGGTGAGGCCTGGCGACGGCCGGGTATACAGGTGAGGGCTGGGGACGGCCGGGTGTACAGGTGAGGCCTGGCGACGGCCGGGTATACAGGTGAGGCCTGGCGACGGCCGGGTATACAGGTGAGGCCTGGCGACGGCCGGGTATACAGGTGAGGGCTGGGGACGGCGGGGTATACAGGTGAGGCCCGGGGACGGCCGGGTATACAGGTGAGGCCTGGCGACGGCCGGGTATACAGGTGAGGGCTGGGGACGGCCGGGTGTACAGGTGAGGCCTGGCGACGGCCGGGTATACAGGTGAGGGCTGGGGACGGCCGGGTATACAGGTGAGGGCTGGGGACGGCGGGGTGTACAGGTGAGGCCTGGCGACGGTGGGGTGTACAGGTGAGGGCTGGGGACGGCCGGGTATACAGGTGAGGCCTGGCGACGGTGGGGTGTACAGGTGAGGGCTGGGGACGGCGGGGTGTACAGGTGAGGCCCGGGGACGGCCGGGTATACAGGTGAGGCCTGGCGACGGCCGGGTATACAGGTGAGGGCTGGGGACGGCGGGGTATACAGGTGAGGGCTGGGGACGGCGGGGTATACAGGTGAGGCCCGGGGACGGCCGGGTATACAGGTGAGGCCTGGCGACGGCCGGGTATACAGGTGAGGGCTGGGGACGGCGGGGTATACAGGTGAGGCCCGGGGACGGCCGGGTATACAGGTGAGGCCTGGCGACGGCCGGGTATACAGGTGAGGGCTGGGGACGGCCGGGTGTACAGGTGAGGCCTGGCGACGGCCGGGTATACAGGTGAGGCCTGGCGACGGCCGGGTATACAGGTGAGGCCTGGCGACGGCCGGGTATACAGGTGAGGGCTGGGGACGGCGGGGTATACAGGTGAGGCCCGGGGACGGCCGGGTATACAGGTGAGGCCTGGCGACGGCCGGGTATACAGGTGAGGGCTGGGGACGGCCGGGTGTACAGGTGAGGCCTGGCGACGGCCGGGTATACAGGTGAGGGCTGGGGACGGCGGGGTATACAGGTGAGGCCCGGGGACGGCCGGGTATACAGGTGAGGCCTGGCGACGGCCGGGTATACAGGTGAGGGCTGGGGACGGCCGGGTATACAGGTGAGGCCTGGCGACGGCCGGGTATACAGGTGAGGGCTGGGGACGGCGGGGTGTACAGGTGAGGCCCGGGACGGCCGGGTATACAGGTGAGGCCCGAGGAGGGCCGGGTATACAGGTGAGGCCTGGCGACGGCCGGGTATACAGGTGAGGGCTGGGGACGGCGGGGTGTACAGGTGAGGCCCGGGGACGGCCGGGTATACAGGTGAGGCCCGAGGAGGGCCGGGTATACAGGTGAGGCCTGGCGACGGGGGGGGTACATGTGAGGGCTGGGGACGGCCGGGTGTACAGGTGAGGCCCGGGGACGGCCGGGTATACAGGTGAGGCCCGAGGAGGGCCGGGTATACAGGTGAGGCCTGGCGACGGCCGGGTATACAGGTGAGGCCTGGGGACGGCGGGGTATACATGTGTACAGAGACAGGGGGGGGGTAAAGAGACAGGGAGGGGTACAGAGACAGGGAGGGGTACAGAGACAGGGAGGGGTACAGATACAGGGAGGGATACAGCGACAGGTAGGGGTACGGATACAGGAAGGGTACAGAAACAGGGAGGGGTACAGAAACAGGTAGGGGTACAGAAATAGGTAGGAGTACAGAGACAGGGAGGGGTACAGAGACAGGGAGGGGTACAGAAACAGGGAGGGGTAGAGAGACAGGGAGGGGTAGAGATACAGGGAGGGGTACAGAGACAGGTAGGGGTGCAGAGACGGGGGTACAGACAGGGAGGGGTACATAGACAGGTAGGGGTACAGAGACAGGTAGGGGTGCAGAGACGGGGGTACAGAGACGGGGGTACAGAGACGGGGGTGCAGACAGGGAGGGGTACAGAGACAGAGACACCCACCGACGGCGGCCATGGCGCCGGGCGGCAGGCTGGCCTGGCTGATACAGGCGCCGCGCCAGTAGGCTGCCAACACAGTCTGCTCGGCCGAGAACGAGCCGTCAGCGTAGGCGCAGCCCAGCTCGCCCACAGAGTGGCCGATCATGCCGTCCGGCGACAGTTGTAGCGCGCGCAGCAGGTCAATCATGCACACCTGCCGGCCAGGTCAGGTCAGGTCAGGTCACGTAGGAGACTATGCACAGCTGAAGATAGAGTCACGTCTGAGAAATGAGTTATAAGCGGGTTTTGCCATGTTAAAAGGATTGTCTAGTGTTGGGTCGAATTTGAGCTGAACATCTAATCTCATAGAAAGAGTCTGTGTGCGTCGAATTGTATGCTTTTCGTTTGGCCAGTTAAGGCTAGTTAGCTCGCCGGTTGCGTGCCAAACTTGCCCTATCTTACGAACAAATTTCTAGCGAGCTACCCAGTCCACTTTTTAACACTAGTATCGCCATGACATGTCGTTCGTATGAGCCAATTAGCTGGCAATTTTTCCGACTGTAAGAACAACAATTTGTGGAATTACTGTAGCAGCCCTTCTAGATCTAGTGCTGAATGATCGGGTGTTCTGTTCTTCACGCCAGGTGGATTAACTATGCATCAAAGCATCAAATAAGACACGCCAAAGCTTCTTGGGAGACACAGATGCACTTTCCATTGCTGGTACAAATTATCCTCAGCGTTAAGCATTCACTGAAATGTGGTTTTAGAAAATGGCCACATTAGAGACAATCCTTTTAATAGTACGCTCTGCTACGACGTAAGCGTCTTCGTCAAATGCTATCATTGGGTCGGTCGGAGGTAACCACTGGCAGAGCGGTACCGGTCGGAGGTAACCACTCGCGGAGCGGTACCGGTCGGAGGTAACCACTGGCGGAGCGATACCGGTCGGAGGTAACCACTCGCGGAGCGGTACCGGTCGGAGGTAACCACTGGCGGAGCGGTACCGGTCGGAGGTAACCACTGGCAGAGCGGTACCGATCGGAGGGAACCACTGGCAGAGCGGTACCGGTCGGAGGGAACCACTGGCAGAGCGGTACCGGTCGGAGGTAACCACTGGCGGAATGGTACCGGTCGGAGGTAACCACTGGCGGAGCGGTACCGGTCGGAGGTAACCACTGGCAGAGCGGTACTGGTCGGAGGTAACCACTCGCGGAGCGGTACCGGTCGGAGGTAACCACTCGCGGAGCGGTACCGGTCGGAGGTAACCACTGGCAGAGCGGTACCGGTCGGAGGTAACCACTCGCGGAGCGGTGCATCACTGCGTCGCCCTGCCGGCGTGTCCACTCGCCTGTATGGTGGCAATCAGCACGAAGGCGTTGGTGGTGGACTGGAGGACGGTCTCGTCGTCAGAGTGCACCAGCTCCAGCAGATTGATGCCGTGAGGACGCACCGCCTCAGCGCACCTGTCGCAGCGCCGGGTCATGTCTACAGGTTCAGCGCACCTGTCGCAGCGCCAGGTCAAGTCTGCAGGTTCAGCGCAACTGTCACAGCACCAAGTTCAGCGCACATGTCGCAGCACCAGGTTCAGCGCACATGTCGCAGCACCAGGTTCAGCGCACCTGTCGCAGCGCCGGGTCATGTCTACAGGTTCAGCGCACCTGTCGCAGCGCCGGGTCATGTCTACAGGTTCAGCGCACCTGTCGCAGCACCAGGTCAAGTCTACAGGTTCAGCGCAACTGTAGCAGCGCCGGGTCAAGTCTACAGGTTCAGCGCACCTGTCGCAGCGCCGGGTCATGTCTACAGGTTCAGCGCACCTGTCGCAGCGCCAGGTCAGGTCTACAGGTTCAGCGCACCTGTCGCAGCGCTGGGTCCAGCGCACCCGTCACAGCCCCAAGTCAGGTCTACAGGTCAGCAGGTGAGGCGGACGAGTAGTCCGTGGCCAATGGCTGAGCAGCAGGTAATGGAGTTGCCAGGCACGTCTGGATAAATCGGTAGCTTCTTGATTCAATGAACACATCACATCGTGAACATTATCCACCCCAGCAAATTATCCTTATATTTCTTTCATTCGGTGGTTTAATGGCACCTTTTTGGCAATAAGACGCACTGTGGTATTATTCAAAACTGAGTTGCAAGTGTAAGCCAAAATTCCGATACAACAGGCTGGAAAAAAAAGAATATTCTCTCCTTATTCGGTTACCTAGAAAATATCCTGTCCACATTCACAACAGAGTACAAATAAAACGCTGTACCCAGGTTGGTAGGTCAGCGTGCCAGTGGACCATCTGCAGCGCGCTCGGCAGCTGCCGGCAGCGCCGCAGCCGCTCAGCTGTGGGAGGCGACACATCGGCCCGAGGCAGGTCACGGGCGTCCAGCTAATGAGAGCCGGACTATCGAACTCCATCAGCGACACGAGCTACTCCCATGCCGCGTTAACCCGCGCCGTCTTTTCGATCAAATCATCACCACCATCTCGGGGGGCGGGGGCGGATAGTAACCCCCTCTAAAATCCAAACTAAGCAACGCACGAAGACGAAAGAGGTGTCATTGGAAAGCGCTCGACGAGTAGGGTCAGGATCCACCCCAAAACAATTTCCCCCAAAAGTGACGCCACTAGGGGGCTAGATTTTCACGACTGTTCACGACTTACATTATGTTTTTGGCTCTCGGGAGTTCATTTTGAGGATATTCGAGAAAAAGAATTATTTAGAATCAGAAAATGACAGCGAAATCGACCAAGGCCATAATGTCTTGCCCCCGAAATAAAAATGTTCATTTTTTTAAATTAAATTTTTTTAAGTTTTAAACTCTTCTTTAATTTTCCTTTTCTCATGGGTAGAGCAGACCGAGAAACGTTGTAGGAAGTCAACTTGCCCCAATAAAAATGTTTACTTTAGCTATAATTTTATATTTGAACTGCAATAAGCAAATATGCAAAATTTGCATGTAGTCAAAAACGGGAAAAAATGAAAAAATTCTTCTGGTACGTTTTGTTACATCCTAAAGATAAGCAAACGCTAAACGTGTCATTAAAATATCTGTATCCGTTAAAGAGTGACTGGTTGAACTTGTTTTGAGTTGACTTCACTTGACCTTGACTAACTGGTTGACCCTAGATGACCAGACTTCAAAATTTTGACACAACATGCCAAATTGATGTGGGAAAGGGCATGCCCAAATTGTTGCGCGCTGCCGCGCGCCGTTCGTTCACTATCCGCGAAAAACCTGAGGAGGGGGGGGCGGTTGAAGACCCCCGAGACGAGACGGGTTAATGTATACTTAAACCACAAACGACCAGGCGGTCCGAGGGTGAGCTCGCACAGACAAAGGGGCACACATTGGCGGTATGATCAGCAGGCAGCGCGTCTTCTTATTCCACGGAGGAGGTGGTGGTGGTGGACACGATAGGCAGAATCTGCCAAACATGACCAATCGCGCTGAACTACATATGTAGTATTATGTAAACATAATATGAAATATAGTAGTGTCTTGCCATTTGATTTGTCCAAATGCATTGATGTTTTCGCCAAGACAAACTTCTGAAACAAGGGCCTATCCGTGGTATCAGCACCCACGGGAGGATAAATACTCATTAAATCGTCAAAATGCTAGTTGTATACGCAAGAAATGAGAATAATACTGAATTTGTCCGCGCACACAACTAGCAGATATAAGGGAAATATCCTGGGGCCCGTATTATACGTAGTACTTCATACCTACTTTGTAATTTCATACGATGTGCGTACTAGTAACACCAAAATGATAGGGAATGCGGCCAGAGCAGACTGCCCAGAATTTTGCCCAGCCGGGGCCATCGGTTTCCGCACTATGCACTCGGTTCAGCCAGCATGCTATGGAACTGAAGCAATTGAAAGCTTACGAAATTTGGGATTGTGCAAATGAAACACATGCACCATCAGTTTTGTTTTACAAAGTATAAGGCATCATTACTCAAAATGAAATAGCTTGGTGTCGTGGGGCAGCCACACTTTGGACATATCACTGCATAGCTTGGCTTACATTTCTCTTATCGAATAACATTGTTCGTTTTTTCAGCTAATGGGCCAAGCCGCCAACACCTCCAAAGCCTGTACGAAAGCATTCTGAATCGAAACTCAACGTGCACGCTTCATTCTGAGCTGGGCAGGAGTCTAGGCATACATGGCGTATAGGGCAAGATAGGTCAAAACCCTTCTGCGACGGCCGGGAATCGAACCCGGATCAACTGCTTGGAAGGCAGCTATGCTGACCATTATACCACCATCGCACGTGCAGCACACAGCAACCATTGTGTGCGGCTGTGTCGCCGTCATGCATCACGCATGCCGTTCTGCGCTTGGTTGCAGCGCCGAGTCAAAGCCAGGTGACCCTGGCATCTGCTGGGCAGTATTTATTAACTTCCTACCGTAGTCCGCATACTTGATCTTTCTCGGAGATGGTAAAGAAATAATTATGTCCTTGCTGGCGCACCATCAGCTTCATTGCAATCAGCTGTAAACAGAGGCGTCGCTACCTGGGGGGGGGCAGCGGAGGCAGTCGCCCCCTTGCTGTGAGACACAGAGCGCTGCCCCTGAAATTTGAAGAGGCTGCTATCCGGAAATGCAGAAGAAAAAGCTGAGCAAGGAGGGCGGCAAGACAGAAGATCAAGCTGTCAAGGAGGCCCCAAGACTGGCAACGAGGCCGCCGGGAAATCTAATCAGGTCCCTATAAGAGAGGTAGGACAGATATCGGGGGAAGCGCACAGGATGAAAAGGATGCCACGGAGACTGGCAAGACGCCACTAAGGGTAGACAAGAAGCCTTCCGATCGGTGGCAAGATATTCTTAATTTGGAAAACGAGACCTTCAAAGATGAAAGAGGAGACCCGTGCAATATAAAATAAGGAATGATAGGAGATATTCCTCCAGACGCAAGATGGGTAAGAAGGCATACGCAGGAAGGATAGAAGGCCACCAAGGCCAGCCAGATGAGGGCCATATTTTGGAAGAGGACCCCAGGAGAAAAGATTTGGGACTATGGCGCTAAAGCACCCTGCTAAGTGGATAATGAGGTTTCAAACACAGGTGAGGAGGCTCCCAAGACATAAGAGGAGGCCTTTAATTTGAAGATGGAGCCACCTAGGAGAGGATAGGAGGCCCCATAAATCAAAAGATCCAACAATTGGCACGGTGTCCCTCAGGATTCCAAATGAGGTCCCAATACGGGAAGGAGGCCCCTAAAAAATGATAGGAGGTCCTAAGACGGAATAGAAAGTCACCGGATATGAGATGAGGTTCCGGAGACACAAAAGCAGGCCCCGAAACGGGCAAGGTTCCACCAAGATAGAAAAGGATGATCCAGAAACGTGACAGGAGACACCTAATTCGGAAGAGGACGATACAAGTTTGGAAGCGATACAACATGATGAATTAGGATGCCCTAAATAGGAGGGAAAGGCCGTTAAAGGATAGAGATGGCTCCAAGGCGAGAATGAATGCTCCAAGATGGGTAAGAAGGTCTCCAGGAAATCACAAGTCCATTGAGATAGGAAAACTTGCCGGTAATTTGGAAAAGGAGGCACCTGGGAAAGAAGAGGAGTCCACCAGGAGATAAGACGCCACCGTTAAAATCGACAAAAATCGAAGCAAAACGCAGAGCAGGAGGCCCCAGACGTGAGAGCAGGCCCCCAATTCGACAAATATGACTTCTAGAAGAGGAAAGGGTGCCTCTGCCGAACTCGAGAGGAGTCTCTTAAGACGGAGTAGGAGGTCTCCAGGGCCGAATAAGGCCCCGAAGACCGGAAATAGTTCCCAGTAAATCAGAGAAGGCCCTTAAGATGGGAGTAGTTGAAGGTCCCTCAAGACGTGCAAGGCTTTATCAGGACACAGGAGGAGGCCCACATGGCGTGGCATGAGGCACCTAATTTGGTAGAGAATACCCATGGAACATGAGAGGAAGCGCCATGCCATGTTAAAGAGGCTCCGGGATGTAGGAGGAGGCCCTCAAAGACGGGAGAGGAGGACCATTGAATATGGAGGAGAGTAGGACACACGAATGGACATCCGAAGCTGGCAAAGACGCTCCAGAAAATGAGACGAGACCCCTAAGACGTGAGACGAGGCCTTCAATTTGTAAGAGAAAGTCCCTAATAAATGGTTGGAGTCGTACCGTGACACTTGGAAATCACGATAAGGGTCCCAAAAGATCCGGCCGTTGCCCATGAAAATCAGAATAGTGGCACGATAGGTCGTAGGTTCACGATAGGTTCTCCAACACTCATTGGGACGCAAATGAAGCCGGATAAACGAAAAACAATCCGGACATGGATAATCACCATGGGGCCCAAACAATGACGCCAAAAGCCTCAAAACGTATTGAACATCGGAGAAGTGTCTAGGCCGCTGAAACTCGCGCTAGAGATCCAAGTAAATGACGTCGGGGCACACAAGATGACGTCGGACCAAAAAAAGGCACGTCGGAGCCCTTGAAAATCATACTGGGGCCCAAAAGGTCGGGCCTGAGACCCAAAAGTTGTATCTGCCACCACCCATCAATACTCAAACAGAATATCAATCAACCTGCGGCCCCAAGAATCGTGTCAATGACCCCCAAAAACACGTCAGGCACCAGAAGAACTCGCCAGATCACCGAATAGAATCGCACCGGGTGACCAAGGAAGCGTACCGGGACCCCCTAAATGACATAAGGACCTTTAAATAATTATACCTTGATGTCCAAAAACGGTCACATGACGCGAACTATTACGTTTTGTGAACTGCCATACAGACGTGATCACCATGACACATAGGAAGCTACGTGTTGCCTCCTGTCCTGCAATGCGGTCACCTAACACGAAATATGACATGTGACCCGCCACACCAACTTCGTGCTGTGGCACCAGGCGGAGTGTCATATTCAGATTTGTTCATTTTTCCTCAGAAATATTGTCACGTGCAAGACAGATCCTCAGACGTCCCGGAGAATCAATGGTTAGCCACCTCGCATGCCAAGCATCAAACAGCGTTCAGCATCCAAAGGCTACACACTGCTCAGATTGCCGGTCAGAACCGGACAGCGAACGCAGACCAGGCCGCAGCTGCGAGGTGGATCAAGCCCACAGAGGTGTTCCCAACAGCACGGTCACCCGGAGTGTGGTGCGCCGACGGTGGATCGGGCCAGGTCCGACCCACCACCTGGTCACCCACCTGGCGAAGGCGCGGTGGAATACCGGGAATGTCATCAGTTCGCGGCCCATGCCCGGCCACTGCGACCCCATGCCGGAGCAGATGAACCACAGCGGGGGCCGCTGTCCGCCCCATTCCTGTGGTCAGGTACAGACATGAACCACAGCGGGGGATGCCGCTGTCCGCCCCATTCCTGTGGTCAGGTACAGACATGAACCACAGCGGGGGATGCCGCTGCCCGCCCCATTCCTGTGGTCAGGTACAGGCAGCATGAACCACAGCGGGGGATGCCGCTGTCCCCTCCATTCCTGTAGTCAGGTACAGGCAGCAGAGGTCACTTATGGCACAGATAACTGAGGTGAGGTCTCACCAGACAGATAACAGGGTCAGAAAAAAACAGCCGATGGATGGCATTGTTGTTTGTGGCTCTAGGGCGCACTAAGCAGCTGCAGTCTATGGTGTCGTCTGCCTCTCACTGCAGCTAGAAGCACCACGTGACATCGAACCCCATACCACTGGACCCCCCTCCCCAGACACCGAGCCACCAACAGCCAGGACGAAGGGCAGCTGAGGCAGAGTCCTGGCACCGAATAGAGACGCCGGCCTAATGCTTGGCCGAATATCTGGCGTGACATAGAAGCCTGGTCAAATCAAGGTCAAGCGGCTCAGCATACAGGATGCCAATGCCAGTGACCTGATCACCAGCTCAGGTCATGTCACGTCTGGTAGATCAGTGCCCACTGATGGTACATCAGTGTCTGGCACATCAGTGTCCACAGTGATTACGCCGGCGGAAGTGGTAAGGTTGGGCATCTCAATATCCACGGTGCCAAAAAACGGTCGTGGTGATAGGGTTATGTCACGTCAGACCGAGTCGGTAACTCAGTGATTAGGCTAAGCATCTGGCAAGTCAGAGGTACGGGGTTCGATTCCCAGCGACGCCGGCCCTTTCTGCCAGTGCGAGAGTCAGGCGACGCCGTGTGCCCTTAGCTGCTGAGTGTGCAGCAATGTCACTACCACCACGACGACGACCACCACCACCACAATGTCGAGTTAGGTCAGTTCAGTCGGTGTTAACAATGTGAGGTCAGATTAGGTCAGGTCAGGTTAGGTACAGATACCTCGATTCTCGTCGATCCCAGTCTCGATAATGTCAGTGCCGGTGATGGTGGTCAGATACCTCAGTCTACAATGGCATTGCAGTTGACGGTGACCAGGTCAGGTCAGGTCAGGTCAGGAACCTCAGTAGTGACAGTGTCGGTTCCGATGACGGTGAAGCCTCGGTGACGGTGACCCGGGATGGTGACCAGGTCAGGTCAGGTCAGGTACCTCAGTCCCGACAGTGTTGGTGCCGGTAACGGTGAAGCCTCGGTGACTGTGACCAGGGATGCTGATCGGGTCAGGTCAGGTCAGGTCAGGTCAGGTCAGGTACCTCAGTCCCGACAGTGTTGGTGCCGGTGACGGTGAAGCCTCGGTGACGGTGACCCGGGATACTGACCAGGTCAGGTGAGGTCAGGTGAGGTCAGGTCAGGTCAGGTCAGGCACCTCAGTCCCGACAGTGTTGGTGCCGGTGACGGTGAAGCCTCGGTGACGATGACCCGGGATAGTGACCAGGTCAGGTCAGGTCAGGTACCTCAGTCTCGACAGTGTTGGTGCCGGTGACGGTGAAGCCTCGGTGACGGTGACCCGGGATGGTGACCAGGTCAGGTCAGGTCAGGTACCTCAGTCTCGACAGTGTTGGTGCCGGTGACGGTGAAGCCTCGGTGACGGTGACCCGGGATAGTGACCAGGTCAGGTCAGGTCAGGTCAGGTACCTCAGTCTCGACAGTGTTGGTGCCGGTGACGGTGAAGCCTCGGTGACGGTGACCAGGGATAGTGACCAGGTCAGGTCAGGTCAGGTACCTCAGTCCCGACAGTGTTGGTGCCGATGACGGTGACCCGGGATGGTGACCAGACCAGGTCAGGTCAGGTCAGGTCAGGTACCTCAGTCCCGACAGTGTTGGTGCCGGTGACGGTGAAGCCTCGGTGACGATGACCCGGGATGGTGACCAGGTCAGGTCAGGTCAGGTCAGGTCAGGTCAGGTACCTCAGTCTCGACAGTGTTGGTGCCGGTGACGGTGAAGCCTCGGTGACGGTGACCCGGGATAGTGACCAGGTCAGGTCAGGTCAGGTACCTCAGTCTCGACAGTGTTGGTGCCGGTGACGGTGAAGCCTCGGTGACGGTGACCCGGGATAGTGACCAGGTCAGGTCAGGTCAGGTACCTCAGTCTCGACAGTGTTGGTGCCGGTGACGGTGAAGCCTCGGTGACGGTGACCCGGGATGGTGACCAGGTCAGGTCAGGTCAGGTCAGGTACCTCAGTCTCGACAGTGTTGGTGCCGGTGACGGTGAAGCCTCGGTGACGGTGACCCGGGATGGTGACCAGGTCAGGTCAGGTCAGGTCAGGTCAGGTACCTCAGTCTCGACAGTGTTGGTGCCGGTGACGGTGAAGCCTCGGTGACGGTGACCCGGGATAGTGACCCAGGTCAGGTCAGGTCAGGTCAGGTACCTCAGTCTCGACAGTGTTGGTGCCGGTGACGGTGAAGCCTCGGTGACGGTGACCCGGGATAGTGACCAGGTCAGGTCAGGTCAGGTACCTCAGTCTCGACAGTGTTGGTGCCGGTGACGGTGAAGCCTCGGTGACGGTGACCCGGGATGGTGACCAGGTCAGGTCAGGTCAGGTCAGGTACCTCAGTCCCGACAGTGTTGGTGCCGGTGACGGTGAAGCCTCGGTGACGGTGACCCGGGATGGTGACCAGGTCAGGTCAGGTCAGGTCAGGTACCTCAGTCTCGACAGTGTTGGTGCCGGTGACGGTGAAGCCTCGGTGACGGTGACCCGGGATGGTGACCAGGTCAGGTCAGGTCAGGTCAGGTACCTCAGTCTCGACAGTGTTGGTGCCGGTGACGGTGACCCGAGTGCCTCAGGTCACGACAGTGTTGGTGCCGGTGACGGTGAAGCCTCGGTGATGGTGACCGGTCAGGTCAGGTCAGGTCAGGTACCTCAGTCCCGACAGTGTTGGTGCCGGTGACGGTGAAGCCTCGGTGACGGTGACCCGGGATGGTGACCAGGTCAGGTCAGGTCAGGTCAGGTACCTCAGTCTCGACAGTGTTGGTGCCGGTGACGGTGAAGCCTGGTGACGGTGACCCGGGATGGTGACCCAGGTCAGGTCAGGTCAGGTCAGGTCAGGTACCTCAGTCTCGACAGTGTTGGTGCCGGTGACGGTGAAGCCTCGGTGACGGTGACCCGGGATAGTGACCAGGTCAGGTCAGGTCAGGTCAGGTACCTCAGTCCCGACAGTGTCGGTGCCGGTGACGGTGAAGCCTCGGTGACGGTGACCCGGGATAGTGACCAGGTCAGGTCAGGTCAGGTACCTCAGTCTCGACAGTGTTGGTGCCGGTGACGGTGAAGCCTCGGTGACGTGACCAGGTCAGGTCAGGTCAGGTCAGGTACCTCAGTCTCGACAGTGTTGGTGCCGGTGACGGTGAAGCCTCGGTGACGGTGACCCGGGATGGTGACCAGGTCAGGTCAGGTCAGGTCAGGTACCTCAGTCTCGACAGTGTTGGTGCCGGTGACGGTGAAGCCTCGGTGACGGTGACCCGGGATGGTGACCAGGTCAGGTCAGGTCAGGTACCTCAGTCTCGACAGTGTTGGTGCCGGTGACGGTGAAGCCTCGGTGACGGTGACCCGGGATGGTGACCAGGTCAGGTCAGGTCAGGTCAGGTACCTCAGTCTCGACAGTGTTGGTGCCGGTGACGGTGAAGCCTCGGTGACGGTGACCCGGGATAGTGACCAGGTAGGTCAGGTCAGGTCAGGTACCTCAGTCTCGACAGTGTTGGTGCCGGTGACGGTGAAGCCTCGGTGACGGTGACCCGGGCAGGTCAGGTCAGGTCAGGTCAGGTACCTCAGTCTCGACAGTGTTGGTGCCGGTGACGGTGAAGCCTCGGTGACGGTGACCCGGGATGGTGACCAGGTCAGGTCAGGTCAGGTACCTCAGTCTCGACAGTGTTGGTGCCGGTGACGGTGAAGCCTCGGTGACGGTGACCCGGGATGGTGACCAGGTCAGGTACAGGTCGGTGACGGTGACCCCGGGATAGTGACCAGGTCAGGTCAGGTACCTCAGTCTCGACAGTGTTGGTGCCGGTGACGGTGAAGCCTCGGTGACGGTGACCCGGGATGGTGACCCAGGTCAGGTCAGGTCAGGTCAGGTACCTCAGTCTCGACAGTGTTGGTGCCGGTGACGGTGAAGCCTCGGTGACGGTGACCCGGGATGGTGACCAGGTCAGGTCAGGTCAGGTCAGGTACCTCAGTCCCGACAGTGTTGGTGCCGGTGACGGTGAAGCCTCGGTGACGGTGACCGCGGGAGTCCCGACAGTGTTGGTGCCGGTGACGGTGAAGCCTCGGGGACCGGGATGGTGACCAGGTCAGGTCAGGTCAGGTCAGGTACCTCAGTCTCGACAGTGTCGGTGCCGGTGACGGTGAAGCCTCGGTGACGGTGACCCGGGATAGTGACCAGGTCAGGTCAGGTCAGGTCAGGTACCTCAGTCTCGACAGTGTTGGTGCCGGTGACGGTGAAGCCTCGGTGACGGTGACCCGGGATGGTGACCAGGTCAGGTCAGGTCAGGTCAGGTACCTCAGTCTCGACAGTGTTGGTGCCGGTGACGGTGAAGCCTCGGTGACGGTGACCCGGGATAGTGACCAGGTCAGGTCAGGTCAGGTCAGGTACCTCAGTCTCGACAGTGTTGGTGCCGGTGACGGTGAAGCCTCGGTGACGGTGACCCGGGATGGTGACCAGGTCAGGTCAGGTCAGGTCAGGTCAGGTACCTCAGTCTCGACAGTGTTGGTGCCGGTGACGGTGAAGCCTCGGTGACGGTGACCCGGGATGGTGACCAGGTCAGGTCAGGTCAGGTCAGGTACCTCAGTCTCGACAGTGTCGGTGCCGGTGACGGTGAAGCCTCGGTGACGGTGACCCGGGATGGTGACCAGGTCAGGTCAGGTCAGGTCAGGTCAGGTACCTCAGTCTCGACAGTGTTGGTGCCGGTGACGGTGAAGCCTCGGTGACGGTGACCCGGGATGGTGACCAGGTCAGGTCAGGTCAGGTCAGGTACCTCAGTCTCGACAGTGTCGGTGCCGGTGACGGTGAAGCCTCGGTGACGGTGACCCGGGATAGTGACCAGGTCAGGTCAGGTCAGGTCAGGTACCTCAGTCTCGACAGTGTCGGTGCCGGTGACGGTGAAGCCTCGGTGACGGTGACCCGGGATGGTGACCAGGTCAGGTCAGGTCAGGTCAGGTCAGGTACCTCAGTCTCGACAGTGTCGGTGCCGGTGACGGTGAAGCCTCGGTGACGGTGACCCGGGATGGTGACCAGGTCAGGTCAGGTCAGGTCAGGTACCTCAGTCTCGACAGTGTCGGTGCCGGTGACGGTGAAGCCTCGGTGACGGTGACCCGGGATGGTGACCAGGTCAGGTCAGGTCAGGTCAGGTACCTCAGTCTCGACAGTGTCGGTGCCGGTGACGGTGAAGCCTCGGTGACGGTGACCCGGGATGGTGACCAGGTCAGGTCAGGTCAGGTCAGGTCAGGTACCTCAGTCTCGACAGTGTTGGTGCCGGTGACGGTGAAGCCTCGGTGACGGTGACCCGGGATAGTGACCAGGTCAGGTCAGGTCAGGTCAGGTACCTCAGTCTCGACAGTGTCGGTGCCGGTGACAGTGAAGCCTCGGTGACGGTGACCCGGGATAGTGACCAGGTCAGGTCAGGTCAGGTACCTCAGTCTCGACAGTGTCGGTGCCGGTGACAGTGAAGCCTCGGTGACGGTGACCCGGGATGGCCCGGGATAGTGACCAGGTCAGGTCAGGTCAGGTACCTCAGTCTCGACAGTGTCGGTGCCGGTGACAGTGAAGCCTCGGTGACGGTGACCCGGGATGGTGACCAGGTCAGGTCAGGTCAGGTCAGGTACCTCAGTCTCGACAGTGTCGGTGCCGGTGACGGTGAAGCCTCGGTGACGGTGACCCGGTATGGTGACCAGGTCAGGTCAGGTCAGGTCAGGTCAGGTCAGGTCAGGTCAGGTACCTCAGTCTCGACAGTGTTGGTGCCGGTGACGGTGAAGCCTCGGTGACGGTGACCCGGTATGGTGACCAGGTCAGGTCAGGTCAGGTCAGGTCAGGTCAGGTCAGGTACCTCAGTCTCGACAGTGTCGGTGCCGGTGACAGTGAAGCCTCGGTGACGGTGACCCGGGATGGTGATTTGGTGCGAGTCCGTGGTGATCGCCCACAACTCGGGGTCATCAGCGGACGACAGCGGCTCCAGCAGTCTTTCCACCGCCGCCTGGGTCCGGCCTGGTGACGTCACAGACACACAAGCAGCTGAGCGACGCCATATATCCACTCTAGCCCCTCTGTTTCGGCATTGTGTCGCTCACATAAATACGGGACCGAGTGGTATTACATTGACTGGACGTCACATGTAACGTCACAATGACTTGACTGAGTGAGGTCACATCGACGATATCGAGTGACGCCACATTGACTGAACATAGTGACGTCACATCGACTATATTGAGTGACGTCACATAGATTGTACCGAGTGAATCTAAACGACCACCAAGGTCCGCCTGGCCGGAGACCAGTGCGAGTCGGACCTTGGTGGTTATTGGCTGTTCGACACGCCGACCGTTGAGTCATGCAACGACGCCAATCGCGGACGCCGATTGGTCGCGGACGAAGAGTAGCGAGAGGTGAGGCTCGAACCCACAATCTTTCGATTGTGGGACGGGCAACTCACCCCTAGACTACTCGTCCCCGAGTCGGACACTGCCGCAGCTGAATCTCACCCGAGGCCAGCGTCAGCCGAGCCGGACTGTCGGCAGCCGCCGGTCCGGGCCGCACGGCACCCTCAGAGCGCAGGATGACGTGCACATTGGCGCCGCCGAAGCCGAAGGAGTTGATGCCCACGTAGCCGCCGTTCCAGTGCGTGTTGGACGAGACAACCTGCGGCAGGCGGCCGTCAGCATACTCATCAGACCACTGTCGGGGTCGTCATGTTGACATGTCACTGTTGGGTCATCATGTTAGATCACAGCCGGGGTCATCGTGTTGATAGGTCGCCGTTGGGTTATCCCAACCGCCGGCGCCATCACTCAGCCTATCAGCTACTATCATAGCCATAGTATTCTGCGAATAGTTGGCATGGGACAGGCCGCTGATTCCGGTGCGACCGAGGGAAGTTCTGAGGAGCGCGATACTGGCGAGACTCGGACGGTGGTCGGTCGCTGAACAGAAACCTCGCCAGGAAGAGGGACCTATCCGGGAGCTGGACGATAACTTCCATAACAACTGAGGATGGAACTATTCCGTGAGGCGAACAAAGTAGTGCTGGGCTCATGTGGATAGACAGAGTATCAGAGGACAGAGTCAGTGTTGGAGAAGGTCACCAATTCAATTGAGCGATGGGTTAAGTCGGTATGTTAGGCTAATAAGGCAGTGTTTGAAGCGCAGGCGACTGAGGAAGTGATAGAGGCGAATGAGGAGCGATAGAGACTGTGTGAGGAGACTGAGGAGTGGTAGAGACAGTTTGTGAGGCGACTGAGGAGCGGTAGAGGCAGTCTGTGGCAACTGAGGAGCGGTAGAGACAGTATGAGGAGACTGAGGAGCGGTAGAGACAGCGTTTGAGACGACTGCAGAGTGGTAGAGACAGTTTGTGAGGCGACTGAGGAGCGGTAGAGACAGTTCGTGAGGCGACTGAGGAGCGGTAGAGACAGTATGAGGCGAATCAGGAGTGGTAGAGACAGTGTGAGGAGACTGAGGGTCGGAAGAGACAGTGTGTAAGGCGACTGAGGAGCGGTAGAGACAGTGTGAGGAGACTGAGGGTCGGTAGAGACAGTGTGTAAGGCGACTGAGGAGCGGTAGAGACAGTGTGAGGAGACTGAGGGTCGGTAGAGACAGTGTGTAAGGCGACTGAGGAGCGGTAGAGACAGTGTGAGGAGACTGAGGAGCGGTAGAGACCGTGTGCAAGGCGACTGAGGAGCGGTAGAGACAGTGTGTAAGGCGACTGAGGAGCGGTAGAGACCGTGTGCAAGGCGACTGGGGAGCGGTAGAGACAGTGTGAGGAGACTGAGGGTCGGTAGAGACAGTGTGTAAGGCGACTGAGGAGCGGTAGAGACCGTGTGCAAGGCGACTGAGGAGCGGTAGAGACAGTGTGAGGAGACTGAGGGTCGGTAGAGACAGTGTGTAAGGCGACTGAGGAGCGGTAGAGACAGTGTATGAGGCGACTGAGGAGCGGTAGAGACTGTGTGAGGAGACTGAGGAGCGGCAGAGACAGTGTATGAGGCGACTGAGGAGCGGTCGAGACTGTGTGAGGCGACCGAAGAGCGGTAGAGGCAGTGTATGAGGAGACTGAGGAGCGGTAGAGACAGCGTGAGGCGACTGGGGAGCGGTAGAGACAGTGTATGAGGAGACTGAGGAGCGGTAGAGACAGTGTATGAGGAGACTGAGGAGCGGTAGAGGCAGTATATGAGGCGACTGAGGAGCGGTAGAGACGGTGTGTGAGGCGACTGAGGGTCGGTAGAGACAGCGTGAGGCGACTGAGGAGCGGTAGAGGCAGTGTATGAAGAGACTGAGGAGCGGTAGAGACTGTGTGTGAGGCGACTGAGGAGCGGTAGAGACAGTGTATGAGGCGACTGAGGAGCGGTAGAGACAGCGTGAGGCGACTGGGGAGCGGTAGAGACAGTGTATGAGGAGACTGAGGAGCGGTAGAGACAGTGTGTGAGGCGACTAAGGAGCGGTAGAGACTGTGTGAGGAGACTGAGGAGCGGTAGAGACAGTGTGAGGAGACTGAGGGTCGGTAGAGACAATGTGTAAGGCGACTGAGGGTCGGTAGACACAGTGTATGAGGAGACTGAGGAGCGGTAGAGGCAGTGTATGAGGCGACTGAGGAGCGGTAGAGACTGTATGAGGCGACTGAGGAGCGGTAGGGACAGTGTGAGGAGACTGAGGAGCGGTAGAGGCAGTGTATGAGGCGACTGAGGAGCGGTAGAGACTGTGTGAGGAGACTGAGGAGCGGTAGAGGCAGCGTGAGGCGACTGGGTGCCGCCGTCTCACCTTAATCCTGCCGTCGTGGAGGGCGGCGATGTCCGGGTTTGGCTCACTGAAGTGAAGATTGCCCGGAATGATGCCCGTCTCCATGGCAACCAGCACCTTGGCCACGGAGCACAGACCTGTCGTCGCCATGCGGGAGTTACACGGAGGTCACAGGGTTACACGGAGGTCGCATGCAACGTCCGCCTCCATCACAACCAACACCTTGGCTACCAAGCATTTGTCGTGCCATACAGTAATCACACGAACTTCACATGGGGTCAAAGGGATGCCATGTGGAGATAATGTGGAGATCATACGGAGATCATACGGAGATCATACGGAAATCACACAGAGGCCATATGGATGTCATATAGAGGTCATACAGAGGACATACGGAGGCCACTGAGGTAATGCGGAAGCCGCACAGGTCATATGAAGGTCGCGCATACGTCATGCTGGGTCATGGGCATCACACAGAGTCTGCATGCGTCAAGTGGAGATCATGCAGGGACCGCACAGGAGTCACGGGGAGGCTATATAATGACGCGCACGGGCGACACACGCAATGTCGCAGGTGGGTTAGAGAGATTGCACAAATGTCGCAGGATATGCAGCCCCGTGTGGCATGCATGAATCCTGTTAAGAATGGAGGCAGAATGGGCATGTCAATCCTTTAATCCGGACCATTCTCGTATGCAATAAGCTGGCAGTCTTTGGCCGGTGTGTTGTCTGGTTCACTGGTTCATATATGAAAACGGCCATATTATCCCCAAAACAAGTGGCTATGTGCCCTCAACAGAGAGTTCATCACAAATTGAACAGATAGACAGTGCTAATTCATGCCGGCCGCCGCACCACCACAACAAACTCCGCCGTGGGCCGGATTCGAACCCGCTGCCTCACCGGAGGCCGGCTCAGAGTGACCCATGTTGGACTTGACCGATCCAATCAGGAGTGGCGAGGAGCGGTCTTTGCAGAGGGCCTCGGCGATGGCGTCGACCTCCACTGGGTCACCGACCTGGTGAGTCAGGTGAGCACAGGTCACTACTGGGCCAACGATCCGAGTTAGTCTGTGAGAATGGGTCGCCAACGGGTTATCTCCCACCTGGTGAGTGAGGTCGGTGGATGCTACCAGGTGCTACAGAATATGAATAGGCCAATGCCATGCGTACAAGAAAAAGTAGGCAAATAGAGATCGCTTCTGGCACGCGAGGGGCGTCGAAGCTTCCTGGTTTTGCGCGGCGAAAAGGTCAAAGCTTCCACTTCCACTTTGACATTTGTGGCTGCTAAGGCAGGGGAAATATAGGCACCGCTCGCAATGTCAGCGTCAGAGCTAAGCCATCTTAGTCTCTTGATTGTCGTGGTTAAATTGAATACCGTGACCCTGGTAGCTACCTTGGTCACCTTGGTTACCCTGGTTGCAGTGATTGTCATGGCTACTGCAGTTACTGCCCACCTTGGTTCCGGTTCCGTGTGCCTCCACGTAGGTGACAAGGCGCGGCTCCACTCCGGCCTCGGCATACACTTCCTGTAGCAGCTTGCGCTGCACCTGCAGCAGCCGTGGTGACGTCACAGCCAGACTGTTCCCCACCCGCACAACACAGCCGTGGTGACGTCATACACAGACGGTTCCCCACCCGCACAACACAGCCGTGGTGACGTCACAGCCAGACTGTTCCCCACCCGCACAACACAGCCGTGGTGACGTCACAGCCAGACTGTTCCCCACCCGCACAACACAGCCGTGGTGACGTCACAGCCAGACTGTTCCCCACCCACACAACACAGCCGTGGTGACGTCACAGCCAGACTGTTCCCCACCCGCACAACACAGCCGTGGTGACGTCATACACAGACGTCCTCCACCCACACAACACAACCGTGGTGACGTCATACACAGACGGTTCCCCACCCACACAACACAGCCGTGGTGACGTCATACACAGACGTCCTCCACCCACACAACACAGCCGTGGTGACGTCATACACAGACGGTTCCCCACCCACACAACACAGCCGTGGTGACGTCATACACAGACGGTTCCCCACCCGCACAACACAGCCGTGGTGACGTCACAGCCAGACAGTTCCCCACCCGCACCTGCAGCAGCCGTGGTGACGTCACAGCCAGACTGCTCCCCACCCGCACCTGTAGCAGCCGTGGTGACGTCACAGCCAGACTGTTCCCCACCCGCACAACACAGCTGGTGACGTCATACACACTGTTCCCCACCCACACAACACAGCCGTGGTGACGTCACAGCCAGACTGTTCCCCACCCGCACAACACAGCCGTGGTGACGTCACAGCCAGACTGTTACCCACCCGCCCAACACAGCCGTGGTGACGTCATACGCAGACGGTTCCGCGCCCGCCCAACACAGCCGTGGTGACGGGAGCGTGGCAGGCGGTCAGAATGCAATGGATCACGGACGCGGACACGGCATGCGCGCTCCGGTTCAGTTCAGTTCAGTTCAGTTCAGTTCAGTTCAGGGTGATCATTCGGTTGACAGTTTTGATTTCAGGGCACTCCAGCCGGACCGTGGGATGAGTATTGCGTATGCCGGCCACCACCGGTCACCACCGGCCATAGCCGGCTACCACCAGCCATAGCCGGCCACCACCAGCCATAGCCGGCCACCACCAGCCATAGCCGGCCACCACCAGCCATAGACGGCCACCACCAGCCATAGCCGGCCACCACCGGCCACCACCGACCATAGCCGACCATAGTCGGCCACCACTGAACCGGCGGATGGTTCCACAATGCATGGATGTGTGATTGTCGAAAGAGGCACGACCCCTGTTCACTGTACAGAAAGTCGCGTCACATCACCTGCGTGAAAAACATCGGTGAACAGTTTGAGGGAGAGGGAGAGGGAGAGGGAGAGGGAGAGGGAGAGGGAGAGGGAGAGGGAGATGGATATGGAGATGGAGAGCGAGAGACAGAGAGGCGGAGGAAGGCGAGTGCACCTCTACTCAAATCAAATTGAGCGTCGGTGGACTGGCACACACCAGATATACGGGACCAAGGATGCACTGTGAACCCCACCCCCTTCCCCAGTGTAAGCGGAAGAAGTCTCCAGCGGCGCTGGATGGACCAATGACGTTACGTCACCACTGCGGTCGGACCAGTGACGTCAGCTGACCGGCTCGTGTGACCAGTGACGTCAGCTGACCGGCCCGGGTGACCAGTGACGTCAGCTGACCGGCTCGGGTGACCAGTGACGTCAGCTCACCTGTGTGGACGGGTAGGTGACGCCCTGCTCCTTGAAGCCGTCCATGTTGGTCTTGGCGTGCACGACGGTGGCGTAGACGCGGTGGGCGTGCTGGGCCCGCTGGAGCAGCACAACCACCGCTGCCTCGGAGCGGACGTAGCCGGTGCCTGTCAACGTTGTCGCTAGTCAGGTCAGGGTCAGGTCATGATCAGGCCATGATCAGGTCATGGTCAGGCCAGATAAGGGTCAGATCAGGGTCAGTGTCAGGGTCAGTGTCACGGTCAGTGTCACGGTCAGTGTCAGGGTGTCAGTGTCAGGGTCAGTGTCACGGTCAGTGTCAGGGTCAGTGTCGGGGTGTCAGTGTCAGGGTGTCAGTGTCAGGGTGTCAGGGTCAGGGTGTCAGTGTCAGGGTCAGTGTCGGGGTGTCAGTGTCAGGGTGTCAGTGTCAGGGTGTCAGTGTCAGGGTGTCAGGGTCAGGGTCAGTGTCAGTGTCACGGTCAGGGTCAGGGTCAGTGTCAGGGTCAGTGTCAGGGTCAGTGTCACGGTCAGTGTCAGGGTCAGTGTCGGGGTGTCAGTGTCAGGGTGTCAGTGTCAGGGTGTCAGGGTCAGGGTGTCAGTGTCAGGGTCAGTGTCACGGTCAGTGTCAGGGTCAGTGTCGGGGTGTCAGTGTCAGGGTGTCAGTGTCAGGGTGTCAGGGTCAGGGTCAGTGTCAGTGTCACGGTCAGGGTCAGGGTCAGTGTCAGGGTCAGTGTCAGGGTCAGTGTCACGGTCAGTGTCACGGTCAGTGTCACGGTCAGTGTCAGGGTCAGTGTCACGGTCAGTGTCACGGTCAGTGTCACGGTTAGTGTCACGGTCAGTGTCACGGTCAGTGTCACGGTCAGTGTCAGGGTCAGTGTCACGGTCAGTGTCACGGTCAGTGTCACGGTCAGTGTCACGGTCAGTGTCACGGTCAGTGTCACGGTCAGTGTCACGGTCAGTGTCACGGTCAGTGTCACGGTCAGTGTCGGGGTCAGTGTCACGGTCAGTGTCAGGGTGTCACGGTCAGTGTCACGGTCAGTGTCACGGTTAGTGTCACGGTCAGTGTCACAGTCAGTGTCACGGTTAGTGTCAGGGTGTCACGGTCAGTGTCACGGTCAGTGTCACGGTCAGTGTCACGGTCAGTGTCAGGGTCAGTGTCAGGGTGTCACGGTCAGTGTCACGGTTAGTGTCACGGTTAGTGTCAGGGTGTCACGGTCAGTGTCACGGTTAGTGTCACGGTTAGTGTCACGGTCAGTGTCACGGTCAGTGTCACGGTCAGTGTCACGGTCAGTGTCACGGTTAGTGTCACGGTTAGTGTCACGGTCAATGCTACAGTCAGTGTCACAGTCAGTGTCACAGTCAGTGTCACGGTCAGTGCCATGGCTAGCTCAGGACCAGATCAGGTCAGGTCAGGTCATGTCATAATTAGTGGCAAGACTACGACAGACTCGGGGCGAAAAGGGCCTGTACCTACCGCCATTGTCACTGGTCAGGACAGATCAGGATCATGTCAGGTCATGTCAGGTCATGGTCAGGTCACGATCAGGTAAGAGTCATATGTTCCGATCGGGGTCAAGTCAGTGTCAGGTTAGGCCAGGTCAGGATCAGACCAGTGTCAGGTCAGGATCAGGTCAGGCTCAGGTCAGTCAGTCAAGGTTAGAGTCAGTCAGGGTTAGAGTCAGTCAGGGTCAGAGTCAGTCAGGGTCAGAGTCAGTCAGGGTCAGAGTCAGTCAGGGTCACAGTCAGTCAGGGTCACAGTCAGTCAGGGTCAGAGTCAGTCAGGGTCAGAGTCAGTCAGGGTCAGAGTCAGTCAGGGTCAGAGTCAGTCAGGGTCAGAGTCAGTCAGGGTCGGGCCACCCGTGAAGACGAGGACATTTGAATTTCTTAAGGCGAGTTTGTCTGCATGTCGCCGCCCACTCATACTAAATGGTCGCGAGGAACACAAAACGAGCTGCTAGCAAACTAGAAACTTTACGAGGAAAGTGAGCTAGCGTAATGATGGACTGGGCGTAATCCCGACGCATATGCTGAGACATGTTGCATATTACAAGCTGAAAAATCCGCAGCCGATGTGGCCCCAATCGGCCGAAAATCAACAAATATGGCGACCGCAGTTTACCCCCGAGCAGTCTGTCGACCGTGCGTCAAGGCCGCTGGTGCGCCGAGCGGAAAAGGTTGAGAAAGCCCAACTTTGTCCGCTGGGAAATCGCCAGGGTTGTGCAAGACTCGGCAGACAGCTGACGCAAGGTCGGCGCAATGGCATAATCGGCAGGCTCATTGGGCCCCATGCTAACTGTCCGCTAGCTTTGCGTCCATTCTGACAGTGGGTCGGGATTACGGTAGGTGTGAACAGTCCTGTAGAGACCCCAAGCACCTATCGATATTTTGACACAATACCTTGCGGTTACGGGCGAATGATGGGGAACACTGTGGCGGGGAATGACGTGAAGGAAAGTAGGCAACAGGGGAATGATGTCAGGGGAAGACGAGGAGAGGGGAACGCTGGAATCACTGGAGAGGGACATGATTAAGAGGAAGACGGAGAGAGGGGAACGATGTAAGTCCCCGGTAGTTCAGTTGGTTAGAGCGCCGACCTACTTTGGTCGCCCTTGTTCTGACAAGACGGGGTGGAGCTGCTTCGGAGCTCGCATTCGGCCGCCGGCTGTGACGGTCAGCCGGCAACGGGCCCGATAACGCCGCAGCAGATAACCGAACACAAATGCGGAACAAATTTGTTTTAAAAAGACAACAAATCCTCTTGGAACAGGTACCTTACTCTCCACGCAATGTGAAGGGACTAGTCATGTCAGTAATTGAAATTCACTGATCTGCAACGGATCAGTTTTGGGGAGAACCTTCCTTGAAAATGCGCCTTCCCATCAGTGAAACAGTCACATGCATTTGTCTCGCACAATGCACTTTAATGCTTGACAGGTAATTCCAGGTGGTAGAGGTCATCTAGCAAAATCCTGATCGATTTCAGACCTCTCGAAATATCCGCAAATATACTGGCATCGCATGATCTGAGGTAGAGTATAAAGTATAGATCCTATCTGTACCATTCTGGCAGAGCATACATCAGATACCTGTTATTTGGTAAAAGCACCTGCCTTTGCATTGGTTAATCACAACGTCCCATTTTTAAACCTCAAGCTAGAACTGGCCACCTCATTCTAGTACAATTCATGGTCTGAATATACCACTCTCAAGGTACACACCTGCAGTACCAATGGGTACCATAGGTCTCCCGGCGAGGCACCGAGGTCAGGCTTCGCTGATTTTGAGTCTCTGATGCGGATGTTGATATTGGCGGAAAAATTGACATGAAGAGTCATACTAAAGCAGCCAACAAACGAACTTCGTTTCTAGCAACACGAACCTGGTTCGATCTGATCGGAAAGATAACAACCTCATGCATGCCATTACTCGGCAATGCTTTAATGGTATGAATCAGCCGTTTTCGTCTAGTATCCAAGATGTTGTCGGTGCATATATGTAGTTATGATCCAAGGATTAAACTATAATTATCATAAGTGAATAATGGTACGATGACAATAAACCATCAAAGCGGTAACCTATCAAAACAGCACGGCTCATCGGTGCGATTCATGCGGAAAAATACAAACCGTGAAGGCAATATGCAACATATACAATAGACAATGTACTGGGCACCCTGATTGATGTAAATAGATCTCACGCTGTACAATATAAGGCGGATTCCATAAACGAAACCGCTGTGTCCGGCGTCGATGGTCATTGTTAGAGAAAAGTTCGATATTAGAGTAGAATGGGGTACAACGGAATGCAGCACAATGATGCACATTGCAACACGATACGGTAGTTATTTTTACCCCAGCATTTACTAAAAAGCTACCATTGTTTACTTTCTTGGCCTGTCGAACTTTGATCTGCGGTATTTTTTTCCAATGTCGACCCCTGTTTCGTATGCAGTAGCCTATCCTATTTGGCTTTACGCACTGTTACAGGCTCGATTGCTATTGTGCTTTCCTATCGCCAACCATTCAAAAGTTTGGATAGCCAGCTTAGGAATGCCTCAGGATCCAAATACACATGTCATTTCTCTTCATACCTACAGTTCACTATAACTATTTGCATCTTTTTATTTGTCTTTTTTGCAGTAGGCCACCACCAGTTATTAGTAGAAGTAGCCCCAGGAGCACCTCAGCTAGGTAGCAAGCTAGTAACGCCAAGGAACTCCTGGGGCCACAAAGTGAAAAGTGTTATGAGGGGAAACGTGTACATTCATGTGCAATATCACACAAATATGTGTGACAGTGTCACAGCATATCCACACACATGAAACATGTACACCTAAACTTACTTCACATACATAAACACATGCACTCAAACATATATACAAATATAAATGCATACACATATACTAGCATGTACATACATAAGTATACACTGATATGCATCCATGCAGTTCCATGCACAAACATGCACACAGTAGCACACAACCGAAATAACATGCATAGGTACAAATGCATCGTCGCATATGCATTTACTTATTTATCCAGCTTTACTCATACATACCTATAATATCAACCTACATATAGTTTCTCCTTTTTGTAATGCGATATTGTTAATTTTACTAACCATCTAGTCTGTGATGTATAAGTCAATAAAATATGCTCTGATAACTATTTTTATATCTTCTTTCTTAATAGGTACATGATTACAGGAAGGAAATTTTGTACCAATGATAGTATTCCAAGTTCTTGATGCTATAACTGGTATGGAATGAAGTCTATAGGTTCTTTATGAAAAAGGTACATGGAAATGATCAACATGCCTTAAGTTACTTGATGATGAGTATTTGAACATATTCATTATAGTGATTGGTAATGTTTGCAGAGGTGAAAAAAAGGGCTACTCGGCCACAAGCGTGGGTGACAGATATATGAAAAATATCTTCAGTTGTAGTGACAACCCACGGTATCGTAATAGCAATGCGTATGGATTGTATTTATCATCAGGCCGCTTTTCATTTACCCAGTCCTACCCAGTCAATTGCTATTTTCTAACCATACAGACATATACGTACCCATCTTGTTTCAGTGCATGTATCAGAAGCGTACAGAAACAATTTAGTAGCTATGATCGAGGGGACAGGGGGGGGGGACTGAAAAAGCTACCACTCGTGGTAAAGTCCATAGGTTTTAACATTGCCGTGGTAAGCCTGTCACCTGCGAACTGTCCCGTCGCCGTCCAGAGATTGAGCCCGACGCAACAGTTCAGTTTTCCAGCGCAGTTTGTGGCGCGTGGCACGGCTCACATAACAGGTAACGAGATATGGCTGACATCACGTGAAAGCTCCAAATGTTGGCTATCCGTCTGGCACAATTTAGTTGCAATCGGGTCAACGTGTTGCGCGTGCACGTCACCGAGGTCGTGAGAGGACGGGTGTCCGGTGAATGACCGGTCGCCCATAGGAATAGCATGTAAAACTGAGATTTTGCGTTCGGAAAATCACCAATTTTAGCGCTCCCCATCGACCCGATTCAAACCGCAATATCTCGACAGCCAATGCACCGATTGACACCAAACCAACACCTCAGTATTGCCACGACAATTTTCAACATCGTCGTGACAACTGTTTCCGAGTCACGCGCCACGCACACGCGAGGGGGGTGTGAAAATCGGAAGCGACGTTTTTGGGCGTTTTTCACGATTTGGTCTGGTTCTCGGAAACGGCTAAACTTAGCGACTTGCCGTTACCTTCACATCATAGCCCCATGTGCCAAACTATAATTTTCAAATTGACGATCAGTGGCTGCAGAATGTGCGGGCGCAGTCATCGTGACACGGCAGTGTAAAATAATTGGCCATGTGGCCTGGAAATTCACAGTTGATGGAATTGTGCTATTTCATCCTTGTCTTAGGTTTTTACCATTTTGCTACATGTATGGGCAGTGATTACACACAAGACTGCTAAAAAATGCAAAATGCATGTGACTGAAGTGAAAGGCATTCCGCTTTTTTAACCCTTAAGTGGCGATCCTTTATTTTCTTCTAATCTTTCACTATTCCCAAGCAACTTCTTTCTTCATCCACACAGTTAATGGTGAAGTAACTCTAGGACACTGCGACACGGGCTGCACGTGTTTCAGTCCGTGAAAAAGGCTCCGCTTTCCACTGTCTCTACACCACTGTGGAATGACAATTCGTGGAGAAATTTGTACGTGCGGATAGCCCAACCCTTTGTGATGCTTACAAGTCCTTTGGATTGTATCCATCACCAATACTTTTGTTGCAATCGTCGATGCCCGCAACCCTTACCAGGCGTCACTTTCGTCAATCTCCAGCGGCGGACGGGCGGAACAGTATCCTGTCACCTCCCAGAGACTGAATCCGACGCAACAGTTCCGTTTTCCGGTGCAGTTTCTTTTCAAACTGGCTTCAGTGTGCACGTATCTACCTAATAAGTACCGAAGCGCTGTTGAAGCTGAACTTGTGTATGTTTGCGTAGGTGGTGTTTCGTCTCTGAGAGACGAGTGTCATGACAAGTATTGCAAACATGGTCTTGTCTGTGATGTTGGCCGCGAACAATATTATTTTATCTCCAGGAAGTCTTCCACTCCATTTGTCCAAAAGAGGAATTGAGTCTGACAATCATAAAGTCATAAAGTCATAAAGTGTTAAGGCTTAATAAGGGCCACAAGGGCCCATCTGGGTCAAGCCTGTCTAGAAGATATTAGAAAGTACATGTTCACACCTATCAATTCCAAACCCATGCAATCCCTCCACCTGTGCCACCACAGCCAAACTCATCAGTATGACATCGCAAAGGAAGTTGCCAAATCCACTGCTAGGTACACCCCATATAGTACAACATAATACTAGCATAATGTTATACCCTATATAGCTAGTGAAAATACTCAATATCCCATGCATCACAAGTTAGAATTCAAAACCAACATTTTCCTGTCTAAAAAAATTATCCACCCTACTTTTAAAGACATTCAATGAGGGACTCCCCACTGCATCAGCAGGCAGCCTATTCCATTGGTCAACAACCCTTTGACTGAAGACCTGTTGTCGTTTAACTGTCCTGCACCTCATTTTGTCTAACCTGAATTGATGACCCCTATGGGATACTCTAAACTGCAGAGCATCATTCAAATTGACCTGATCTAGCCCTCTAACAATTTTGTACATTTCAATCATGTCTCCCCTTAATCTCCTATACTTGAGTGAGTACATATCTAATGCATTAAGCCTTTCTCCATATTCTAAGTTACTTAATCCACTGACGAGTCTAGTGGCTTTAAATGACTGCGATCTCCTTGATGCTTGGTCATGATCATGGGAACATTAAACACGGAGCATGACCGTGAAAAGTGCGAAAATAGGTTTTTATGACAAACAAATCACATCATTCTCCAACTTGGAATGCAATACAGCTTTCCTCTCATAATCCAGGATTCGGATTAGAAAAGTCCTCAAAGTCCTCTGCTCTATGCCAACCTGTAATGTCACATAATTTTCCCCTCCAATTCCAGAATTCAAAGACATAAACCCAACATTGGTCATACCTGACTGGAGTAACACTTCTCGTTTCTCAGTCTAACATATTATTTCAGCCATTTTCCCACACTGCAGACTTCTGTAATCCTTATCATGACAACAAATGGTTTGGTTCTTCCAATATGTACCTTTGTTTTAATAATTGCATCTGGTCACTTACACGGGTTTTATTTATTTGTGTTAGGGCCCATGCTTTGCCATAAGCAGAACTTGCTGCATTGACCAAGATGTTTAAAAAAATAAATTACTTGAAACTAATGCAAAATATGACCTATGACACTCTGCCCTTGATAGTGGTGCTATATTGACTTCCTTATTGTACAAGGGAATTCAATTTGTATTGGTGAATTTAATTTTCAATGAGTCATTCGATTTGGAGAACAGCATATTGTAATACCATGTGTATTCGCATGATTAGGATGATGTGACCATTGATTCCCCTCAGAAATGCGTATTTTTAGTTGGAAAGCAAAATAACATACCATTATTGTTTAAAATCTAAAATATTATATCCTGGTTTACCATATCCCCTTTTAAATTGTTTCTTCAATATAGGCAAAATTTGTGTGTTCAATCATAAAAATGTTAAAATATCTAACCTGGTCTGATCTTTAAAAAAAAATGTTTTGTCTGACATACATTGAGCATATTTTCACAATAAAAGCTAGCTTAACCTGTGGTTTTGCTTTGCTAAGTAAAATGTGTGCACAACATATTGTGAGTACATTAAACCGCAATAATATGCACCATAGATGGATATTGATGGATACGCACCATAGAAGCAAGATCGGCTTATAGTGTGTGTTGTAATTTGACATATTAATTAATAATTGAAGATCGTATATAATTGAACAAATTGGAGATCATATATGAACTAAAGCGTTCTTCTTTGTTCCATTTCAGCGGCATGGTCGATATTCAGCGGCATGATCGATATAGTTCCATACGGGTCCTAATGTGAACTATCAACATGTGACAGCCTGGTGGTGTTCCATATTCTGTAGGTGACAGGCTGGACACTTTTGTCACCTCTGAATGTTTGATTAAAGAATCTGTGAAGTATTAGTATGCTCTGTTCCTGTACAATATGAGGGAACTTCAATATGTTATATTTGACAACTAATTCATTTGTAGGATATGAATAGTGCTGATTATCTATGATTCGTAATGCCCTTTTTTGTATTTGAAAAATTCTGTCTAATCGTGTTGGAAAATTGTTTCCCCATATTAATGCACAATAATTTAAATATGGAAGAATCAAAGTATAATAAAGATATTTCAATTCACGACTTGTGATAAAGGATTTTGGTCTTCCCATTATTCCTAGATTTCTGCTAGTTTTTGCAGCAACATATGCTATGTGAAATTTCCATGTTAATTTGTCATCAACTATTACTCAAAGATATGTGATTTGCTGCTTCCTATGAACTATTTGAAAATGTATTGCTATGTTTAAGTCAGCAGAAGGCATACTGGAATAAATTTGGTAGTTTGTTTTATTGACATTCAGTGATAATCTATTGGCCTGAAACCATTTGTCATTCCGGATACATTGGCATTGACTTATTTGTAAGTCCTTAATATTCGTAGCTTTTATCATGACAGCAGCATCATCAGCAAATAAACAGAATGTTCCATCTAAAGAATTACCAAATCATTAATGTATATAAGGAAGACTAGTGGACCAAGTATGGAGCCTTGTGGAACTCCCATAATAATGCACTCTGCATCTGAGACTACATCATTCATCTTAGTTTGCTGATAGCGATTTTTAAAATAAGAATGCAATATTATGAGTAGAGTTCCAGATATGCCAATATGTTGTATTTTTTTAAGTAGAATGTAAATGTTCACTGTATCAAAGGTTTTCTTTTCAAGTCAATATAGAGACCACATGTAAGTTCTTTCTTTTGCAAAGATGTTGTAATTTGGTCATACATGTGAGCAATCGGCATGTAGGTGCTATGTTTTTCTAAATCCAAATTGGAGAGTACTGAGTATATTATTCAGGTCTAGATAAGATAAGAGATAAGAACATACCATTTTTCAAAGGATTTTTGAAAATACTGAAAGCACAGAAATCGGCCTATAATTTGTGAATTTGTTCAATTCTCCTGATTTAAATATGGGGATAACTATGGCTTGTTTTAGCTGCTTAGGAAAAACTTCACTTCTGAGACAGAGGTTAAAGAAGTGGGTGATTTGTGTCAGAATAGTTTTATGTCAGTAAGAGAGATTTTGTGCTAATGCCATCAGCCCCTCCTCCAACAGTGTTCAGTGACTATATAATTGTTTCGACTTGGATTTCATTAGTATACATTTCTTATTCCCAATTAGCATAGTCATGCCCTGCAATATATTCTATTGGGTCTTTGTTAGAAATAGTGATATTCCTTTCTAACTTGTAGCCAATGGTTGAAAAGAAATTGTTGAAGGCATTAGATGGTGGTGGATTGGAGTGTAGGGGCGCGTCGACATCAAGGGTCACTTTGCGCCCATAACTAAATTTTAATCACTCTACAGTACTGCTATCACATCTTGCTATCTATCTTCACGGGTGGGGGTATATCACGTCAAGGCGAGCTTGTCGAATGAACGTAAAAATATTCGCAGACGCCACGACTTCAGAGTCGTTCCCTATAAGCATACATAAAGAGGAGTCGGTATTCAACCGCCCCAAAATCTGGCGTCGTAGAGGATCTAGTAGTGTACAGCCAACTAAAACATAGTAGACGGTAAGCGGGTAAGAGCAGCGCAGACATAGAGGTCGGTCGTCACCGGTAAGCATGTAACTGTGTGTTGCGAATGTATGACCTATTCTCAATCGGTAGAGTATTACTTCTTCCCGGCGTTTGGTTCGGTGAGAGGACAGCCACTTTCCTAGTGTCGGTTTTAAAACTCTGAGCTTACTACACTTGGAATTCCAGGTTCGTTGCCATTCTGACCGTATATTTGATAATATAGTGGTGCATAGATCACTTGGAGGGAGCCGTAGACGGACCACACCGCCATTACCAATGGCGTGCTTGGCGGTAATGTCGGCAGCTTCGTTTCCCGCGAGTCCAACATGGATGGGAATCCAACAGAAAACGATATTTCTGCCGACGTCATCTAGGGATTTTACGACTTTGGTAATCCTCCGAACAAGTCGGTTATCCCGGTTAAAGGTGTTCAGTGCCAGGAGACTGCTCAAAGAGTCTGTGAAAACCACGTGTTTTGTGGACCGGTCTTTCTGTATAAAATAGAGGGCTTGCAGAATGCCATACAGTTCGGCAGTAAAAATCGATGTTTGCGTCGGTAAACAAAAAGATCGAACACCTTGTCTACTTACGAAAGCACGCCCGACACCAGAGGCCGCCTTTGAGCCGTCTGTGTAAATGCGTGAAAAGTCGTGATATTCGTGTATTTTTTCAAATACTAACATGCGGAGTTCCTCCGGGCTTGAAGGCATTAGGAATTTGTTCTGTTTGATATTCATTATCTCAGGGCCTCGTCTAACACAGTCACTGGTGGACCACCTGGTCCACCAGTGCTCCAAAGTGGTCCACCAGTGACGGGAAATTGGTCCACCAGTGGCAAATGCCAGAAATTGAGTTATTTTCAGTTGGTGTTTAGTTCAACCAAACAGACAAATGTTATTCACAAGTGTGACCTATGTATCTTACACTTTGCATCTCTACAGGGAAAGATTGTACTTTGTAGCAATTTTCCTTTTTAGGGAATGTGGTAGCTCTCCTTTTGGAGACGTCAGTGACAGCCCTTGGCGCCTGACCAGAGCCAGCCTGGTCCGTCATCCGCCTCCAGATCTTGCCACCGATAAGGGTATGTGGTACAAAGGGGCCAAACTCCAGCTGAACTGGCTGACAGAGAACTTCCCATACTTGAAAGTGACAAAGGTGACGTCAGGAAAACGTCAGAGATCTGTAGTGACGTGCCAGACATGTAAAGACCAGATTCATGTGGCACAGAAGGCCTCGGTGAATGGGCGTGTGTACATCGCCGATGGAATCATAGTCCATGGTAAGGATCGGCTGAAGTTAGTGGTGGATCACATGAAGGGTCTGAAGCAGCCTCTCAAGCCAAGCGTCTCACTGAGCAATGGCAAGCTCAAGAGGCAGCCCATCCGTGGGTGAGCATTCTGAGCAAGCACCGAACGGACTTCGTAGAGCTGCTGGTACACCCCGCCACAGACGTCTACAATGATTCGCTGTTGGAAACCCCAAGTGCCTGGTCGTGGCCCGCAAGATCGCTGGCGGTTCTACACAGTCAGCGAGTGATGATGATGGCCGAGTCGACTCTGTACACACCAACACAACCTCCGCCATCTACGCCCTCACACCGGTCGCCGGACATTTACCGAGAGGTGCTGTAGATTATCAGAGACCTGGAGGTCAAGAAGCTTGGTCATGCCATGTCAGAGTGCCTGGCCTACAGCGTTCAAGTTGACGGGTCGGTGGATCACCAGGCGATTGATAATAAGTTCATCACCGCGCGTCTCACCCGGGACGACGGTAGTCTTCAGACAGTCATTCTTCGGGTCGATGAGCCTGAGGGCTCAGGTGCTAGTGGCCTTCTGGAAGC
Source organism: Imbricaverruca yamaguchii (assembly GCA_034440575.1). NCBI lineage: Eukaryota > Metazoa > Arthropoda > Thecostraca > Neoverrucidae > Imbricaverruca > Imbricaverruca yamaguchii. The sequence goes on from JAOTOL010001197.1 coordinate 320,576, forward strand.
CGTAAAGAACGGCTTGAAGCGATGTGGGGCGCCTCGCGACAAGCTCGTTGGTGTGACCACTGACGGAGAAACAGCGAACACCGGCCGACACGGGGGTTGTGACGCCTCCTAGCTGACTACGCGCAGCACCAACTGCTCACATTCTGGTGTGCATGTGACAGATCAGACCTCGCGATGGAGAGGTCTGATTCTTCAGAGTGTCGAGAAAGAGGACGGTGCGCCTGAAGAAACACGGTGGCACGGTGGCCTTTCCAGCGTTTTTCGACGTCCGTTTCTCCCAACATCTACTCGCCCTCATCACAGCCGTGCTGAAGAACCTGCCAGCATGCCGCGTCGTCCGGGAGGAGATAAGCCAGTCAGGGAGTGAGGAGAGCAAAGCATCGAAGGCGGAAGCGCGCGGATTCCTGCGCCGCTGGGAAGAAGTGGGAAGGTTGGTGCGTCTCACTCACCTGATGGGGGACGTAAGCGAAGTCATCACCCACCTCTAGAAGAGACTTCAACGGAGCGACATCATCCTCCCCAGGCGCTCGAGGCGCGCGACAGCGCCAACATGCAACTAACGGTGATGACCCATGGCAACCTCCTGGGAGGTCGAGAGGAACAGGCCTTAGACAAGGGCAGGGAGCGGGAAGATCCGAGTCGGAGAAGGCGCGTCCCAAATGAGAACGTCACGTTTGCGCGCGATTTCAAGGCCGTCAGAGAAGAGGTTCTGTAGAGCGCAATCAACTTCGTCGATCAGCGTTTCGACTTTGAACAGGAGGAAGTGACCCAGAGCATGAATCGGATGATAAGGGCTCAGACCGCCGAAGAGTTCATCCGAGCCGGGGAGAGCGTGGTCAGCGACCTGTTCCCCGAGAAGGCGACAGAGTTTTCTCTGAACGTCTGCGACAGGTGGCCGGCCATGCAAGCGTTAGGCGGCGCAGATCACTCGGACGACAGAAAACTGCGAGCCATGCTGAAAGCATCAACCGGCGTTTGCAAGCAGGTGCTGGCTGCTTTCATCACGCTCACGCCCCACAGCATGGCCACAGAACGTGCTATCTCTCACTACAATAACCTACGCTCATACAACAGGCTCAGCATGAGGAACGACACGGTGAATGCCCGTCTGATCATCGCTCTCAACGGTGTCGCCACGGCGCATTACGATCCTCGCCCAGCGGCGTGTGCCTACCTTGAGGCAAGGGGGCGGCGCATGCGGGTGCCAGATGCAACCACCTACCAGAAGCGTGAGTTTGTCACGAAGTTCTTCCCGGCGACAGGGAACGTGTAGGTAGTCAGTCATGAGATAATCCAGACGGTACAAAGATCGTGATGTGATTCTGATGGTTGCAAATACTGAATCGTTACTGTAATGTTTGACCAAAGTTATCGCGTGCGTTTGCTAGTTGGCACTATGTGAGTTCAGAACTCAACCAGGCAATGCGACAAGTCGCGTATTTGCACCCGTTTAACCCGTCGCAGCGGCATACTCAGCCTTGTGTGCCTTGTGATAGTAGCTTTACGCTGAGACGCGGCGAGCCACGAGCGGTGGTGCGCGCCCCTCCTAGTCGTTGACGGCGGGGATTTTGTGATAGTAACCCAGAGGATGCTCAAACTCGGAGAGAACACGTTGTTTGGAAGTTGATGGCTGGGTAATTTACACATGCATGCGTGACATCTCCTGTGTACCCTGCTGATCTTGCATTGTTAACCCGGAGGCAGTAGGGACGATGTCCTTTTCAGTCAGTTTGTTCCTTGTACTCAGTCGTAAAGCGGCGGTCGGCGCTCAGTGAGCACCATTACCGTGCTGTATTGTATCGTACCGTGAATAGTACCGAGTACCCTTATTGTACCTTGTTTTTTTTCCAAAATGTAACAAGCTGAAATTTGACAGTAATGTTTGATGAAAGTTCAAATGCAGGTAAGCCATTAGGTTCTGCGAGACAGCTACATGCTACTTTGATATCGTTCAGTGCATATTTGCCTTGAAAATAATAATTAGTATAGCCAGGCGAGCATGCGAAATTTGACCTTTTCATTCACTGTTTAACCTGCACTATATAGTTGGCGGTGACTTCTTCAAGGCATGTCCTGTCAGAGTCAGTGGCGTCTTCACCAAGGGTGCCGTGACATCCGTAAAAAGTAATCATGACCGGATTAGGAACACAAGATTATCATTCAGCCTTAACACAACATACCCATAAATAGCGCTGATGCGGCTTGATTATGAGAGGCCTTGGATATTGGGTATAAACGCACCGGCAGAAGGCCTCGCATGGATACAAGTGCTCGTCTTGGTTGCAGGAGGCCCATAGGTAGGAATGGAGGCCCCTAAAACATGGAGGGCCCTTGGCCAGTGGTCCACCAGACAAAATTCCTTAGACGAGGCCCTGCATTATCTTCTTCATCTAACATGGTTTCTGGGATTTTTGCTTTGTTCTATGTTTATTTATCAGCTCATGTAGTAGTTTCCAAGTTTCTCTTTCCATTTCATTTGCTGCAGTGAAGGGCATTTGAATAGTGTAGCTTCTTTGCTTCTCTGAGTATCATGATAAAGATGTTCCAGAATTGTTTGTATTGGACCTCGTTGTGTGGATTTGGATTTTTAATAAACTTCTTATATAGTTTGTTTTTACGATTTATGGAACATAATATGCCAGAGCTAATCCAGGCTTTCATTGGGGTTTTCCTCCTACTTGGGTAAAAAAAAATTTTGTAATAAGATGCATGACATCTTTATATGATGAGAGCAAATAATTACATGCTATATTTTGGTCATTGTGCTCATTAAAATTATTAAACCTTAATACTAAATAGTCATTTAAGAGGTTGGGCATTGGTTTCATGACACATCGACCGTTGAGTCATGTAGCATCGCCAATCTCTCACGCCGTTTGGTCGCGGGCGAAGACTAGCGACAGGTGAGACTCGAACTCACAACCTTCCGATTGTGAGACGAGCAACTTACCCCTAGGTTATTCGTTCCGTAGTCATTTAAGAGATTTCTTTGGGATAATTTGACTCCATATTTTTTGTCTGGGCAGTTAATGTTATAAACACTGGAAAATGATCTGAAAGGTCTTCTAACGGTATTCCCGATGAGGAAATGCATTAAAAATTATTTATAAAGATATTATCCAATAGGGAGCTAGTAGTATATTGCACCCGAGTAGCATTTGTGATTGATGGTAGAAAACTGTATGACAATAATTGGTTTGAGAATCTCTCCACGATTCTATCATGTTGAATATTTAATAGATTGTAGGTGAAATCTCCTGATAATTGTAAGCTTCCTCTCATTCTCAATTATTTGCAGCAATTTTTCAGTGCCCTCAAGAAAATTATTGTGGCAGAAACTTGGTGGAAGATAAATCTGGCAAATTATTAATGATCTAGTGCTATTTGGAGACTCCAGTTTCATTTCAACAGCAGCAGCTTCATCAAGTTGATCTACAATATATTTTCTCTCTTGATTCTAAGCTATCATGAATGTAAATTGCAGACCCTCCCCCTTCTCCCTGCCTTCGACTTGCTGCGTACATTTTATAATTTATCATTTTAAAGAACTTTTCTGTATTTTTGCTAAGCCATGTTTCAGATAAACACCTAGCTGACCAGTTGATTCTGGTTGTAGCTAAAAAGTTTTGTAAGTCATCAAATTTATTCTTGACAGACCTAATATTTAAGTGTATTATGGAAAACCCCCTGCACGTCTGCTCTAAGTTTGCTTGGAAGTACATAATCACATTGTCTTAGGGTGTTTTCACATGCAGAAAATTCATCTCCCAGTCCCTGTTTTAAGTAGTTGAGATAACTGGCCTGCCCTTGATATATGTCTCCGGCCACCGTAATACTCCTTATATTTCTACCTTACCTTGTCTCAGTTTTCTGCTTAGCCTCATTAACCTGATTCCGATAGCAGTATATTTTCTTCACCTTTTTCTTATCTGGACCCAGACTGGGGTGGCACAAGTCAAAAAGAAAAGAAATAATGAATCATGGATATAAATAAATATGTTTTTACGATCTATTTATTAATTTATTAAAAATTTATTATATTTTTTTTTTTTTGTTAATTAGTATTCATTTCTGTCGAGTCCCACGCGTTTCGTGTTTTTTTTCAAGCATTCAAACATTCAACGAACATTTCTTGTTCATTTATGTCGCCGTCTGGTTGAGCATAGAGGGTGTGAATAAACAGCATCTAAATAAAATGGGTAATGGCTATGCCTTAGAATATAGTTTTTAGGAAGTGATGTGACAAACAAAGTGAAGTGCTATTCATAAAATTATTTGCAGTTCTCTGTTTGCAAAGCTGAATAATAGTTTTGGGATTATCTGATTGCGAAGCTGAATCATATAATAGATTTTGCAGTTTTACGTATTGTCATTACACGTGCGCAGTGTTTGTAAGCGAGGAGTTCCATTTGGTGTGTTCCAAGGTCGTATGCAGGAGTGCTGTTTATACCCATTCATAGTCGTGATTGGTAGGCTGTATAGTAAATTAGGCAGTTACTAGGTATCGCTATGAAGTGCTCTGTTTTATTGTGTGGTACCTAGAAATGATTTAATGAATGATATCCCACTCAGGTAAATGGGCAAGTGGCCACCTGTTCAGGCTAACATGCTTAAGTGAACTTGCTAATGATGATGACTTGATTTGTATGAATATTTCTGGTCTCCCAGGCACATGGGTAGGTATGAGGTAATTGCGTGCTAATGCAACTCTATCATAGCAGCATGGTAGGGTGTATGTAATAAGATTGTAATGAGATGGTAGAACAGATGCTGAAAGAGGATAAATTGATAGGTAGGTAGGTAGCCACCCATCTAGGTAGTTGGTTGATTTAGAAATCCAGTCTACAGTCAACAGAACAGCCAGATGGTGGATCTGCATCCAGGTGATAATGGATGCCATGACATTCATGGATGTAAATAGGTACATGTATATGTACATATACACATACATCCACATGCCTGCATATACAATTACACATACACAGATATCCATACCCATGGGCACAGGGAATCAATTTCAGCTCATAAAGGTGCATATGCTAGGTTTATTTTTTTAATGATGCAAATGCTGCTGTGTGGACCACTCAGTGCAATATCAAAAGGAGACCAACATTGAAATACAATGAGGATACATGGTGAAGGACCTCAGCACAGCAGACAATTGTAACGTTAATAGCCAGCTTTGGTGGGTTGGTACCATTGTGTACCCTCTGTGGACATATTGTATATTATATGCCACTGTGTATGAGCTTGTAATTACTTATAGCTCACTTTTGTAAGTTACTCCATAATTTCACAAGTGTGCTGGAGTTTTGCACATGGCACCCCTGAAGTCTTGGATTAAAAAAGCTTCTTTGAAGCAAGTCAGCTTAGACTTCACCTTTCATTCGCACTCACATTCACTCTCCATACTCCCACGTCATACCAATAGCACCTTGGCAGTATGAGTGGGAGCATAGCCAGGGGTGTCTTAGTAGTTTTCAATGCATGCGAGTCTAAACTGTCTTCCAAAAAAGCTACCATGTCTCACATCATCTACATATGCTTAGTCCCACAGAACATGAACCCCTGTAATGTATCCCCATGTAGCTATACATAAAAGAAATAAAATAAATTGTTGGTGGTCCAAACAACAATTGATCTGCATTGTGGAATGCATATGCTATCCTTTCAATTTACTGCTCTGCAACTGATCCCCGCACCTTATTTCTTCCACTCCTTGCCTCACTCCTGGTTGTGAGTACCATGAGCTCTTCAAGATCCACCCTCTGGGATGTTCTGTCTCCTGCAGGTGATTCATCTTTATGGAAGGATTCTTCGGAATGGTGGTATGGTGCAGACATGGTTGATGCCTTTTCAGTTGCTTGTATAATTTCATGATATGCCAAGTTATGATGAATGTGGATATACCTCTGTTATCTACTCTTTCGTGTCATTGTCCTCCATTTTTTTGTGTATATGTATGCGATACATTACCGAACTGAATTATCATTATAATTCAACTGCTTAGAAATAAGAGCTCCCTCGATGTCTGATTCTGACACCGATTGGCTGAGATGTCTGTGATCAGGATATTAGCCTAACTACATGAAACCGATAAAGTGTGTGCGTTTTCATTTCGGAACTGTGCGGCTTCCACGGACCACATAGCTGAATATAGACGTGCAGAGATAAGGAGTCACGTAAAAAAAACTGGCGAGTCGCTATGTCCGTCGTGCCCTCGTCTCCGACCTGCCGTGCCACAGGTCGTCAGCCACCCTCGGCACTTCTGGAAAACCAGTGAAGCCCGCTGTTGCACGCAAGATGCGCACATACCTCGTGACCCCCCACCGTGCAGACGAGCGGTCTGCACCGGCGCGTGCGGCCGACAAAGCGGCGCAGATAAGCGGCCCGACAAAGCGGCGCAGATACGCGGCCGACAAAGCGGCGCAGATCAGCGGCCGACAAAGTGGCGCAGCGCGGCGGCGAAGCTCACCGGTGGCGGCGAAAGCCTGGCACTTGCCGTCGGCGGACAGCATGTTCAGCCGAGCGAAGTGCAGCGACGACTCTGGCCGCAGACACAGGTTCACGCCGCCCACGACGGCGGCGTCACACTGGCCTGGGGCAGGTCAGCTCAGGTCAGGTCAGGTCGGCTGTACGGCGCGCACCACTAATGCTGGCTGTAACGCTGGACTGTGGAAGGTCGGAGCAAGGTCGGGTCAATGTCGAGTCAAGGACAGATTAATTTCTGGGCAAGGTTGATCGATGTCGGGTCAAGGTCAGGTCAGGTCGGGTAAAGTCAGATCAGGTGTAGGCGCACATCCATGATGACAGTGGCGCTAGTCTGGGAAAGGTCGGGGCAAGATCAGAGGAAAAGCGCAGCCGATGCACAGCACTCATAAACAAACTAATAAACAACAACGCACAGCACACAAAAAAAACGATAACGATATATTTTTTCAGTGATGGAAACCGATATTCCGTGTCATCGCGTATAGTTGTTTTCTAATGGACACGTGGGAAAGCATGGAAAAAGTTACCCACCTGTTGACAAATAAAGAAGAAGTCAGTCAGAAAGTTGACAAAAAACATTAATCTTTGCTATCTTTTTGCTACGAATAACTAGTCATGCAATTACAATGCGCTATATTCGGGGTCTCTGCCATGCTAGGCCAGGAACGTCAGTGCGCACCACTCGCCTACAAAATCGAGAAGCTATTATCGCGCATAGTATTCTATGAGTGGTGAGCATGGTTGATTCAAACCACGGAAAGAAGTCCATCACGTTTTCTGCCACAATGGTGAAGCGGTTCTTCGCTACGGGAGAAGTTACAACCGCGCCGCACTCGATAAGTTAGGTGGGGCATTGCTGTTGAAAGGACGGGCGAGTGCCAGACGGCTGTGTCAGTAACTACGCACCGAGTAACTACATACGCACGCAACCGAGTAACTACACACAGAGTAACTACACACACACGCCACCAAGTAACTACACACCGAGTAACTACACACGCACGCCACCGAGTAATTACACACGCACGCCACCGAGTAACTATACACTGAGTAACTACACACCGAGTAACTACACACCGAGTAACTACACACACACGCCACCGAGTAACTACACACACACGCCACCGAGTAATTACACACCGAGTAACTACACACCGAGTAACTACACACACGCCACCGGGTAACTACACACCGAGTAACTACACACATACACCACCGAGTAATCTATACACACACACGCCACCGAGTAACTACACACACACGCCACCGAGTAACTACACACACACGCCACCGAGTAACTACACACCGAGTAACTACACACACACGCCACCGAGTAACTACACACCGAGTAACTACACACACACGCCACCGAGTAACTACACACCGAGTAACTACACACACACGCCACCGAGTAACTACACACCGAGTAACTACACACACGCCACCGAGTAACTACACACCGAGTAACTACACACATACACCACCGAGTAACTACACACCGAGTAACTACACACACACACCACCGAGTAATTACACACGCACGCCACCGAGTAACTATACACCGAGTAACTACACCACCGAGTAACTACACACACACGCCACCGAGTAACTACACACCGAGTAACTACACGCCACCGAGTAACTACACACCGAGTAACTACACACGCACGCCACCGAGTAACTACACACCGAGTAACTACACACACACGCCACCGAGTAACTACACACACACGCCACCGAGTAACTACACACCGAGTAACTACACACACACACCACCGAGTAACTACACACCGAGTAACTACACACACACGCCACCGAGTAACTACACACCGAGTAACTACACACACACGCCACCGAGTAACTACACACCGAGTAACTACACACACACGCCACCGAGTAACTACACACCGAGTAACTACACACACACGCCACCGAGTAACTACACACCGAGTAACTACACACACACGCCACCGAGTAACTACACACCGAGTAACTACACACACACGCCACCGAGTAACTACACACCGAGTAACTACACACACACGCCACCGAGTAACTACACACACACGCCACCGAGTAACTACACACCGAGTAACTACACACACACGCCACCGAGTAACTACACACACACGCCACCGAGTAACTACACACAGAGTAACTACACACACACACCACCGAGTAACTACACACACATGCCACCGAGTAACTACACACCGAGTAACTACACACGCACGCCACCGAGTAACTACACAGCACGCCACCGAGTAACTACACACACACGCCACCGAGTAACTACACACCGAGTAACTACACACACACACCACCGAGTAACTACACACCGAGTAACTACACACACATGCCACCGAGTAACTACACACCGAGTAATTACACACGCACGCCACCGAGTAACTATACACTGAGTAACTACACACACACGCCACCGAGTAACTACACACCGAGTAATTACACACGCACGCCACCGAGTAACTATACACTGAGTAACTACACACACACACCACCGAGTAACTACACACCGAGTAACTACACACACATGCCACCGAGTAACTACACACCGAGTAACTACACACGCACGCCACCGAGTAACTACACACCGAGTAACTACACACACACGCCACCGAGTAACTACACGCCACCGAGTAACTACACACACACAGCCACCGAGTAACTACACACCGAGTAACTACACACACACGCCACCGAGTAACTATACACTGAGTAACTACACACACACGCCACCGAGTAACTACACACCGAGTAATTACACACGGACGCCACCGGGTAACTACACACCGAGTAACTACACACACACGCCACCGAGTACAAACCGAGTAACTACACACACACGCCACCGAGTAACTACACACGAGTAACTACACACACACGCCACCGAGTAACTACACACCGAGTAACTACACACACCACCGAGTAACACCACCGAGTAACTACACACACACGCCACCGAGTAACTACACACACATGCCACCGAGTAACTACACACCGAGTAACTACACACACACGCCACCGAGTAACTACACACCGAGTAACTACACACACATGCCACCGAGTAACTACACACCGAGTAACTACACACACACCCGAGTAACACACACGCCACCCACACCGAGTAACTACACACACACGCCACCGAGACTAACACCGAGTAACTACACACACACGCCACCGAGTAACTACACCCACCGAGAACTACACACCGAGTAACTACACACACATGCCACCGAGTAACTACACACCGAGTAACTACACACACGCCACCGAGTAACTATACACTGAGTAACTACACACGCCACCAACTACGCCACCGAGTAACTACACACGCACGCCACCGAGTAACTATACACTGAGTAACTACACACACACGCCACCGAGTAACTACACACGCACGCCACCGAGTAACTACACACCGAGTAACTACACACACACACGCCACCGAGTAACTACACACCACCCACACCGAGTAACTACACACACACACCACCGAGTAACTACACACACACATGCCACCGAGTAACTACACACCGAGTAACTACACACGCACGCCACCGAGTAACTACACACAGAGTAATTACACACGCACGCCACCGAGTAACTATACACTGAGTAACTACACACACACGCCACCGAGTAACTGCACACCGAGTAACTACACACACACACCACCGAGTAACTACACACCGAGTAACTACACACACACACCACCGAGTAACTACACACCGAGTAACTACACACACATGCCACCGAGTAACTACACACCGAGTACTTACACACGCACGCCACCGAGTAACTATACACTGAGTAACTACACACACACGCCACTGAGTAACTACACACACACGCCACCGAGTAACCACACACGCACGCCACCGAGTAAATATACACTGAGTAACTACACACACACGCCACCGAGTAACTACACACCGAGTAACTACACACACATGCCACCGAGTAACTACACACCGAGTACTTACACACGCACGCCACCGAGTAACTATACACTGAGTAACTACACACACACGCCACCGAGTAACTACACACACACGCCACCGAGTAACTACACACGCACGCCACCGAGTAAATATACACTGAGTAACTACACACACACGCCACCGAGTAACTACACACGCACGCCACCGAGTAACTACACACCGAGTAACTACACACACACACACCACCGAGTAACTACACACGCACACCACCGAGTAACTACACACCGAGTAACTACACACGCACGCCACCGAGTAACTACACACCGAGTAACTACACACGCACGCCATAGAGTAACTACACACGCAAGCCACCGAGTGCCCACCTGTCCTCATGCAGAGCAGCGCGTTGTTGAGAGCCAGCAGGGAGGACGAACAGGCCGTGTCCATGGCGTAGCTCGGACCTGCCGAGGGCACACTCGGGCGTCAGCAGGAGCAGCGGTCAGGAGCGGCTGCCAGCACATCGGCCACAGCCACCCGCCAGCTGCAGTCACCTGCAGCCAGATTTGCTGCAGGTGACTGCAGGGGGTGAGTGGGTGGGGGCAGCTAGCGCAATGGGACCCCCCCCCCCGGTATAGATGAGGTGTCACTCCAGGACGTTCGAGTTTGAGTGCACCCCCGTCCCCGCCCAGTCCGCTTAACGCGCTTGCCAGCCCATGGTGTGGTTAAGAGCCAGAACAGCGCCCCCGCCTCCTGATGAAAAGTTCCGGATCCGCCCACGACCACAACAGCGGCAGAGAAGTATGGACGTCGCCGACTGTTTGTGATCCTAGACCCTATACATTCGTTCCTCGCTTTGTCGCAACGAAGGAATTTCGAGCATAACGGCTCTGGACACATGGGATAGACAATGCAGACCGCATGCTCACATGCTATATACGCCATCAGACAGCATGCACAGAGCACACGAGGGTACGACCACACAGATGGATGAGGCGTGAACACAGATTAGAAGCGTAAGAGAGCATGTGGATCATTGACACTGCCGCTGTGTGAAGCGGAGAGCTGCGGCACTCGAGTTACCGGTGGAGATCATGGCTGCGACACTCGAGTTACCGGTGGAGATCATGGCTGCGGCACTCGAGTTACCGGTGGAGATCATGGCTGCGACACTCGAGTTACCGGTGGAGATCATGGCTGCGACACTCGAGTTACCGGTGGAGATCATGGCTGCGACACTCGAGTTACCGGTGGAGATCATGGCTGCGACACTCGAGTTACCGGTGGAGATCATGGCTGCGACACTCGGCTGACCCGCGAATTAAAAGGCTACGATGCTCGACCAATCGGTGAAGTCCAGGGCTGCGACAATACTTACCGGTGGTCTAGGGCAGCGGCACTACTGACCGGTGGTCTAGGGCAGCGACACTACTGACCGGTGGTCTAGGGCAGCGGCACTACTGTCCGGCGGTATAGGGCAGCGGCACTACTGACCGGTAGTCTAGGGCAGCGGCACTACTGACCGTCGTTCTAGGGCAGCAGCACTACTGACCGGTGGTCTAGGGCAGCGGCACTACTGACCGGTGGTCTAGGGCAGCGGCACTACTGACCGGTGGTCTAGGGAAGCGGCACTACTGACCGGTGGTCTAGGGAAGCGGCACTACTGACCGGTGGTCTAGGGAAGCGGCACTACTGACCGGTGGTCTAGGGAAGCGGCACTACTGACCGGTGAGATCGAGGGCTGCGACACTTGCCTGGCCGGTGAAATTGAAGGCTGTAGCGCAAGGCTGGCCGGCGAAGTTGGAGGACTGCGACACTCTAGTGACCGGTGAAGTTGAAGGACTGCGACACTCTACTGACCGGTGAAGTTGAAGGCGAAGCTGACGCGGTTGGCGAACATGGCGCGGTTGGTGCCGGTCAGGCCGTAGCCGTTGATCTGATCGGGGTCCTCGGACACCTTGGTGTCGGTCTCGCTTTGAGAGACGCCGATGAACACGCCGGTGCGTGTGCCACGCAGAGTCTGCGGGCTAACGCCTGTGGAACGAGTCAGTCAGGCCAAATTCAATGCACTGTAATACACCTAAAGATTGGATCAGGCCATGGCGGGTGGAAAATGTGGATTGACCTAGGAACGCATTCGGGTCATGCACATGGCTGGATATCCCGGGTGGGTCTGGGGTCGTGGGTCGGGGGCGTAGGTCTGAACCACACGGTTTGCTGCCTTAAAAAGTCTTAATTTGCCATTTGCCCTGTTAAATCTGAAGCTACGTGTTGCAAATAATGACTTGGACTCCCTGGCATCGTGAGATTCCCAGGCCGTATCACGCACGTCACGACAAGTGCAGTGCATTCCAGGTACCCCATGCGCCACCATCGAATTAATTCTAACTCTGTTCTGCCCGGACTCACTCTCAATCATCATCACCGTCACGAATGACTACAAACCATAGAATCGCTTAAGAATTATCCCTGTGGTTGGGTGTTAATGCTCCAGAAATATGCGTGAGAATGATGTAACTCCTTAGTGCAACCGACATCTTAGTGCAATGCTTCCATCGCTGGAGTGGAGCAGTTGTCCCTGAAGTTAGCCTGTACTTCGAGTGCCTGCCATAGACTAGCAATGGTGCGGCAGGCCCCACTGCACGCACAACGGCAGCATCGTCCTGCAGCACCCACGACGGCATTCCTGCACATTACATCGCCCTGCTGCACCCACAGCGTTAGCCCTACGCATAGCAGCACCCTGCCGCGCTCACAGCGGCAGCCTTGCACCATGCACCTTGCAGCAGCTGCCGCGCCGCTGCCACACCCACCGGCGTCGACGATGGCCTCGTGGGTCAGCTCCAGCAGCAGGCGCAGCTGAGGGTCCATCTTGTTGGCCTGCTTGGGACTGACGCCGAAGAAGGCAGCGTCGAAGGCGGCCAGCTCCTTCAGCTTGCCGGAGCGGAACGGCAGGCCGAACACGCCTGAGGAAGACCATCAGCCAGATGTGACGCTGGAAGACCATCAGCCAGATGTGACGCTGGAAGCTTTCAAACGGCATGGTCCTGGGCCGTGAAGGTGCCTGCTACACCGGCCGGGACCGGGACGGTATGACTCGACATAGTGGAGGTGCCTCCCACACATACTGGGGTGGGATGGTAGGACTAGACACCGTGAGGCCACCTGCTATACCCGACGGGACTGGGATGGTATGACTCGGCACAATGAAGGTACCTGCCTCACCCGTCGGGACTGGGATGGTATGACTCGGTACAATGAAGGTACCTGCCTCACCCGTCGGGACTGGGATAGTAGGACTCGACACCGTGAGGACAAATTCGGAGAAATTGGGGATCTTGAAATTAAGTTAGGGATTTAGAGTCTGAGCATTAAAAGGTAGTAGTCGGCGCACAAAATAGAAATAGTTTCCGATGTATCTAATTCTATCTTGGCCGGATGGAAGCCGCCCGAGATCAAATCTACTTACCGGAATCCAGCCAAATGTCTGACGTAACATGCATTGTGCGATGTACGACTCTTTCCGATGAGGTTTTATAATTATAATCACCCGCCATTATAGTCCCTCAGGCTATTTGGGCGCAAGAAACGGAGTGGAGAGGTAGGGGAGGGGCGGCGATGGGGTGATCTGATCATAAGGGGCACAACTGTTCCAGCGAAGTAGTGTATTTCAGTGATATGGACGGCAGTACTGCAGCATCACCTTGCTTGTGGTACTAGAGAGCGTAAATTTGAGAAAAGGTGACGGTGACACCATTTCCACATATTAGTATTTAAATTTACAGAATTGTACAGGTTCTAAGTACAAACTTCCTGGAAAGGGAGATTTAAAAAGATTAGCCTTCGCATTGATCATTGAACACGCTCGGCACAAAACGCACAGGCCAGATAACCAGGAACATCACGCCAGAAAAGGACCGGTGAAACCAGCGGGCTCGGGCAGACCAGCACCGAGAGACAAACCTTGGACTAATTTGCGACGCATTCAACTGCTGGGTTATAGCATCGTGAATCTCAAACGCAGATTGGTCGCGGGTGGACTTGGTAATCCGGCCGGCTGTGGGATTCGAACGCAGGATCTTACGATCAAGAGTTGCAGGCTAAGCTACCGCGACACCACCGATATCAAAAGGGACAGCCCAACCGGGAGGCACACCGCCGCCATTAGAACTGACGAGAGGTGCATCACCGTCAGAATTTACGAGGAGATACATCGCTATCAGAACTGGCAGGGGTTCCTCACCGTCAAAACTTACAGCGGGTACATCATTATCAAAACTTACAGGGAGGTAAATCATTATCAGAACTTACAGGGAGGTACATCATTATCAAAACTGGCAGGGGTTGCATCACCACCAGAACTGACCCGGGGTCGCATCACCACCCGAACTGACCAGGAGCTACATCACAGGAACTGACCCGGGGTCGCATCACCACCCGAACTGACCAGGAGCTACATCACCGCCAGAACTGACCAGGAGCTACATCACAGCCAGAACTGACCAGGAGCTACATCACCGCCAGAACTGACCAGGAGCTACATCACCGCCAGAACTGACCAGGAGCTACATCACCGCCAGAACTGACCAGGGCTACATCACCGCCAGAACTGACCAGGAGCTACATCACCGCCAGAACTGACCAGGAGCTACATCACCGCCAGAACTGACCAGGAGCTACATCACCGCCAGAACTGACCAGGAGCTACATCACCGCCAGAACTGACCAGGAGCTACATCACCGCCAGAACTGACCAGGAGCTACATCACCGCCAGAACTGACCAGGAGCTACATCACCGCCAGAACTGACCAGGAGCTACATCACCGCCAGAACTGACCAGGAGCTACATCACCGCCAGAACTGACCAGGAGCTACATCACCGCCAGAACTGACCAGGAGCTACATCACCGCCAGAACTGACCAGGAGCTACATCACCGCCAGAACTGACCAGGAGCTACATCACCGCCAGAACTGACCAGGAGCTACATCACAGCCAGAACTGACCAGGAGCTACATCACCGCCAGAACTGACCAGGAGCTACATCACCGCCAGAACTGACCAGGAGCTACATCACCACCAGAACTGACCAGGAGCTACATCACCGCCAGAACTGACCAGGAGCTACATCACCGCCAGAACTGACCAGGAGCTACATCACCGCCAGAACTGACCAGGAGCTACATCACCGCCAGAACTGACCAGGAGCTACGTCACCACCAGACTGACCAGGAGCTACGTCACCGCCAGAACTGACCAGGAGCTACATCACAGCCAGAACTGACCAGGAGCTACATCACAGCCAGAACTGACCAGGAGCTACGTCACCGCCAGACTGACCAGGAGCTACGTCACCGCCAGAACTGACCAGGAGCTACGTCACCGCCAGCACTGACCAGGAGCTACATCACCGCCAGAACTGACCAGGAGCTACATCACAGCCAGAACTGACCAGGAGCTACATCACCGCCAGAACTGACCAGGAGCTACATCACCGCCAGAACTGACCAGGAGCTACATCACCGCCAGAACTGACCAGGAGCTACATCACCAGCCAGAACTGACCAGGAGCTACATCACCGCCAGAACTGACCAGGAGCTACATCACCGCCAGAACTGACCAGGAGCTACATCACCGCCAGAACTGACCAGGAGCTACATCACCGCCAGAACTGACCAGGAGCTACATCACCGCCAGAACTGACCAGGAGCTACATCACCGCCAGAACTGACCAGGAGCTACATCACCGCCAGAACTGACCAGGAGCTACATCACCGCCAGAACTGACCAGGAGCTACATCACCGCCAGAACTGACCAGGAGCTACATCACCGCCAGAACTGACCAGGAGCTACATCACCGCCAGAACTGACCAGGAGCTACATCACCGCCAGAACTGACCAGGAGCTACATCACCGCCAGAACTGACCAGGAGCTACATCACCGCCAGAACTGACCAGGAGCTACATCACCGCCAGAACTGACCAGGAGCTACATCACCGCCAGAACTGACCAGGAGCTACATCACCGCCAGAACTGACCAGGAGCTACATCACCGCCAGAACTGACCAGGAGCTACATCACCGCCAGAACTGACCAGGAGCTACATCACCGCCAGAACTGACCAGGAGCTACATCACCGCCAGAACTGACCAGGAGCTACATCACCGCCAGAACTGACCAGGAGCTACATCACCGCCAGAACTGACCAGGAGCTACATCACCGCCAGAACTGACCAGGAGCTCATCCCAAACTACATCACCGCCAGAACTGACCAGGAGCTACATCACCGCCAGAACTGACCAGGAGCTACATCACCGCCAGAACTGACCAGGAGCTACATCACCGCCAGAACTGACCAGGAGCTACATCACCGCCAGAACTGACCAGGAGCTACATCACCGCCAGAACTGACCAGGAGCTACATCACCGCCAGCACTGACCCGGGGTGAAGCGGCGGCCATCGTCCGTCACCATGTCCACGCCGCTGAAGAGGTTTTCGGCGAACTCCTGCACACTGTCCGACTCTGGGAATTTGCCGCTGATGCCGCTTATGACGACATCGTCCGCCAGTGACGACAGCCGCACCCGAGCCTGACGTCAGACGAACATGGTGACGTCAGACAAACATGATGACGTCAGTTACACCCTAGTGAGACCCTGGCGATGTGATGAACATGGTGACGTCAGACAAACATGATGACGTCACTCACACCGGAGCCAGACCCTGGTGACGTCAGCCACACCAGAGCCGGACCATGGTGACCTCAGACGAACATGATGACGTCAGTCACACCGGAGCCAGCCCCTGGTGACGTCATACGAACATGATGACGTCAGTCACACCGGAGCCAGACCCTGGTGACGTCAGTCACACCAGAGCCGGACCATGGAGACGACAGACAAACATAGTGATGTCAGACGTGGCGGAAGCGACCGTAAAAGAAAGAGCACCAGCAAAGTTGTCGTGACCTTGTGCGAAGTTGGCGTTGCGAAAATATATATTTCGCTCTGCAAAGTGAAGCAACTTTGCTGTGAACTTTTGATATTTGGAATGCAAACTTTTAGACTTCAAAAATTCTGAAAACATTTTCACTATACGTTGAAATACGACCAGCGCCCTCCAGTAATTTTGATCGGCAGGACAACTTGGGTTACATTCTTCCGACTGATAATTTGGGCAGTACACTTGCCAGTTATTCAGTTCCTTTAGATAGTGCTTCAGCGAATGTCAACTAACGACTATTGGTCGACTTGAACGTTGCGAAGAGTACTAATAAACACTGGTGATGCACCAACATTACGTTCTCCACTGATGTAGGTGCGAGGTGAACGACGCGAACCAAAACGACATCTTCCACCCGCCACCCGAGGATGGAACATCATCCAAACATAAGCATCACATTTCATCGAAGGATGGCACGTCATCAAAGCATGGGCATCGCACTGGAGGTAGACCCGTGATGTCCAGCGACAATGGGGTCATTCACTTGCGCATGCAATGGGATCATTTATAATGCATACTCCTGGGTGAGGATCGATGTCTTCCAGGGCATATTCAAATTCATTTTCACTTAGCAAACCCAGAAACAAAATATGCACATAAATCAATAATTTTGTCGGCATCGACAAATTAGCCATACAAATCAACACCTTTGTGGTACACTGGGTACCGCCCCGCATTCCAGCCAGGTGTGTGTTCGACATTACAATTATGAAATGTGCGATTCCTAGGTCCCACCGAAAAGTCGCAGAATCTCTGTTTCCCAACACTGGTACCAATCTTCATCAGATGTACTCACCAGAGGATAGAGTTGGGTCATCACCAGGTGTACTCAGCTGTGGATAGAGCTGAGTCACCAATTTAACCACCTGAGGCTAGAGCTGGGTCACCGTCAGGGTTACCCACCCGAGGACAGAGCTGGGTCACTACCAGGTATACTCACCTGTGGACAGAGCTGGGTCACCACCAGCAGTACTCACCTGAGGTCAGAGCTGGGTCACCACTAAGTGCACTTACCACAGGTCCACAGGACAGGTCCGTAGTGAGCACCGGCTCGCCGATGATTGGAAGACAGTCTGGAAACTGCGCTGGCATCCTGGTCAACTGTAAATAAAGGTCAGCGTGTCAACCGTCAACAGAGGTCAGCACGTGTCAACTGTCAACAGAGATCAGTACGTGTCAACCGTAAACAAATGTCAGTACGTGTCAACCGTCAACAGAGGTCAGTACGTGTCAACCGTCAACAGAGGTCAGTACGTGTCAACCGTCAACAGAGGTCAGTACGTGTCAACCGTCAACAGAGGCCAGTACGTGTCTACTGTCAACAGAGGTCGTTAACAGAGGTCAGTACGTGTCAACCGTTAACAGAGGTCAGTACGTGTCTACTGTCAACAGAGGTCGTTAACAGAGGTCAGTACGTGTCAACCGTTAACAGAGGTCAGTACGTGTCTATTGTCAACAGAGGTCAGTACGTGTCAACCGTCAACAGAGGTCAGTACGTGTCAACCGTTAACAGAGGTCAGTACGTGTCAACCGCTAACAGAGGTCAGTACGTGTCTACTGTCAACAGAGGTCGTTAACAGAGGTCAGTACGTGTCAACCGTCAACAGAGGTCAGTACGTGTCAACCGTTAATAGAGGTCAGTACGTGTCAACCGTCAACAGAGGTCAGTACGTGTCAACGTCAACAGAGGTCAGTACGTGTCAACCGTGGTACGTGTCAACCTCAACACGTGTACGTAGTACGTTCGTCAACAGAGGCCAGTACGTGTCTACTGTCAACAGAGGCCAGTACGTGTCTACTGTCAACAGAGGCCAGTACGTGTCTACTGTCAACGAGGCCAGACGTGTGTTAAAGGCAGTATGTGTCTATTGTCAACAAATCAGTACGTGTAAATAAAGGGTAGTACGTGTCAACCGTCAACAGAGGTCAGTATATGTCAACCGTCAACAGAGGCCAGTACGTGTACTGTACAACAGAGGTCAGTACGTGTCAACTGTCAACAGAGGTCAGTACGTGTCAACCGTTAACAGAGGTCAGTACGTGTCAACCGTCAACAGAGGTCAGTACGTGTCAACTGTCAACAGAGGTCAGTACGTGTACCATGTCAACAGAGGTCAGTACGTGTCAACCGTCAACAGAGGTCAGTACGTGTCAACAGGGTGTTAACAGAGGTCAGTACGTGTCAACCGTTAACAGAGGTCAGTACGTGTCTACTGTCAACAGAGGTCGTTAACAGAGGTCAGTACGTGTCAACCGTCAACAGAGGTCAGTACGTGTCAACCGTCAACAGAGGTCAGTACGTGTCAACCGTTAACAGAGGTCAGTACGTGTCAACCGTTAACAGAGGTCAGTACGTGTCAACCGTCAACAGAGGTCAGTACGTGTCAACCGTCAACAGAGGTCAGTACGTGTCAACCGTCAACAGAGGTCAGTACGTGTCAACCGTCAACAGAGGTCAGTACGTGTCAGCCGTTTACAGAGGTCAGTACGTGTCAACCGTCAACAGAGGTCAGTACGTATCTACTGTCAACAGAGGCCAGTATGTGTCTACTGTCAACAGAGGCCAGTACGTTTCTACTGTCAACAGAGGCCAGTACGTGTCCACTGTCAACAGAGGCCAGTACGTGACTATTGTCAACAGAGGCCAGTATGTGTCTATTGTCAACAGAGATCAGTACGTGTCAAACGTCAACAGAGGTCAGTACGTGTCAACCGTCAACAGAGGTCAGTATATGTCAACCGTCAACAGAGGCCAGTACGTGACTACTGTCAACAGAGGTCAGTACGTGTCTACTGTCAACAGAGGTCAGTACGTGTCCACTGTCAACAGAGGTCAGTACGTGTCTACTGTAAACAGAGGCCACTACGTGTCAACCGTCAACAGAGGGCAGTACGTGACTATTGACAACAGGAGGGGGTGGAATCCGCCCCCTCCAGTGCGCGTAATTTTGAGAGCACCTCCAAGGCGCGTGTTAAGTGACACGTTGAGCGGTACGTTGAGCGGTACATTAAGCTCCTCAGATTTCCCTCCCAAAATGAACCCAGAATATGTAGGATGTACGATAAGACTAGGGTTACATATATTTTGAGCAGGACGTCCAGAAACATACTCCGTCCCAAATTCCAGACATGTTCTTCAGAACTATTATCCGTGAAAGACACATTCAAATAACAAAACAAAGCGCGTTCAATTTACGTTTAGAACAGCTTTACGGATTGCGGTAAGTCAAAAGTGCCAGATGATGCCAAATGGATCTATTTTTGTGCTCTCTAAATTTTCTGTAACAACTGAGATGACTGAACTGTGTTTTGAAGGAACCTGAACAAATTAAGAACCTTCGAAATGATGTGAAGATGCAAAAGAACACGTGTGGACGTTGCCGCGAAGTTGCAGGCCAAACCAGGTAGCTTGCTTCGAAGGGAAAGATTGTGGATTCGAAGATTGGCTGGCGACTAAATTTTGGAAGTTTAATCTCGCCCTTTATCAGGCAGGTCTTCGGCCAGAACAGACAGGTGATGTAGGCTATTGATAATCCAGTCAGATCCTCGCACCCGGTCTCGGGTGTGTTGATAGAAACACCCCTCTAATATCCAAACTAGGCGTCGCGCGAAAACGAAAGAGGTGCCATCGGAAAGCGCTCGATGAGTAGGGTTCGACCCCCCCCAATAAAAATTCCCCAAAAAGTGACGTCACTTGGGGGCATACAATTTTACGACTTGCATCATGTTTTTGGCTCTCGGGAGTTCATTTGGGGGATATTTGAAAAAGCAAAAATTATTTGGGATCGGAAAAGGATAGCTAAATCGACCAGGACCATACAATTTCTTTTTGCTCACCCAAAAACTTTTGATTGAAAAATTTTGAGCTTTCAACTTTTCTATCATTTTATGCTTGTAGTGCGTAGAGCGGACCGAAAGAACGTGTTGCTTGAAGTCAATTTGCATTAATAAAAATTCTTACTTTAGCCAGAATCTTCTATTTGAACTCTAATAGGCAAATATACAAAACTAATAAGTGATCAAAAGCGGAACAAAATGAGAAACTCCTCTCGTACGTCGTGTTGCATCCCTAAAGACAAGGAAACGCTCAAAGTTTCATTAAAATATTTGTATCCGTTAAAGCATGACTGGTTGAACTTTTTTTGGAGGTGACCTCATTGGACCTGGACTAACTCGTTGATCCTAGATGACCGGACGTCAAAGGTTTGACACAGCATGCCAAATTGATGTTTGGAAAAAGCATGTCAAATTTGGGTGCGCTGTCCGCGCCGTTCTTTCACTATCCGCGAAAAACCTCATGGGGCTGTTGAAGCCCCCTCCACCGAGACGGCGCGGGTTTATTAAGGCACTCGACTTACTCTCTAACCTGATCGATCTATTCACTAGCTGACCTGTTCTGAAGGAAATCCACTTCGCTGTTCCAGGCCAAAAAGCGATTCGTTGCTAAATCCTGCGGAAGCGGTCGGGTGGCATCGTGCCGAGTCATAGCTTAACCACTAACCACTAAGCTTATTAGGAATGGTGATGGTTATTCGCGTCAAGACGCGCTGCCAATCTCACTGATCAGTCGCTGGCGAATAGTGGCGACAGCCGGGACTGAAACCCACAGCCTCTCGGTCGAGAGACGGACTCCTAATCCCTGGGCTGCTCCGTAATACATGATCTCAATTGTCAGAGGTACTGATCGGTCCTGCATCCAAATGGCGGATCTAGCCCACCGGTTTGGGAGGGGGCCAACTTCAGATCTTGTCGTCCGCGCCCCCCCCCCCCCCCCAATGGCGTGCCTAGGATTTGCATGAGTGGTCTCGGATGGATCTGGAGGGTACCCATCCTGCCATTATGTTTGGTTTAACGCGCCCTGGAGGGGGGGGGGGGGCGAAATCCGCCCAACCATCCGGTTTTTCGTTGATAACTCTAGATTCTACCAGCCGATATACACCATTGTTTGCGTACCTGCTTAAAAATGACCAGCGCGTTGTTTAACATGCGCCCTGGAGGGGGCGCGGGCGAAATCCACCCACCCCTCCGGTTTTTCGTAGATAACTCCAGATTTTACCGGCCGATATACGCCATAATTTGTGTACCTGCGAATAAATGACCGGCACGTTGCTTAAAGTAAGAAAAATGGAAATCGACCGAGTTAGGTGGCCAAAGTCAAAAGAAATTTCAGCGCCAGATCACAAATATCGGCGTTGATGCGCTTCCCGTATATTGGCAAAAAGGAAGTGTTCTTGGCAAAACTAGCGACTCGTTTGATGTACATTGTCATGCTATATTGTTTCAGTCATGTCAAGTCACCGAGGTCAAGTCAGGTCAAGTTCATGACAGGTTAACACACGCCCTGGAGGGGGACGGCGAAATCCGCCAACCCCTACGATTTTTCGCACATGACTCCATATTGTACTGGCCGATATACGCCAATTTTTGCGTACTTGCTTAGAAATGACCGTCACATTGCTTAAAGCAAGTAAAATTAAAATCGCCCGGACATTTTTTTTGAAGTTAGGGTCTGGTAAAGTAAAGACAATTCGCAGTGCCAGAACACAAAAATCGGCGCTGATGCGCTTCCCGTATATTGGCAAAAGGGAAATGTTCTTGACAACACCAGCGAATTGTTTGATGCATATTGTTGTGTTATATAATTTAAAAGTTATGTTAGGTCGCCGAGGTCAAGTCAGGTCAAGTTCATGACAGGCTAATGGAACCAAACTTGGTCAACTGGAATGTTATCATAAATGCAAATGACTGCCATGCGATTGATGTCACTTCACATGTTACCCCCTACACATCCAGAAATCTACTGTTTGTCATTGTGCACCTAAAAGTTTCCATAGTTTATTCAAGTACTTGACTCATTTTTTACGAAGCAGATTGCGCCCAGCCGACCAACGGAGCAGTCGGGCGGGTGGCCCGGTTCCGGTAACTGGAGCAGGTAATGACCTGATAAACTGCTGCTATACAGGTGACCTGAGGTCAAATTCTGGGTCTGGCATTTGTATTGCATAATTTGTAATGTCCAAAACATCACTAATGCCCATTTTGAAGCATTTAAGCACGATCACAGCGATCCATGACAATGACAAGCCAAGCCACGCAAAATCACAAACTTTTGATATTTTGAACTCATTTGAACTTGAAGATATTGACCTAAGGTCACTAAATATATACATAATAGACTGCATTATCGTACCCATCCACCCCGCGAATGTTGTTGCTCCAGCTTTAACAGGAGCAGAGATCGTGGGGGGGGGGAATCCGTGCCCTCTCCAGTGCGCGTAATTTTCAGAGGCCCTCCAGGGCGCGTCTTAATAGAAGTGTTGGATCCCAGCACGCACAGGCTGCACTCGGGCAGAGTTCTGGTGCAGGCTTAAGATCGAGACAGGGGAGGTTGGATGGAGAAGCGACCCCTTCAGAAGGTTGAGATGGAGAATCCAGACTGAAAATAAGGACAGACATATACTTCAATATGCACCTTTTTGTCCACAACATTATATTTCTAGACATCTTAGTTCAAGCAATCCCCTTGCCACGACAAGAACAACACATTTTTTGCATCTATCAAAATACCCCATTTGATCATCAATCCATGATTATATCTCTAATGGGAGGTTAGGCTATGTTAGGTACTGTTGCATTTTTATTTTATTTTTTAGACATTGCTTTTTCATCAAACTGAAAGAATCTTTTTGGTGATATTTTGCTCACAAACGTAAGTAAACAATTGCAAAGTAAACGAAGTAAAGAAAAGTAAACACTTGAAAAGTAAACAATTGCACAGAACGATTGGTCCTAATCGGTGTTTGTCACATTCATAACCATTGCATTGGAATGGTGTATTCCAAGGCTTCATAAAACGCCTTCAAACATGAATTTACTACCTAACCTTCCATGTCAGAATTGGTTGAAAGGAACTTTATTTTGGATCTAAAAAAGCAAATATAAATGGAACTAAATCTAGCTTATCATAATCTGTTCTTGCAGAAAACAAATTGATTCGGAAGATTTATTTGAAAAAGTTTGAGGAAAAAAAATCAACTAAAAAGAAAAACCTAACATAACCTAATCTAACCAATCTGAAAGAAACCTAGCCCTCTATGTTTGTTTCATGGAAGTAAAATGTGCAAAACTTGTTTTGTGGATACCTTAAAGTGCAATAATACTCAAAACATAAGGCAAAACACAAGATTCTAGGAAGGTACCTCTGTACCTTCCTAGGTATGTACAAGTAATAGGCAAAGATTGTTTGGTGTTATCAGATAGGAAACTTTTTCAGAACAAAAGGTGATGAAGGTTACCAAAAGCCATTCGATTTTCATCGAACAGACTTCAAAGAAAATACTAACCTATCAACAGAGTATTTCCTCGTTGAGCATGATCATCCAAATCAGCATCCAAGTGTATAGTGGTAGTACCTCTGTGGTAAACTTGCAGTGTAAGGTAATTTTTAAGTTCTTGGATTTTATTTGTCTGATGCAATGCTTATAAATGTTGTCAACATGATGCAATCACTCATTTCCTCTGCAAGTGCATGCTTTTTTTCAGTTGGAACGCAAAGTAACACCAAAAAATGGCTTGGAGTTGGGTAGGATAGCAGTGATGTTCCAAGTAACACAAAAATGCAGCCTAACTTAACCCAACCTAGCCTAACCTGCCATGCAAGAAAACAATTTTTCTTTTAAATTGAAAATTTTCGAGCAACTTTTTGCATCAAAAGATTAAACTTGAAAAACATAAAACATAACCTCTCCTAACCTGGACTAACCGGGGCGGTGATGGCCGAGTGGTTAAGGTGTCGGGCTATGGGTATCAAAGGCTCCGGCTTCGGCACTAGCGCCGCCCAAAACATTTCCCAATCCCGCGGCCACCGGCGAGCAGTGTGGGCGACACCATTAGCCGTGAATGTGCATGAAGTGCGTCGTGAACCACCGAATGAGAAAAAAAAAACAACCTAGCCTGACCAATTTTTGAAAGATCAGCTGTTCGGAAAAATATCCCCAAAAAGTGTTTGTAATAATTGTTCCAACCCCGCGCCGTCCCGGGGTATCGTTGACGACACCCCCTAAGGCCTTTCTTTCCCTCCGCAGAGTGAAAGGCGCGCGATAGAGCGCCAAAATTTGGCATACCTTTTCTCCCATCAATTTGGTATGTTGTGTCAATATTTTTAAGTCAGGTAATCTAAGGTCAACGAGTTAGTCAAGGTCAAGCGAGGTCACCTCCAAAAAAGTTCAGCCAGTCGTCACACTTTAACTGATACATATTTCAATGAAACTTTCAGCGTTTCCGTAGCTTTGGGGATGCAACAAGACACCAAATGGTTTTTCCTTTTTTGAGTACTTACTAGTCTTGTGAATTTGTCCATTAGAGTTAAAATCGAAGATTCCGGTTAAAGTAAGCATTTTTTAGTGGGGCAAGTTGACTTCGAACAACATATGTCGGTTCGCTCTATCCATTAGGAAAGGAAAATTAAAGAAAACTTGAACTGAAAATTGTGAAATACGATTTTTCGATGGTCAAAAATTACATGGTCCTGGTAGAGTTCACGGTTCTTCCTCTGCAGGAATGAAGTTGGTGGACGCCCTCGACTAGTCATGGAGGCAACTCTGCTAACTTAATGTGGAGTGCTAGAATGAGTGGACTCTATGGGGCAGGTGTCATGTCACAAATGCTGCCGAAACTTAACATGGGCATTTATTGACACCTATTGGGAAAACAAGCGGCATAAAAAAGTTATTTCCAACACCGACTATATGATGAGTGGAGGATATGCATGTGATCCTCCACTCATGAGCGATAGCAGGAACGCATACAGGGAGAGGTGAAAGGAGCACTGGGGGCATGCGTCCCTCCCCATGGAATGGTGGCACCACTCTGATCGGGAGAAGACACACCCCGTTTCAAGGAAGGCTTCAGTGCACACCCTCCGCTCAACGGATGTCTCACCGACCCTCCCCCTCCACACACACACACAAACAGAGTGAAGCTAGCACCTTAGCCTCGAGAAGTCACCTTAGCCCAGAGAGGAAAAGTGTGCCCGTGAAAATATCTTGTTCCGCCACTGAACGAAAGCTCAAGGAACTCGCAACTGGCATCTAGCGGACTATTCTCACCCGATCTAATTGAACAAACAAAATGCGCATAATATTACTGAATGTTGAACACTTATAGATAAAGCGGTCAGGCTGTTCTTCGTAGACTTTGAGGAGAGCTGATATCTGCAGAGTATGCGAAATTCTTGGCAAAGGCACCTTTTCAGTCGCATGTGCATATTTATCCTTTTTTTCAGACGAATTGCCCACCTGAAACGGAAGCCAGCTGGCCGGAGGCACCTGTGAAGCCAGGCGGCCGGAGGCACCTGTGATTGTGGAACTGATTGATTGAATATTTAGGCTTAGGGCGCCTCAACTGCTACTGGTTATGTGGCATCGATTGATTGTGGAAGTGGAGGAAATAGATACACAGCTATAAACAAAACCACCAACGTGGCAACGTGGCAACGTGGCAATGTGGCAACGTGGCCCGAGCTCGGCATCACGAAGGTCTCAAGTTGGCGCCGAAATGATGCCATCATAGACGGAGCTTTACTGAAATTGCCGGTTGGCTGGTTATTGGCTTCACGCTGCGGCAATAGTCATAAAGAGTCGACAATCTCTCACGCCGATTGATCGCGGCCGAAGAGTAGCGCCATGTGGGACTCGAACCCATAACTTTCCGCTTGGGAGACGGGCACCTTAGCCCTAGATGATTCGCCCCTCTCCACAGAAATTGTTGGGTAGGTCCAGCGAGGCTAGTTTTCACTGAGATCACGCAAGAGGACCCGACTGGCCGGGCATCACGTAACCACATTCTCGGCAGAAGCTCGTGACGACACGTGCGGTCGAGTCAGGTTTGGAAAGCGCCAAGAACCGTGCCCGCACCGACGACAGACTATTGCACGCACCATTCCTTTGCGCCTGCAACAAGCAGGCATGTGGTGGCCCCGGCTGCGCCGCGATGCGTTGCGCAGACACAACGGCCATGATCACAGGCGAACAACTGGAGCACCTCAGTCTCCTCATAGTTCCTGTCAAACTAGTTATCAAATCATTATTGGCTTTGACACCAGACCAGTGGCATGGATTTTGGCTCACCTGGACCGAAAATACACTGCACTCCTAAGGTCAGAGGTCACCTTCAGTGGGTAACCGGAACGATAAAACGTTCAATGTTCCTTCGAGGTTTCGAAATTGGTGGGAAAAAATTCCGCTCATTTCCAAAGTAGGACAGGAACATCGAAAACAATTTCCATTCATCGAACGACCTGACGGATAAGTGGATCTTCGAAGAAAAAATGTGTGTGCGTGTGTGTAACACATAATAAATAATATATATATATATATATATATATATATATATACGAGGGCAGCTCTTGCTGATTTGAACGCAAACGTTCCACCTATGGGAGAGGACAGCTCAGTAATTTGGGCTGGATCCGTCGAATGCCATCGCTATCGCATTCAAAGGGTACAGTTTTTTTCTGGGGCTGGCTCACAAGGAAACGGGCTGTCATTATCTGAAGTATGAGCACCTGCTGGAATTTTATCATATCCAGCCTCGAAATGTGGAATGCGTGCAGTGCGAAATGTAACCTGTGCCCTGTGTTCGAAGGATCCATCGCTTCACCTCACTTTTTATATCTGCTCATGTGCCGTTCAAAACCTGCAGGAATGTTCAGGCAGCACCTCTCTAGGTGTCGTCTGACAGGGTAAATAGCGGCGCAGCTGGTATCTTTGTCCGCGCTCCTCGCAGTGTAAACGACTTCGTGTTATCACCAACGACCCGCCGTTGGTGGTATCTGTGATCAAACAGGCCGAGCGAGGCGACAGGTCGCCACTGGTACGCCGACTTTGAGAGCCAATCTCTGAGATCGCGTACGCCTCGCAAACGTGTTTCGCATTGTCATTCATGCCACTTGTGCCACTTATGTGTTAGCGCAGGTGCACTTTGATACTTCACCTATAACTGGGCAATACCCAGTTGGTGGTTCATAAACAATCCACGATACACCTGCTATCAATATGTTTGGGTCCTGAGTTGAGATTTTTGGCATTCAGAACATCATCCACTCCAAAAACAATCCACTCATCTTTCTCATTTGAAGTTATATGGTGCTATTAGATAATGCACTGGTCTGTGATCCAATGACCAAGACGCAGTGGAAAGGGCAAATTGACATACTGGCGTGACAGGTGTGAAGATATATCCTCTCAGTACCAAATTGCTCTGAAAATTTTCCTTCAAATCTAGAATAAAAAGAAATAATTCCAACCCTGTCACGGTTATGATAACCAAGGCACACTATTTCCAGTTACTTGCCATGACGGCATTAGTCACGGGAGCTACTTCACACCGCAATAGACGACGGCTGTCACCACGTTCGGCAAGCAAGCGGCTCATCACAAGGAGCAGGAACATTTCTTTTTTGTTTCAGCTAGAGCTAAAGCGGCGGTGAAGAAGAAAAATCCAGATGAGATCCGAACCCCAGAGGGCCCATCGGTGGCCGTGCCCATGTAATCCCGACATGTTATCCGCACCCATGTAATCCCGACATGGTAGCCGCCCCCCACAGACGTCCGGCGCCCCGCCCTTTCTCTCCCACAACAGGTCGATATACGCCCGCGGTGACTTATCACATCTATATTCACTGAAAATTAGCCCGTGAAGAAACATCAGACAGCATGCATTAGCTCGACATGGGAGGAAGGCAAAACAAAAACAATGAGCAAGTCACTGACCAGGTATGAGTGTGGTTTGCGATGTTGCACTTGTTGCGATATCTTCTGCAGTCACCGGGTCTCTATCTTCTGTGAAGATATATCCTCTTCTGTTCTGAGCCGTCCGATGACTCCCCCAACGTTGCAAACCGCCTCTGCCAGCGAGACTGAAGCTCACCTGCAGCACGAGCCGGGCGCAAACCGCAAACGTCGCGCTGCGCCGTGTTTCGCCAGAGGTTAATGGTGAAATAACCCGCCGCTGCGCGTCGTCTGCTGCTCTGGCCACCGGCCACCGACCAATGGGCGCTCGGCGTGACGAGTCGGCGGCCAATCACAGCGCTCGGCCGGTCGCGCCACCGCGCGTATTCGAAGCGGCTGAGTGGGTCGATCCAATTACCACGTGAGGGTGGGCTTCCGTGCTGGCGATTCTGACCGTCGTCGCCCGACAACTGTACCCAGTGTACCCGCTGTGGCAGGGGCATTATGGGTCATGCTGTGTGCAGCACATATGGCGAAAAATGCATGCTGCGAAGATGCAATAGCTGGGAAGAAAACGAGGGAGTGATATTTGTTCATATGTGGTGAAAAACTAGTGTGATGCTGAGGTGAACTTGCATGGGGAGATCGGCTGTAAACTGTGGGTCAGTTAGTGACCGATGCACATTGGTTGATTAGGTTATGTCACGGGAACATTTCTTCCTCATGTCATGTCAAAACATGGTTCGGTTAACCTATTACGACTATAATGAAAAAAAAAATAAAACAGCGCTTTCCGCAAACTTGGAAGATTCGGTTCTTCCGGGAGAGGTAGTAGTTGCAGGCGATATCTCTGAAAATGATCCGTTCATTGCACAAGACCAACCCCAGGACTTCCATTATTGGGACGCTACCCGAACAACAGTGCACCCGTTTGTTGCATGTTGTGGTAACAACCACAGTATGTTTTCCATGCTTCTGCCTCATTCTTTATTTGAGTGTCAACTCGGACATGTACACCTTTTCACTCTTTGGGCTATTTTCCTCTCGAACTTTCCACCGAGTCCCCTGACTTTTGCATTCGCCTTTATCATTATTTTCACCATTCACTTTCACAGAAATGCGCATTGTCACAAGAAACTGATCGCCATTTTTCGCGAGAAGATCGAACCATAAGTTGCCAAGATGTGACATCTTGGCATGATGTCACATCTTGGCAAGGGGGCACATATGGGCATGGTGGTCCATATGTGCCCCTCCCCTCCCAAGTAATTCATGCCCCAACTGATGCCTCCCATAATAGAGTGAACTTCACTTAACTTAATAACTGTTAATTATTGTTGCATTAAGTACAAAAACCATGGCTAAAAAATTAATGCGCCTGACGATTACACAGTGGGTAAAGAACAGCTTTTGCCACAGTGCAGCGCTTCCAAACCCATTACCATATTCACCTGGAATCGCCTCTGCCGTTTTGTGATAAATTCAACGTCACCCAATGCACACCAAGCGCATAACCGTCCCTACCGTTTAGCTGATGGATGATGATAG
The DNA here is from genome assembly GCA_034440575.1 of Imbricaverruca yamaguchii. Lineage (NCBI taxonomy): Eukaryota > Metazoa > Arthropoda > Thecostraca > Neoverrucidae > Imbricaverruca > Imbricaverruca yamaguchii. The sequence goes on from JAOTOL010001197.1 coordinate 351,314, forward strand.
AACATAGACTTTCGACGCCCAATGGGCTGCATGGACTAGGCGAGTAGCGCGATAGGAGCTTCATGACTACTTGCTGTATGCTCTAACATTGGAAACAATTGTAACACCTTGTATTATTTACCAACGCCAATTTTTCATACCGCGAATAATTACCAGCCCTGGCTTTAAATTTGATCTTTTGAAACAACAGGTGATATAAAATTAATGTTGCATTGCAATAGGCTGCAACAATCATAATTACAAATAGAGAACACTGCACGAGTCTACCCGAGACTTGGCGACCTTCGACATTCATAGGCCAGCTCATAATGCGAGATGGTTCACCCCAGGGTTCCGAACTAAACAAGTTCCACGCGTGCAAGTTGATGCTTTTGAAACATAACAGTTCATGTTCGCTTTGCAAGTATCTCATGCAGCTGCTTTAGCTGTACTTGCAATATCTCTGTAGTGTTCGTGATCGAGCAGTCTGGTGCAATTTGGTCGGTAAGTTGAAGCACTACGACTGATGAGATGTACAGTCAGATTCCTCCTTGCTTTGCTGTACATGAATGCACGCGGCGTTTTTAAACGTCTCGGTATCGTAGGTGATAATGGGTTTTTAAGTAAAATGTCTGATTCTTATGGAGTGTCAACGATAAAATTGGCATACATGTGCAGGTATTTCGCAAGTTGATAATCACCATGTGTACACTTTAATCGGCTGCTGCATGCATGCCATGCTGTACCCAAGGCTGGATTTCATTTAAATGCGAGTGGCGGTGCTTGACTTTCGTGGTGCGACCTTACATAGCTGTACTTTATTCGCATGTTTGCCACATTCGTGTGTGGCGACCCGCATGTACAGGTCAGCGGCAGAATACACCGTGAGCCAGTTGGTACGTGACGTGCGACACTGCTAGCCGATGCACGCTGCCAATGTGAAAGTGCACGGGCCTTCGAGGAACCGATCAAAACTTCATGGTGGTAAGTGCCCTGAGGCGAACACGTGACACCGTGCTGTGTAGAGCTCAAGCAATGCGCAATAATTGAGCTGGAGCAAAAGTGCAAACTGGAAGAAATGGTCCCATGGCAACACACCGGCTGACGTGTCAGGGTCATGTTTCAGGGGTAGGTTAGCGTTCCTCGATTTGTATATTTTCTGTATCAGCCACTGCTTCAGCTCATGCACATTTTTTTTTAAAGCAGCACCCTTGCTCAGTCGTCATTTTACTTCGGGATGGTCCGTATTTTCACATCCAGAAGAGCGCCTAGAAAACGTGTAGGTACCCTTTGGACGTTTCAGGTCTTACCCCAATGGACTACTTCGATGATGATTTGAAATTTGGAAAATTTCTAGATGACATAATTTGCCACATCTATTATGTGTGTACAAAGATATTGATGAGCAAGAATGATCAAGCAAACATTTTTCTTGTTCAATTTTCATTTCACCTAGATGCCTGATCAGAGAGCATATTTTCAGTTTCGTATTTTTCTTTTCATCACTCTATATATACGTATATATGCATTCACATTCAACATTAGATTGCATCTCGTATGGTTTACTTACGAAGAATAGCCTATGGTATGGTGTGCATATTCAATTGGTATTCAGATGAGGTTTTGACCATATTCCCCCTGGATCTAGATCCGTTATCGGCCGTGATCGGAAAGTAGTTCTATTTAAACAATGTGCGTTTCTCGAATGAAAGAAGGCACGCCAAATTTCAAAGCGGCAACGTAAGGGATTCACGAGTTACTTCAGAAAAATAGCATGGATCAAATCGTTTTCCTCGTACCGAGAGTGTAAACATTGGGGAGGGAGCCAAATCAAGCTGGGTGGAGCAAGTTCACGGTTTGAGAGAGAGGTGCGGTCTCCATAAACCATAGTAATCGACAGTTATAACCAAGGCTAAACACAATACAAAGCCTTTGGCAGTGTTTTAGATCAAATGACAGGGGTAGGTTTGATAATGTATATCTTATCGATACGAAACAATAAGGGATACATATTTGAAACTAAAAATAACGAAATGAAACGAAACGAAAAATTATCATGGCAGCTTTATACTCTATACCGCTTTGCTAAATATATTATGAATGTGTAAGTATGCATGCATTACCTGAAATGGGACATAGCAGATTGAAAAATAGCATTATTGTAAGACTTAAGATTATCGCTATATGTTTGAAAATTCCTGTTTCAAACTATTATAAATATATCCTAGCGAGATTTTCCGAACCAGTACATGAAGCATCTCTGGACCAGGAGCGTACTTGACGAAGCTCGACCAGCAAACCATGGCGACGCCAGGGGTGTGGGGGGGGGGGTGCGCACCCAATCGACGTACAGTTTAGCATTAAGCATACGATACAAATATGGAATTGCATGGAAGTATTCCGTCCGAAAACGATCAATTCCCCCTCCACCCGGTGGCGCCGCTGATAAAGGTGAGTCGAATATTCTGTTAAAAAAATACGTGCAACAGGACCAGTGAAATATATAAATCAGTTAGGAGATGCTTGAAATCCAATGAGAATTATTCAGTCAATTAAAACATTCGGCTTCCTGCAGAAGAAAAAAAAACACACAAACTGAAATTGAAATAAAACTTGTGTCGCTAAGGCTGGAAGAGTGGTGTAATCCAGTGCCACCAGTCAGCACATGAGCGCACTGAACACACGCATTCACGATCTACAAGCATCCTAACGTGAATTTGCAGGCAGCCTGACGACGTGGTAAACAGTCAACGACCGGCTGTGGTGGACTCGGCTGCCTACACCACGCCACACCACACCATACCACGCTACACCATACCACACCACACCACGCCACACCACACCATGCTACACCATACCACACCACACCACGCCACACCACACCATGCTACACCATACCACACCACACCACGCCACACCACACCACGCTACACCATACCACACCACACCACGCCACACCACACCACGCTACACCATACCACACCACACCACGCCACACCACACCACGCTACACCATACCACACCACACCACGCCACACCACACCATGCTACACCATACCACACCACACCATGCTACACCATACCACACCACACCACGCTACACCACACCACGCTACACCATACCACACCACACCACGCTACACCATACCACACCACACCATGCTACACCATACCACACCACACCACGCTACACCATACCACGCTACACCATACCACACCACACCACACCACACCACACCATGCTACATCATACCACACCACACCATGCTACACCATACCATGCTACACCATACCACACCACACCACACCACACCACACCATGCTACACCATACCACACCACAACATGCTACACCATACCACACCACACCACGCTACACCATACCACACCACACCACGCCACACCACACCATGCTACACCATACCACACCATACCACGCTACACCATACCACACCACACCACGCTACACCATACCACGCTACACCATACCACACCACACCACGCCACACCACACCATGCTACACCATACCACACCACACCACGCCACACCACACCACGCTACACCATACCACACCACACCACGCCACACCACACCACGCTACACCATACCACACCACACCACACCACACCACACCACGCTACACCATACCACACCACACCACGCCACACCACACCATGCTACACCATACCACACCACACCATGCTACACCATACCACACCACACCACGCTACACCACACCACGCTACACCATACCACACCACACCACGCTACACCATACCACACCACACCATGCTACACCATACCACACCACACCATGCTACACCATACCACGCTACACCATACCACGCTACACCATACCACACCACACCATGCTACACCATACCACACCACAACATGCTACACCATACCACACCACACCACGCTACACCATACCACACCACACCACGCTACACCACACCACGCTACACCATACCACACCACACCACGCTACACCATACCACACCACACCATGCTACACCATACCACACCACACCATGCTACACCATACCACGCTACACCATACCACACCACACCACACCACACCACACCATGCTACATCATACCACACCACACCATGCTACACCATACCATGCTACACCATACCACACCACACCGCACCACACCACACCATGCTACACCACACCACACCACACCATGCTACACCATACCACACCACACCATGCTACACCATACCACACCACACCACGCCACACCACACCATGCTACACCATACCACACCATACCACGCTACACCATACCACACCACACCACGCTACACCATACCACGCTACACCATACCACACCACACCACGCCACACCACACCATGCTACACCATACCACACCACACCACGCCACACCACACCATGCTACACCATACCACACCACACCACGCCACACCACACCATGCTACACCATACCACACCACACCACGCCACACCACACCATGCTACACCATACCACACCACACCACGCCACACCACACCATGCTACACCATACCACACCACACCACGCCACACCACACCACGCTACACCATACCACACCACACCACGCCACACCACACCACGCTACACCATACCACACCACACCACGCCACACCACACCACGCTACACCATACCACACCACACCACGCTACACCACACCATGCTACACCATACCACACCACACCATGCTACACCATACCACACCACACCACGCTACACCACACCACGCTACACCATACCACACCACACCACGCTACACCATACCACACCACACCATGCTACACCATACCACACCACACCATGCTACACCATACCACGCTACACCATACCACGCTACACCATACCACACCACACCATGCTACACCATACCACACCACAACATGCTACACCATACCACACCACACCACGCTACACCATACCACGCTACACCATACCACACCACACCACACCACACCACACCATGCTACATCATACCACACCACACCATGCTACACCATACCATGCTACACCATACCACACCACACCACACCACACCACACCATGCTACACCACACCACACCACACCATGCTACACCATACCACACCACACCATGCTACACCATACCACACCACACCACACCACACCACACCATGCTACACCATACCACACCATACCACGCTACACCATACCACACCACACCACGCTACACCATACCACGCTACACCATACCACACCACACCACGCCACACCACACCATGCTACACCATACCACACCACACCACGCCACACCACACCATGCTACACCATACCACACCACACCACGCCACACCACACCATGCTACACCATACCACACCACACCACGCTACACCATACCACGCTACACCATACTACACCACACCACGCCACACCACACCATGCTACACCATACCACACTACACCACGCCACACCACACCATGCTACACCATACCACACCACACCACGCTACACCATACCACGCTACACCATACCACTTTACACCACGCCACACCACACCATGCTACACCATACCACACCACACCACGCCACACCACACCATGCTACACCATACCACACCACACCACGCCACACCACACCATGCTACACCATACCACACCACACCACGCCACACCACACCATGCTACACCATACCACACCACACCACGCTATACCATACCACGCTACACCGTACCACACCACACCACGCCACCATTGCCCATAAACACACAAATGTGTATAGAATACTGGTGTAGAAAATGTCCCATTTACTTTGGCTCAAGGTGTCATGTCTCCAAATCAAGTGAAAGAGTAAATACAATTGTGACTTGGATAGCGCAATCCCATAGACCGATGCCTGCTCGCACCCGCGCCCTAGGCAGCAGACTGTAGTATTGCCGGTATTGCAACTGCCATACCAGTTGCGGCGCCCGCCCTGCAATACATTTCCGACCGGGCAGTTCAGTTGGTTCAAGCACATGCAGAGGTTAAAACAACTTCAAGTCTGCCACGTACGAAAAATGAAATACCACGTGTTGCTACCTCGGTATAATATGCGCAAAGCACCGATGATAACTAAAAATGTGTCAATTTATGCTCGCTGTTATCACTAGCCCCATGAAACCTTCGCTGCCTGGCTAATGGAGCTGAATTCATAGTTGTTTTCGTGTCGTTCATGTAAATAGGCACACAAAAACGATGAGAGCTATAACAATATATCGCCAGCTAGGTCCACAGTGGAGCAACGCAGCCAAGGCTTTCTTGAAGGGAAGGCTCGGCCCCCCAGCATGTGTTACTTAACGGACACCGTTTTCGGCGCGTATTTTTTTTGTTTGTTTGGCGACATGGCGGTGAATAACACAATAGCTTATTTTTAAAGTATATTTTTGTTTTGGCTCGGGGGGATCGGGTACTGGGCTCCCCTTGGCTGCGTCTCTGGCTCAGCTTGAAATATGCTGTGATAAAACGTCTTGCGCAGACAACTTGTTGCGATAAGACATTGTTCATGGTCAATGGTACCATGATTCTGTGACACCAGGATGCAAGCTTCTTGCCGGAGAGCCCAGATCCAGCGATCCTCTAGTGAGAGGCTGGATCGAGATTGGTATGCACTTAACCCGCGCACGTCCGGGGGGCAGATATCTGCCCCCTCAGGTTTTTCCTCATTTGCCGCCAAACTAATAGGGTTAGCAATGCCAAGCCTCGCATAGCTGTTCATTGGTCTTTTCCGCATATCCTCATACATTTTTAATCCTGGGTCATCTAAGATCAGGTCACCAGGTCAGGCGAAGTGACCCAACTACACTCGGAGTTCTAGGTGGCATAACTTCCACAATAATTGGGCGATTGATTTCAAGCTTATAGCATGTCATGATCTCATCAGGGACCATAATATGTATATAATTTTTTTCATATCATTGAGCTTAGGTCAGGTCGCTGTCATGGCTTCCTCATTATAGGGCTATGGTAAAATATACAAATGTGTCCTAGTTACATATTTGCGCTAGGAATGATCTCACAACGGTTGTGGCATGTAGATGGAAGCTATGCTCAATGCTACCGCTGACACTTTTGCTCAGTGACCTCACCAAGGTCTCTGAGGTCACCTGAGATCACTATACATCTATGCGCATTACATCCCACTGCATTGAGCTAGAAGGCTAAAATTACCGTCATTGTGCTTGAATCGTCAAGACGTGTCGATTGATATCTTACATGACCTCCCTAGGCCTTGATCTGAGGTCATGACTTCATGACCTTGACCTGAGTTTCGGTTGACCTGATCTTAAATTACACCGCTTATTGTCGGTAGCGGATTTCAAGGACTGTCGAATAGCCTTCGCCATTTGTTTCTATCTGTTGCAGGTCCTGAGATATGTGTCAATATCTGAGTCCCACCTGATCTGGTCGAATTTGACCTATGATGGCCCAGTGACCTGAATGTTGACCTGAGCGAAAAAAGTGACCGAAACACTTTCGATAGAGCACGTCACCGGCTATCCAACGCCGTTTCCGTTTGTCGCTAGCTAGCATAGTTCCAGAGATCTTATGGGGGGCAGACATCTGGCCCCCGGACATGCGAAGTTGGCGCGGACCGCCGGACGTACGAGTGTTAAGCTATAGGGAATACTGCCGACACGACAACCTTAGAACAAAATTGACGATTATTAACGACCACTATAATGGACTCTAAGTAGTATCAGCTGATACAGAAATTACGAATGCATCCATCACAGGTGGGGGAAAATCTCTAGATGGCATATTTTCTTTGTTTTTGACAATTATCTTCAATATTTGGCATCTACCGGCCGCGGCCACCATGCGACCCAATGGCATGCTTACAGTTCGAACATCCGCCGCTAGATGCAAACGAAGCGCCACCAGTACCGTGGCCGCACACGTCCCCTATCGATTTTCTTTTGTTCTAAGATTTACGTGATGCAACTTGCACCCTGTTATCCTGGGCGCGAATGATCAATTCTTGTCGAAGCGCCTTAGAACCCACATAACTAACTAATTAACTAGCACCCCGTTATCCCACACCTGAACTTGGTTTGATTAACCTTTTACCACCGTTCGCCTTCTTTACCGTGTCTCGATCCCACTGTTCGTTACTGTAGGGGTGGCGGCTCTGCCGTCGGTGGGGTGTGTGGGGTGGTGGCGGGTGTGGGTGGTGTGCGGGGTGTGGGTGGGGGGTGTGGGTATGGTGAGTGGGGTGGGGGTGTATGGGTGAATGGGGGTGTGGTATGTATGGAATGTAGACTGTGATAAACTGTGTGTTTTAATGTATGTTACAATGTAACCTCTAGCGTGTTTTATCTGTTGCTAACCTCACTTAAACTCGACTGAGTGGTATGGGTGTGTGAAATGTATTTTAGATAGTGGGTGTGTGAAGGGGTGTGGACAATTTATTCTCCATACAGCCCAAACTCGAATGGAATTGGAACTGTAACTGGAATATGAAATGTATTTTAGATGCAGCGTAAACTAAACTGAAACTGTCAGTGGTGTATTCTGTTGTTTTTTCACCGCCAATTCCACCACACATCCCCAAACCCCAGCCGTCGTGATGTTGGTTTGAGTTGCCGTCCCTAACACGAATTTATATATGTGCGAGGTCAAAGTTTTGGGAACACCATATAGGTACGTGAGTGTCTTTAGCCAGATTATAATTAATACGTTGCATTAGAGAATTGATGATAATGACATTCACCATTGGTTTAACTGACATGTCCCGTGTTGGGACTTTTTGGACGCTAGTATTAGTATAATTTTGTGCAATGTTCCGCACGAAATAGGTGCCTGTGTTGAGCCCCAAGCGGCTTCCGCTGATCCTTAAATCTACCTACTCACGTTCATTCCCCTCATTCACTTCACATTCGCTCGCCCCATTCATGCTCTCCTTATCAATTAATTAATTGCTTGGTCCCCAAATTTAGCTCCCGACCCCCCCCTTTCAGCGGTACACAAACACATAGATCGACGGACCAATGCTCTAATTTTGATGGTATCACCGGCCCGAACAAGTAAACCTTTCACTGCCAATCATGGCTGGCCTAGCCATTATTAGCAGCGTTTCTCGCCTGGACAAAGTCTTAACTGCAACGAGGGGGCTCATCGTACTGACTCCGAGGGCTGATACAAGTGCTCTGATGTCTTTGACCGACACACCTAACCTTAAGTTCGATCGATGCCGCGCCGGGCCTTATTCGTCGTACACTTGCGACCAGGTCTGACGTAACTAACGGGCGGGCACGGATCCCTACCAGGTTGGTCACGTACCCGGTCGTCTTTCTATCCTAGCCGGCCCTATGAGTTTTGGCCTTGGGGTCTTACGGCATGCCAAACCCGTCCATCATGCCCCTCGAACTGTCTGCACCAACCGTGCCCACGTGCAGGGTTCGGGGGTGGACAAACCACCGGACAGTGTTTTGTCAATACCCTATAGTCCGGCGCCAGACTTCCGGCGAACGCACTGTGGTGGCCCCTTTACCGGCCCCTCCCACATGCATACCATGTTCGCCACCTCACCTGCACCTCTGGATCGCAGAGGCCAGCGTGATTTTACGGTCAAAGATCCAGAGCAGGTGAACTAATACCCCCGAAGTGTCCGTTCATCGCACCCTCTGGCAATCAGGCCTTAACCAAACGCGCGTCATATATATAACAGTAATAAGATTTTAGGCAATTTAACTGGCTTCAACATACGCCACCATCGCTCAGGAATTTTCTGTCCATAGGAGGACGGCTTGCAGATAGGCTGCCTCGCTTTCAGTTTCGCCGCGCCCCCGGCGAGAGTGGTGCTCCCTCCTTGAGGGGATCACCAATGGGCGGGGCGTACCTCGGAGTCTGCCCCCGTTTCCGCTGCCCTGTTTCCCTGTCAGTTCTACCCACCATGTCGTCGGAGGAAGAGCTCTGTTTTAGTGAGGAGGAGAGGCTCGAGGCGGAGTTAATGTTCTCCCGGTTGGTGGACCAGGACCTGGAGGACATCCCTCAGTTTTTGCCTGAGGTTGTTTTGGACCTGGGGCCCGACGACTTTAGGGGCATTTCCCAGCTCAGAGAGGTGGTGGCCCGGAGGCGGAGACGGCTGGGAGGAGCCTTCCACCCCGATCGGCACGGAGACCGTCACGCAACGGCCCTGCGGTAAGTCTCCTCCCCCTTCGGATGTTCTCATGGATTGTTCACGAATTTGGGAACCCGTCCCGCGCCCTTTCACTTAGGGTGATCTGAAATGTTGTATTTGCCTCCACCCAACCTCTGTTGCTTTCTTCTCGTTGCTTAAACCATGATGGCATCATTTATCCTGGCGTAAGATCTGGAGCGCCATTACCGAGTTTCACTACGGCTTGACGGGACGGGGGAGGGATCACGTTAGCCCTTCTAGTTTTTGCTAACCGATTGATCCTGCTGCAGGGACGTCAACCGGGCTGCGTCCTTCTTGGACGAATTTGGGGTGGCGTACGCCGTCTGGCGGGGTTACGCCCCCGACGTGTCGCCGCTCCCGCCCCTGCCCGACAGCGTCCTTGTGCGGGCGGCGGCGCGTACCGCATGGCTGTCGCCAGAAGACCGGGCGACTCGCCTGGCCCCTCTGCTGCGCGAGGGTGCCTTCGCGACCCTGTTGAGGGACCTGGTGGCTGGCCGGAGCGCGGTCCCGGAGAGTCCCGCCGCCCCCTTGGTCGCTGTCGCATCGTCTGTGAGGGCGGCCCCTACCCTCCCGCCGGGCGTTGACGGTTCCACCCCATCGGTGGTCGGGGCCGCTCAACGGCTGGCGCAGCTCCGTCCTCTCCTTGAGGAGATGTGTTCGCTCCACCTGGGAGAATTTCCCTCTCGGGTGAGGCGTAGCCTCGCTCGGCTGCAGGTCCGTTTCCGGATACACTTGAGACATTAATAAAATACCACCTGAGGCTACGTTCTTCTATCGCCAAGTCGGCTTTACTGGGTGCCGGAAGATGTGTCGGGACGAAGATAAGGGGGGGGGAGCGGTGTGTGTTGTGAGCCGATTGAGGGAGAGAGAGCGACGACATGACCGTACGGGTAGGTCGGGGAGGATGGTAAACAGAGGGGTGAGAAAAGAGAGGAGTGAGAGAGAGAGAGAGAGAGAGAGGGGTGGGGGAGAGAGAGAAAGAGAGAGAGAGTGAGAAAGAGAGAGGGGAAAGACAGAGTGAGGAAGAGATAGATTGAGTGAGAAAGAAAGAGAGAGAGAGAGAGAGAGAGAGAGAGAGAGAGACGAAAACAAGACAAAAACACACACAAGGCGGAGGATGAGTCTGTCTAGCAGGTGTCCGTATTCCACTGAGCATATATTCGCGCTGTCCCCGCAGGTACATAGGGCCAACAGGAACCACCCCTGAGGAACATCGCGGCACATGCTCATCAGCCCCGTAGCACGGATCATTATTCGGTGTTTGACGTAACTACCCTCCCCTCCGTCCAGCGGGTCGTTGAGGTATTTACTACGAGGGCACGTTTGAAAAGGGGTCGTAAATCTGACGTCATCCATTGCTGCTGGTCCCCAAGGAGGGTCTCGGACTCGGCCATTGGCTTTGGGCGTCAATGCCCTTGTTTATCCAGAAGGTCTCGCCACTCAACGCGTAGCTGGAGGGCGCCCCAAGAGTTGCTGGATTTTGAATTGGTTTGCACCACGGTGAGACGTTAGGCTATAATAACACTTGTTAAAGCTCCGGATAAGGTGCGGGTCGAATGCTTAGGACGAGGAGAGTGGGAGAGACAATGGTCTTACGACGCGCGGCAAAACCGGAACGAGAGATAGCCCTTTTCAAGGCCCACCCGTGTCCGGGGACCTGACAATGACGGATATTGCACAAACGCGTTCTCAGCAAATGGCATACGGAACGGAGATAGCCCTTTTTCAAGGCCCACCCGTGTCCGGGGACCTGACAATGACGGATAGTGCACAAACGCGTTCTCAGCGAATGGCACACGGAACGGGAGATAGCCCTTTTCAAGGCCCACCCGTGTCCGGGGACCTGACAATGACGGATAGTGCACAAACGTTGTTCTCAGCGAATGGCACACGGAACGGGAGATAGCCCTTTTCAAGGCCCACCCGTGTCCGGGGACCTGACAATGACGGATAGTGCACAAACGCGTTCTCAGCGAATGGCACACGGAACGGGAGATAAAGACATAAAGACATAAAGACATAAAGACATAAAAGATCAGTGCAACTCTGAGCCACAAGGGCCCTTCTTGGTTGCACTCTGTACACTGAACCAGTTGCCCACCAAATCTGCCAATCAGCCCTCCCTGTAATACTGAAAAGCAAGCCCTCTATTCTTATAATAATTGTCTATGCTGTTTTTAAAGATGTTCAATGTTCTGCTACTGACGATGTTTTCTGGCAGCTGGTTCCAGTGTTCCACTACCCTGTTGGTGAAGAAAGTTTGCCTTAACCTTGTTCTGCTGTGGTTAATTTTAATTTTGAATTTATGACCTCTAATTGCATCATTTCTGTTAAATTCAAACATTTCCCCAAGGTATCCCCTCTCCAGACCATTGACAAATTTAAAGACCTCGATGAGATCTCCTCCTCAGCCTTCTATATCTAAGTGAAAACATATTCAATTTCTTCAATCTTTCCTCATATGCCAGGTTGCTTATGCCATTAACCATTTTGTAGCCCTCTTTTGTACTCTCTCTAAAAGCCAACAATCTTTTTCATAGCTAGGAGACCAAGCTTGGATGCAGTATTCCAAATGTGGCCTGACGTATGCACAGTAAAGCTTCCTGATCACTTCCTCACTTCTGTATGATACATTCCTATTTATTGCCCCGAGCATTCTCAGTGCCTTCTTCCTGGCTTCCTTGGTCTGTTCTGATGCCCCCAATTTTGTGTTTAGAATAACACCTAAATCCTTCTCCTGTTGAGTCACTGATAGCACTTGGCCACCCATCAAGTATGGAGCCTTCATATGCTGCTTACCTACATGCATTATTTTGCACTTATCAAAGTTAAATTTCATTTGCCATTCTTCGGACCACTTCACAAGTTCGTCTAAGTCTTTTTGCAGCGAGATATGCTCATCCTGACCTGTTATTGCCCTAAAGGCCTTCAAATCATCTGCAAATTTCAAAACTTTACTGCTTAGGCCACTTTCAATGTTATTTACAAATATAATGAACAGTAATGGCCCTAGTACTGACCCCTAGGGGACTCCACTAAGAACATTTTGCCATGATGACTTTGTACCATTTAGCATCACTCTTTGCTGTCTATCTGAAAGCCACAACTCTATCCATTTCAAGATGCTACCTGCAATACCATGGGACTGAAGCTGTATCATTACCCATTTATGGGGTACCTTGTCAAAGGTCTTACTAAAGTCAACATATGCTACATCAACCTGATTTCCCTGATCAAACTGTTCTTTGGCGAAGTTCAAAAATTCCAAGAGGTTTGTGAGACACGATCGTCCTTTTTCTAAATCCATGTTGAGTATCTTGAATCAATCTGCTACCTTCCAGATAACTAACTATTCTATCCTTGATAATTGATTCGAGTACCTTGCAGACTAGGGATGTGAGACTTATTGGCCTATAGTTTTCAACTTTCCCTCTTTCTCCTTTCTTGAAAATAGGAACTACACTTGCTCTTTTCCAATCGGTTGGAATTTCATTATGTGAAACTGATCTACAAAATATTATACTAAGTGGAAATGCCAGTTCCTTTTCAGTTTCCCGCAACACCCTAGCATAAATATCATCAGGTCCTGCTGCCTTATTTGGCTTTATTTTCCTGATATGATTGTAAACAACATCACTACCAATGAAATCAACATCATTTGTCAGATCCCATGTATCTGAACTATGGGGCATGGTCGGCAGATTGGTCATATCTTCCAATGTAAAACACTCGATTTGAACTGCTTGCTCAGCTCCTCAACCATCTCACTATCCTCAC